>CM076573.1:438729066-438912897 GCA_034641835.2 Pinus albicaulis
TCATTGGGCAAGTAATTAATTTGACAGAGTCTGATGATTTCTAGAAATTGGAAGGTCTATGGGAAGATGTACCTAGGTAGGCTTGAGTCCCAAAGGTGGATATCAACATCCTGGTATATGAATTTATCGTGGCTCCAATAGTGGAGTTCTAGGAGGTTGAAATTAGTGACTGTATCACTGATTTTGAATTCTTTGTCTGCTAGATGGTTTTCTTCAACATCAATTACAGGTGGTTGTAGAGGGTTAACAGAGATTATGCTCTGGGAGGCCATTTAAACTTGTTCAATTATCAATTTATTACTTTCTTGCTTAAGTAATGGTCTCAGGCACTTAGGAATACCTGTGAAATTGTGATTTCGGTCTGTAGAAAGGGTTCTAGTTACAGGAGAGGCTTTTTTGGTCTTATCAAGCTTCAAATCTGAGTTGGCAATGCTTTGGTAGCAAAATGCATGAATTTCAGTCTGGACTAGCTTCAAAATAGGTCGACAAGGCTTCATTTTCGCAATTTTTAACAGAAATGGTGAAAAAATGTTTAAGGGCCGGCTTTATTGCTTTTAACCAATGGTAGTTAAACTTATTGGCATGGGGTTGAATTTCAAACAGTAGGGTGGTTTCATTTTAATGCATGGATACAGGTTGGTGGTTTATCGCATGCGAAAAGATAGTAAAGTGGTTTCGGGCTAGGGAGTGCAATGAAATGTGGGAGCTACACGTAGCAAATGGGCGGGGGTGAGAAAGCACCCATTTCGCACCCCCCTCGTGGCTTTAAAGATTGGACAGTTTGGGTTGTGAAACGTTCTATTAGTCGTTGGATTTGATCGGATGGATCGGGCGAATGGAGGAGTTGAGGTGTTTTGATAGGCAGGGCCCGGGGATGAGTCATGCGAAGGGGTTATGTAAAGTGGGACCCAGGTTTTATATATGCGATGAGTCGGGAAATTATATTAAAACAAGGTTTAGCATATAATGGGGGATTAATAAAATGTATAAAGCGAGTTAATATAACATGGGGATATAATGTAAGGCAGGGTTAATAAAAAGTGGGCCCCGGAATATATTACAGCGGGGAATGTTAAAACTATAGGTTATAGTACAATAAGGGGTTGGGGAAATATATATGCAGGATGTTTAAAATATATTAGAAACCAGTGTTTTAAAGGATGTCAGGGAGGAATTTTGCAGTGGGGCCCGATATACTTTAAACTTTTAAAACTAGGTAAAAAGTGGGTTTTTCATGTTTTAATTGAAAAGGGGAGTTAGTAAATGGGAAATTAATTTTCAAAGGAAAAAAAGGATTTTAACTAGGGAAAGGGGTTTTAAGAAGGGAAAAGGGGGTAAAATAAGGGGAAAGGGGTATTTTACAAGGGAAAATGCCTCCTAAGAGTGGAAATAAGGTTTTAAGCAAGGGGAAGGGGATTTATGGGGATATTAGTGATATGATATTAACCAATTGATGCTTTCCATGCCTTGTGAAATAATTTACCTACCCTTTATTTACCCTAACATTTTTTACTTCATTTATTGGGTGCATTTGAGCTTGCTGACCCTCTATTTTTCTTTTGATAAGAAAAATAATATAATTCTAACCTTATAACTTCCAATGGCTCAGATAAACTGATGAGCTCATTTTTATTCTCTACCTAACTATTGATCTACCAAGATTAAATGATTTGGCTAGTTCTTTCTTCACTAACTATCATTACTTGAAATTTAAAATCATGAATGAGTCAAGATAGAACTGTTTGACCATCATGAATTGTGGCATTTTGGACAAGCTGCACACAATTTTAATTGCATAAATTAAATTAAACTGAGAGTAGTGGAATTTGAATGTGCACACTTTCATGATCTGTTTTATTTTATTTTTGTGGGGTTTCTTACTTTATCTTGTTTTTTTATCTTTTTCTTTTAGTCCTTTGATTTTTATTTTAGGACTTACCCTCTTTACATTTTTTAATATGGGAAAAAAATTGCAGAAAGCAAAAGTATGTACATAATCATAGTCAATTTAAAATTATGAGCCCTATTATTATAGGAACCTAACCGTGGCTCCACACGGGGATGACATCTCCTAGTGAGATGTCAAGAACTTTAAGGTTAGTGGCCTTAGAAATTTGAATTTGGTTGCCTTGAAATTTCTTTCTGTGATCTCCTTTATTCAATCATATGATGTTATACCTTTCAAAGCTTAGGGCCTTCTCTCGGAGCTTCAACTTTAGAAGATAATCATCCAATCCAATACAAACTTTGTAATGTTATTCATAATGAATAAAGTAAAACAAATGAACTAATGTCTAATCTGGAGAAAAGTAGTGCTTCAGCATTCTACCATTGACTGGTCCACCTAGTAGATCTGTTCCATTTATTTCCTTTAATAAAAATGCGTTTTTACCTCTGTAACCATAAATGATGTATGGGCCTTTCCATAGAAAGTAAAATTTACCATGTTTACCTTTTTCTTCTCTTCTAGAATCACATTTGAGTACTTTGTCACCTATGTAAAAATCATCTACTTTTGTTTTCTTATCAAATATCTTTTTGATTTTTTTTTGAATCACTTGTGATTTAATATAGACTTCTTCCCTGGTTTGCTGCAAATGAATTGATTTATTTATCCTCCTTCGGATATCATTTGGCTCTACTTACAACTCTTGAATCATTTTCATCACTGGCACTCCCAATGAGGATGGAAAAACATCATCCATCTCATATACCAATTGATAGGGAGATGTACCAATAGATTTTTTGGTAGTTAGTCTGTTGGCCCATAAGGCATTAACTAACCTTTTATTCCAGGTCTTCTTGTTATCTTCTAATAGTTTCTTGATGATACTAACTAGGCTTTTGTTTGATTATTATGCAAGTCCATTACCTTGATGGTAATAGGCATTGGAATGGCCAAGATTGATGTGGTATTTGTTACAAAATTCTATCATTTTCTTGGATTTGAAGGTAGCTGCATTATCAGTAATGATCCTTTTTTGGGCATCCAAATCTAGAAAGGATGTTTTTTTCAAGGAATGAGAACAGAATCAATGGCTTGTCTAGAAGGAATGACTTCTATCCACTTGGTAAAATAATCAGTGGCCATCAATACCCATTTATGCTGGGCTGAGGAGGGTGGGTGAATTTCACCAATTAAGTCTAAACCCCATTGTTGAAATGACATTTCTACAGAGATTGGTTTGAGGGGTAATGGTAATAGTTTCTTCTTCCCTTCAAATATATGACATTTGTCACAGGAGGTCACATACTTTCTGACATCTGTAAAAAGAGTGGGCCAGTAAAAACCTACCCTCAAGATTTTATCAGCAGTTGTTTTCCAATAGAGGTGTCCTCCACAATCTCCTGCATGAAACTCCTGCATTACTTTATCAGCTTCATCTTTTAATAAATAGTTCCATATAATTCCACCATGATCTTTCCAAAATAAAGAATTATCTATGATGCAATACTTCATTGCTTGCATTTTCAAAAATCTACCTTTATCTCTAGATAAACCAGGAGGAGATTGTAGAATTAGTAAAAAAAATATAATATCTGCATACCATGGTGAGTCTATGAAAGCTTCACTTAACTATGGAGTCACCATCTCTTCATGATCATCTAGTTGAGAAATGAAATTAATATCTAAGGCCTGACAGTTCGATTCAACCATGAGTTTGGATAAACCTTGGCCTTTAATCAATTTTGTGGGCTTTATTTTAATATCATATTCCAATGTAGTGGCAATCCATTTTCCTCTTTTCCCATCAGGCCCATTCTGAGTTAGAATGTCCTTTACTACTGAATTTGGAACATATGCAATTATGTGGGAATATAATATGTACACTTTGAAATCTTTAATTGCCTTCACTAAAGCAAGTGTTTGTTTTCCATTATATTGTACTTTAGTGTTGCATCTCTTAGGGATTTGCTGAAAAAAGCAATAGGTTGTTCATAAACCTGATCATTTTTTTGCAACAAGACTGCTGCAATGGTGTGTTTTGAAGCAAAAGAAAAAATTATAAAATATTTTTTGAAATTAGGACTTATGAGGACAGGTGTTTTAGTCAGAGCTTCTTTGATTTCTTCAAAATATTGTTTAGCCTCTACTGTCCACTTAAGTGCTAAATATTTCTTTAACATTTTGTTCAATTCTCTGATTAGTTTTGCTAAATAAGAAATGAATCTTCTAAGGAAATTTATTTTTACCTAAGAATGCATGTAATTCTTTGATGTTTCTAGGATGATTGATGTTTAAAATTGCCTTTATTCTAGCTGGATCTATTCTAATTCCTTATTTTGAGATTCTGTGTCCTAAGAGTTTACCTTCTAGTCCAAAAAGTGTCTTTTTGGGATTCAAGGAAATGCTAAATTTTCTACATTTAATAAAAACTCTTCTCAAATGATCTAGATGTTCATTGTCTTTTTTGGAAAATATTGTTATATCATCTAGCTAAATGACTAAAAAGTCATGAATCTCCTTGGAAAAAACTATATCCATAGTTATTTGGAATGTAGCTCCTGCATTCATCAATCCAAAGGGAATTTTCAAATACATGAAAGTTCCCCAAGGAGTAGTAAATGCACTCTTTTCTTGATCTTTTCACTGAACTAGGATTTGGTTGTATCCAGAAAATCCATCAAGTAATGACATTATGGATGATCCTACTACCCTCTGTAAAATATGGTCCATTTTGGGGAGAGGATAGTTATCATTCAGTGACACTTCGTTTAAGGATAGTTATCATTCAGTGACACTTTGTTTAAGTTCCAGAAATAAACACAGAGTCTGATTTCCCCTACTTTATTTCTAGTGGGAACTAAATTAGAAACAAAATCAGAATATCTAATAGGTGCTATGATTTGTGCCTCATACATCCTTTTTACTTCTTTTTCAATCAAAGGCATAAGAACTGGATTAATTCTCCTAAGATTTTGTTTAAAGGGTCTCTGATTTTCTTTGATGGGTATTTTATGTTGGATAATGTTGTTGTCATAAGATTTGAGGTCTTCATAACTCCAGGCAAAGACATCTTGAAATTCTTTAAACAGACTTATGTACTTTAGCTTTTCAACTAGGGATAATGCTTTGGATATTTTGATAAGCTTAGGTTTTTCTTCTGTTCCTATGTTACATTTTTCTATGTCTGATCTTAAGTGCTCCATTTTGGGTTTTCTAGCTACATCATTGGAGTCAAAAAGATATTCTAATGGGGATAATCCCTTAGGCAAAAAGTTATCTTTAAGATTCAAAATTTCAGATTCATCATTGGTTAGTTCTTCTATTTCTATAGTTTCTAATTTATCTATTTCTACTTTAATGAATTTAGTGGGTTCTATTTTATCTACATTACTTATATCTATCTCACTATTTATAGTGTAATCTACTGTACAATCAGTATCTATATTATAGTTTTGAAATTCTCCCTCAACATTCATTAAATTTTAGATTTGAGAGTCTTGTGAAAATATTTGCCAACATTTTAAATTTTCTGGTATAGTTGGCCTATGTCTTACCTCTACAGTGTACTAGTGGTTTAGCTAGAAAGTCAATCTGCATGTGCTGGAAAAAGTAGCCAAATTATGTGCTTGCATGTTCTGTTTCCTTGGAATAACAACAAAGTCAGTTTCAAGAAAACAATTAATCAGATCTAGAATAGTTTCTCTATATTGGCTCAGTCTAGGATTGTTTACAAGATACTCTCCTTTGATTTGTTTTATGATTTATTCTGAGTCTCCCAAGATAGAAACTCTCTTAGCTCCATTTTTTCTTACAATTTGCAGTCCTAAGATTAACGCTTCATACTTTGCCATGTTATTAATGCACTTAAATTTTAACCTAAAGGCATGACCTTCATAATTATCATTCTCTATGTTATAAATCCATACTCCCGCTCCTACTTCTAATCTGTTCACAGAACCATCGAAATCTAATTGCCACATTAATTCATGAAATATATTGTCACTGTCAATTTCTTTATGTTCCTATTCTACTGTTGTAATTTTATCTTTTCCAGTGTCTGAATTACATAAGATGAAAGAATCAATATCAGAATGCAGAGAATAAATAGGATAATTCTGGGGTTTTTCTACACTATTGACCATGAATTTCATCAAAGTTTCCCTCTAAAGCTTTTTGGGCCGACCAAATATTGAAATTGTGGCATAGGACATGTCTAATTGTAGTGATCCCTGCAATTTTTCTCCCCATGAGTGAGATAATAGCATTCCTTTCTTTGGAGGGATATCAGCAACTACAATATCCATGATAATACTCTTACCTAGGTATTGGACTAGAGTTACACACAAATATTTTATCTGGCTAAGGCATTTAACTTGACTGGAATCAAATGAGAACAAATATTTGTATGGTCTCATAATGTCTAAATTCAGCTTTTCCATGACAAATTTTGGCATTAAGTTGTGGGATGCTCCAGAATCTAACATTGCATTGTGTAAAATTTTCTCATGAATGTTCAAGCTAATGTAAAATGGAGGGACACCTCCTTGTTAATGTTTACCATTAAATTCAGATCTAAACGGTAATTCTGGTTGATCATCATTTAGATTAACAAAGTCTTCTCCTTCACCTATATTCAGTGTTTCAGTGATTTGGGCTTTGTATGAATCATTTTTTACTAGTTCTGTTAAAGGATCTGGTATTTTCAATTTGGCTAACTCAACTTGAATATTGAATGGTACTTGAGTTTTTCCTAACTGAATGATTTCTTCTTTACCAATTGTAGTTTGTGTACCTTTGTTTTTTTTATCCATAGTGTTATGAAACCAGCTCCAAAAATAGAAGAAAAGAGAGATCAACACCTTAGAAATCAGCCACTTCAAGGGGGAAACCTGCAATACATTACATAAATGAACAATTATTGGATGATACAAATGATTAAAACCTCCTTCTATATATAGGAGTCCATGAGGCCACAATATAATCCTTGCCAACCTAACAATAATAATGTAAGGGCACAATAATAACAATATTGGGGTTACAGGGGTACAACAATAAGGGACTAAACTAGTAATATAGGGACCTATCATGCCCCTCTCCTTCAAAAAAGTGTTTTCCTAAATTCTTGAGTAGCTCTCGGTGTTTCTGTATAAAATTCTCATCCTCCCATGTAGAATCATCAGTGCGTAAGTTCTTCCACTTGATGAGATACTCTGAAATTGATCGATTTTGTAGCTATCGAGTTCTTGTTTCCGCGACTGCTTTAGGTTCCAATATGATTATTCCTTCCTCATCAAGTTCTGGCAATATTGTTTGAACCAGAAAAATTTCACCTATAACCTTATTTAAGCATGAAACATGGAAAACTGGATGCATTCATCCCTTGCTTCGGTTATACAATCTGGTTGGATAATAGAAATGGCACAAAGAAATGCTTCCACCTCTTCATTCTTTCTTGAGAGTGCATCTGCAACAACATTTAGCTTCCCTTTTTTGTATATTATTTAAAATTCATAACCAAACATATTTGTGACCCATTTTTGCTACTCTTCTGAAGATAGTCTTTGTTATAAAAAGTGTTTAAGACTATCATGATCAGTTTTTACCTTGAAGTGTCTTCCCATTAGGTAAGGTCGCCATTTCTTTAGCGTATGTAGTATTTCTAACATTTCCTTCTCATAAATAGCTTTCTGTAAATACTTTCCTTTGATTGGATGACTTTCAAAAGAAATGGGTCTTCCTTCTTGCATTAAAACAACACCAATTCCATTTCCTGAGGCATAAGATTCCACAATAAATGTTTTTGTGAAGTCTGGCGTAGCTAAGACTGGTGCTAGGCACATTGCCTCTTTAAGGTGTTCAAGGGCCTTAGTTTCTTCCGGTGTCCATGAAAATGCATATTTCTTAAATAATGTTGTTAGAGGTGCTGCTATTCTCCCATAATTCTTAACAAACTTGCGATAATACCCTGTTAACCCGAGAAATCCTTGCAATTGCTTTATGGTTGTGGGGACTTTCCATTCCTTAATGTCTTTAATTTTGTTAGGGTCTACCTTAACACCCTCATGAGATACAATATGATCCAGATATTCCACCTCTTGTACTCCAAAGAAACATTTGGAATTTTTTGCATATAATTGTTTCTCTTGCAATAGTTTGAGAACCCTGTCAATATGTTGAACATGATCCTTCCAAGACCTGCTGTAGATTAGTATATCATCAAAAAATACTAGCACAAATTTTCTAAAAAGGGGTTTGTAAATGGAATTCATCAACCCTTGAAATGTAGAAGGTGCATCTGTAAGGCCAAAAGGCATGACCAAAAATTCATAATGACCCTCATGAGTTCGCAATGTTGTTTTCATAATATGTTTAGTCTTCATTCTAATTTGATGATATCCTGAACGAAGATCCAACTTGGTAAAATAAATTTCTCCATGTGATTCATCCAATAATTCATCAATCAAAGGAATGGGAAATTTATCTTTAATGGTGAGATTATTGAGCTCCCTATAATCTGGACACATGCGCCATGATCCATCCTTCTTGTGCACCTATACAACTAGAGCAGAGAAAGAAATTTGACTAGGTTGAATTATACCAACCTCTAACATTTCTGCAATCATACATTCAATTTCACTCATTTGGACATAAGGATATCTATAAGGCCTGATGTTTGGAGGAACACTTCCTGGAATCAACTGAATAGCATGATCATGATCATGAATAGGTGGGAGTCCTTTGGGAGTTTCAAACACCTTGGAATGATTGTCCAAGACTTTTTTGAGATCTGCAGAAATATATGATTTTGATGTTGGAACTTCTAGTGAGAAAAATTGTGCAATTACACCTCTTTTTTCTTTCTTCAGAAGCTTTTTCATGACATTAGAGCTTATTATCTTTCCCAGCTTCCCTGTAATACCCTGTAATTTGACTTCCTTTCCTTCTGAAAAAAATTTAAGAAAAGTTCTTGAAAATTAAAAACTACCATCCCCAAAAATTGTAACCATTGTACTCCTAGTACAACATCAGTACCTCCCATTGGAATGGAAATCATTGGACTATTAAATACATATTCCCACATGGTTAGCTTGATATTATGGAATTTTCCAAAGAAATTTATAGTTCCTTCACTTGCAACCATCACTTGACATTCTGGTGTTGGGTATAGGAAACAATTCAATTCCTTGGCTACCTTACAATGAATAAAATTATCGGTACTACCCGAATCAATCAACACTATTACCTTTTTATTCTTGATATGTCCTTCTATCTTGAGAGTTTGAGGAGTGGTAATTCTTGCCAATGCATTACATGATATGGTCGGACTCATTTCTTTCTCTTCTAGGGTTGGTTCCTGGTGTATATCCTCTTCTTTTGAATATTCTTGTTCAATTTCTTCTTCCTCTTCACAATCTATGTAAAATAATTTATTCTCAACACACTTATGACCTTTATTGTATTTGCTATCACAACTGTAGCAAAGCCATTTTTCTCTTTTTTCTTCCAATCGTTGTGGTGTCAACATTGTAGGTTGTGGAAGTCTAGGAGTAGCAACACTTCCATATTTATATATGTGAGTGGTAGGCTTCCTTGTCGCCATAAATTTACATTCAATTTTTCTTGCCAACCTGAATGCCTTTTCCAATGAATTAGGTTCCCAAACACGAACTTCATGTTGGATGTTATCCTTTAAATTTCCTATGAAGACATCAATCTTGTGTTCCTATGGAATATTAGTTACCCCTATATTCAATTTTTGGAAGTCCTCAATGTGCTCCACCACTGAACCCTTTTGTTTGAGATTTATCAATTGGCTAAAGAAGGTGTTGCTTTTTGTATCCTCATAATGTGCTATCATTTCCTCCTTAAAAATTGACCAAGTGACAATTTTTTACGGGATCAAAGCCATCGATACCATACAAATGTATTTTGTTCTAAATGTAAAGTTGCAATGTGTACCTTTTGTGTGTTTTGCACATTATTGAGATCAAAATATTGCTCCATCTGTAGTATCCATGCTACAACATCCTTGCCATCAAACTTCCTCATTTCCATATTTGGAATATAGTGGTTCTTCCATCCAACATTAGAGCTTATGAAATCACGACTAACATTTATTTTGTTCTCATAATGAATTTCCTCTACTATCTTTTCGCCATTAGGAAACATTTCTTGTATCAACTTTGCCAAACCTTCGATGTCTACTTTTAGATAATTCTTCATGTTTTCCATGTTGTCTTTCATTTCTTCATCGATCTTAGTTTCCATGTCATCTATCTTAGCTTCCATGTCAACTTCTATGCCATCCATCTTAGCTTCCAAACCATTCATCTTAGCTTCCACGCTTTTCTTCAAACCATACATCTTAGTTTCCACTGCTCTCTTCAAAACTTCCATTTCATTTTTTGTTGCTCTTTGTGATAGCGAAATTTGGTGCACTTGCTCTTGTAATTTTGATATCTCATGTTGCATTTATTTGTCTTCATGAGTCATAGTAGAGCTTTATGAAGGCTTAATGGGTGTTGAATTCATTTTAGGGGGCATTTTAGAACCCAATACTGATATCTATTCTTCAATATGCCCTTGGAATAAATTCAAACTATTTTTTTCAAATGAGACTTATGTAATTCAAAAAACAATACACACCTTTTTCTTGCTTTTGAGGAGCTCGACATTGAAACTGAATTATCTCTATGATTTCAGATCTTCAATATCTGAAATTGGTCCCTGTAGTAGCCCTTTGAATCTTCTTTCAAATTCCAGAGGTCTAACCTGATTTGGATTCTTCAAGGTAAAGTTATGCCAAATATCTCAGGATGACCTAATTATGGACTAGTTCAGTAGAGCGACCTTGTACGGCGTGCCACGTGTCACTGTTTCCTCCTTCAGCTCTGAACTTGATAAATAGGAAACTACAGTCTGTGTACTTATGGAAACTTTTTACATAATTCTAATCCAATGCTCAGAGAGAGAGTTATAATGATTTTCCCACTGTCACGTCTTTGAGATGAAATTTGGGAGCTTGAAAAATCTCTAACTTCCACAAACCCTATCTCTGAAAATATTGTGAATCAAGCTCTAAAATTGTTCCATGACATTCCTAAAGATTGTAGATTTTCTTTGTGAAAATTTCAGCTTCTGAACCCTTGTAGAAAAAACGTTATAACGAAACTTCCACGATGAACTATTTAGGTTAAATTCAGGGGCCTGCAAAAATCCCTAACTTGCACAGATCATATCGCATAAAATATTGCGAAACAAGATCGTAAATTTTTCCACGGCATTCCTCAGGATTTTGGCTTCGCTCTATAAAACTTTCAACTTCTGAACCTTCACATAAAAAATGTTAAAGAGAAAATGCCACGATGACCTGTTTGGAGCAGCGAAAACCTAGAATCCAAAGCTCTGATGCCAAATGTTATGAAACCAACTCCAAAAATAGAAGAAAAGAGATATCAACGCCTTACAAATTAGCCACTTTAAGGGGGAAACCTCTAATACATTACATAAATGAATAATTCTTGGATGATACAAATAACCAAAACCTCCTTCTATATATAGGATTCCATGGGGCCACAATATAATCCTAGCTGACCTAACAATAATAATGTAAGGGCACAATAATAACAATATTGCAGTTATAGGGGTACAAAAATAACAATAAAGGGGCTACACTAATAACAATAAGGGACTAAACAAGTAATATAGAGACCTATCACATAGTTGGTATTTCAGTTTGTGTTTCCACTATTTTACTTTCAATTTTCTTATCTGGGACAGTTTGAGTAGTAGTGGTAGTTTAAGCAGCAATTGAAGTTTGAGTATCAATAGATGTGATGTCTACAATCTTGGGGCTTGAAGTTTTGTGGGTTTCTCTAGGGAGGATTTATAGGACTTTTCTCACAGGAGCTTCTACTATTTTCTTGGTTTGAGTTTGGACATTTTTTTTAGTAGGGGCTTCTGTGTTTTTCTTACTTCTAAGGCTATATTGTTTGTGAACTTCATATATTGCAAACTCATAGCCTTCTTTATAGTCAAAAGACTCTCCAGATTCTAACTGTAATTGTTGCAACATGTATAATTCTTGTTCTTCCCAGGTAAGAAAAATAGTATTTTCATCATTTATTCCCATTAAGTTAATCTTGGTATCCTTGTCTTCATAATTTTGTTGAGAAATATCAGCATAGTTCTCTTGGAAAGGTGGTCTTATTTGTTGAACATGGACTGTTTCTCTAGATTTACCTGTGTTAGGATTCTTCCTAAAGTTGGGATTTCTGATTTGAGGACCTTGTTGATTATCTCATTGTGGTTTTATTTCCATGTTTTCTAACCTATCCATTATTCTTTCCATGATTTTAGCTAAACTATCTATTTTATTATCTGATGTGGATGGTTCATCCTTAATAGTTACTCTTCTTTAATTTCTCATTCTAGCTCTTCTAGCTAACAAGTTTGCTTCTACACTAACTGCATCACTTTTTATTTTCTATAACATTGTAGGGTTTCTTTCTCTCAATTGATATGACATATCAGTGTCAAAACCATCTAGAAATTTGATTAGGGCCAAGTCTGGTGGAGGTTTGATATTGGCAGGAATTGCATTGTAAATATTGTTAAACCTAGTACAATAATCCTAAACAGATTCATTAGGAGCTCTTCTGATGTTTTCATATTCATATAATATTTGTAAAGGGTTTTTCATTCTTTCCCATCTATTGATAAAAAATCTATGAAAAGCATCTAAATCAACAATATGACCAACAGGTAAACCTTTAAACCATTTCTTAACTTCTCCTACTAATGTTTGTGCAAACAATCTCATTTGAACATCAGCCTCATCAATTTCATGTAATTCAAAGTAATGAGTCATTTTGTTTACATGTTGTTGCACAGTATATTGTCTAGTGCCATCAAACTGAAATATTTTACTCTGATAGGCTTGTGGCATGGCATGTAATTGAGCTGGTAAGACCAAAGGGGCATATGTGGCTGCCATGGCTAATATTCTAGCTTGGCTATGAGGTAAAGTGTTAGAGCTTGGAGCTGAGCTTGAAGTGCTTGGAGATGATGTTGGAACACTTGAGGATGTAGTTGGAATGATAGAAGGTATACTTGGAGCACTAGAAGTTGGGAATGAAACTTTAGGTTGAAGAGGAAGCTTGAGGATGAATGGTTCTATGGACTAAACCGTAGTGAAGATTATGGGTGAAGTGAATCAAAATGGATCTATTTTTATAGTTTCCAAAGGAATGTTAGAATGCTTAGGGGTAGCAGAAACTAGGGCAGCTAACTCAACTAATTGTTGGAAAAATTCTTCGTCAATATCTTTAATGAAATCTAAAGTTAAAGCATCAAGTTAATTAAAAGTCTTTAGAACCTATTGATCTGAATCAAGTAAAATAGTTTCCTTCTTTGTTTCAATAAATTGAATGAAATCATGATTTATTACAATATCAGAGATGGAATTTTTAGATTTTGTTCTAAATAAAGAATGTTCAAACGATAAATCGAATTCAATATCTTGTAAGCTTGATAATTCTTTAGGGAGTGAATTATATTTGACTAATTGACTACTGCTTCCGAGAATTTCTACTTTTTTATTTTTTCTTAAAATTTTGTGAGGATCATCAACAATTATAGCAAGTTGTGGATCAAGATGAGCCCTGGTATAGTATGTTCTTTTGGAAGCCATAATTTTAACTTTTAATGAAAAATTCTAACAACCCTAAATAAAACTTAAGGTTAAAAGATGAGTAAAAGTGTTTCCTTTAAGGTTTATTTGACCGAGGATAGATTTCTTCACTGGAGTCACGAGTATGTTATCACTCCAAAATTTTCCAGGGTTGTTATGTGTGTTCAAGAAATATTAGAGGTAACTATCAACCTACTTTTGAGATTAGGATATAGCCTTCCTAATGCTCAGAGAGGGCTCTCTCTTTATGATTTAACATTGTTGTTTTAATTGATTTTAGGCTATTTATATCAGATTGATTGGGTTTGATTTTTATTTGTTTGGTTGGTGGAATTACTGATTTAGATGGATAGTTTCCTTTTCTACTTTTCCATTGGGCTATGGAGTCAAAATATCAAGAAAGTAGGACAGAATCAAATTCTAAAGGAAGTGTTCATAGGGCAGGGTAGCTGAAAAAAATCAGATCTTTAAAGGTTGAATTGTGAAGTGGTTTTCAATTGGGATCAAGGAGCAGTTAATGGTTCCTTAAACCAGATGATGAAGGAAGTTGAAAGAGGTCAATTGAGGTGGGAGAGCAATTAAGGATTCTCAGATCTAGATATCATAAGAAAACATTAAAATGAATAACAGTTCAGAACAGAGTGTACTTAAACAATTTCTGCAATAATATTCCTGTTATAACACTTAAATTTGGAAAAACATGCAATTTTATGGACCACTTAAGAAAAATAACAATGAAAAATTGAAATATATTTCACTGAAGTAGCTCAACACATGAATCCTATAATGCAATGCATTTATTACTTGTCCTGTATTCTGACTTGAAAATGGTACAATAAACCCTCACGTATTTAGATAAATTACAACTATATAAATGTTTAGGAATCCACACTCAATACTTCGAATTACTGAAGTATTTATGCAAAATGTAATAAAAAATATCCTAAAATTGATTTAGGATTTATTCAAGGGAAATCAAATATATTCATGCAATAATATATAGACACCTATGTAACTAATGCACGTTGTCCCTGCTTATTTCGTTTGATGTTTTCTTTACTGATATTTGTTGTCTTATCTCTCTGACTGTTGCTTTCACGCTGGCTGCATCTTTACGCTGGTTGACCTTTTATTTTAACTCTATTTTTTATCTTTAAACTTTTTCTTTCATTTGTATTCTTCTTTATCTGCCTTCTCTTTTAACTCTTCTTTATCTATTACATGTGAATTCTTCTTTTACTTTACTGCTCTGTATGCCTGTTCTGTTTTCACCTTTAATCATGTCTCTATTTTACCTTCTTTTACTTTTCACTATCATAGTAAATCATATAGTTTTTCACAAGTCTCTTCATCTGGAATTTTGATCTTTACCATCCTCTTGTAAATCTTATATACTTTAGTGTACTTTGTGAATGTAGGCTTGTTTACAAAGAGATTATTTATCTCATGCTGGAGGTAAAAGAGATTTTCAAAAATATGATAGAGTACTTTGCCTGTAGGAATTCCTTTTAAAGAGGAATTGTTGGATTGTTCTTTGGTCACTTCTCTTATCTTCTTGTCATAATCTTCCTGTCTCATCAGACTGTCATTAATCACTAATGGATTAGGTAGACCTTTTTGCTCAAACCATCAAATTTGTTCATGAATCTATTTACTTCTAGCTCCATTTATTGACACTTATCTTGAAGTTATCTCATCAAGTTTCTTTTGGAAATTACCTTTTTTACCTCTAAAATTGTTTATGTTCTGTCATTTATTCCAATTTATTCTAAATCACGCTTATTCTTAGAATTTAGAAACTTAATTATCTTTGTGGCCTCTTCTAGTTTCTTCTCAAGTTCTTCTTTGAATTTTTGAATAGCTTCACTAGCCTATTTTATCAAATCTTTTTGCTCAAAGATAACTTGGATAGATGGCCAAATATCATTAACAGAGTTAATGATATTGGCCAATAGTTGTTGCTTTGCTTGGGCCAAAGGTTCTGCCAATGCCAATTATTTTTTAACTTCTAAACTCTATCAGTCAATCTGTTTGATTTTTGTGTTTCATCCTTATGCATCATCTGCGATAATTTATTTTCATCTTCAATAATTTTTACTTGTTCTTTAAGTCTATTAATCTCATTTGTTTGGATTTACATGTCTTGCATTACTTTAATCAATTTACCCACCTCATCATTGGGATGGGTTGATGTTGTTGCTGATGTAGTAGCTGGTGTTGTTGAAACTTTTGTTGTCAGTGGAACTATTGTAGCCATTGAAGTTTATGTTGATGTTATAGGAATGACAGTAACAGTAACTGCTTCCATGCTTGCCTTCTTTTCCTGCACTAATTTATCCATTTCATTATCCATATCTCTTAGTTGAGCTATCAATTGAATGATGAGATTCATCATTTCATATTTTTGACCTTCATTCTCCAAAACTTCTTTAGTTTTTGGATATTCAGTGGGAGGTAATTTTAGCTGCTTTTTGAATGAAACAATGTTTGCATTCTTCTTTTTGATAAGTTCCGCAGCTGCTTTTATATCCTTGGGATCATATCCAACCTCTATGACCAATTATTCAAGGGATTTAATTATATTATCCTTGGCTTGCGAGGAAGCCTTATCTATTTTTAACTGTGCTCTAATATTTTCTAGTGAATTTTATGACTTTTGGACACTCATATCTTTGTTTGTCATAGTGGAGTATATCATTTCTCCTGATTTCTTATGAAACTCAATTTGATATATAGGATGAACATATTTAGCCATAACTTCAAATGTTGTTTTCCTGTAGCCTGATGATGAGTTTGGAGCTTGCATTGTTGGCTGCAAAAAGGTCATTTTCATCTTCCTAGTCTTTCATCAAAGGTTGAAAGCAACCTATTCTGGTAACTAGGATTTTGTTTCCAATATTGGGCATAAGTCACAGCTTTCAATGCCTCATTATTCAATTTGATTTCTTTATACTTCTCCATTATGTATTGTTCTTTATCTACTGGTTTTCTTGATTAAGAGACTTCAACACTATGCTACTTCTGAATGATCAAGCACTATAGGTTGAAGGCTGACGAGTTTCCTATGAAACAGTAGGAGGTGCACTATCCCTTAAAATTATATATGTATCAATAATCTCAACTGTGTCCACTATCTCTTCTTGCTCAATTTTTGGATTCAACTTGGGCTTTTTCCTGTACATTAGTTTGAATTTGGTTTCAGTAGTGGTATCGTTAGAATAAGATCCTTCTTCTCTTGTTCTCTTTGAGTTCCTGTCCTGTGGGGCTGGAGTATGCAAGATAGAACTAGTCTCAACTTGCTTTTCTACCTCTTGCAAAGTATGCTCCACCCACTCTAACTGGTTGGAGTACTTTTCAATCTCTGGTTTAGACTCATGAAAAAAAGGAGTCAATTTGAATTTAACTCTTAGTTTACTGATGACTCCCAAAGGATCATACTGCCATTTTAAACTATTTTTGAACTTAGAATCATGCAAACATTTATCTTCTTGTTGAACAACATTCCTATTATTGAAAATGAAAGGACCAAGCTAGTTTTTAATCTTAAACTAAGTTTTCTTCTTTGCTGACAGAAAATTAACCTCATTTGAGTTTAGGATCTGCCTAATGTATTCTAATGAAAATAAACTCATTGGGAGGTATTTGGGCAGCTTGTATGGAGTGAGATGACATCCATACACCCTAATTTTAGTATGGTTTTGGTATAAATACCAGTGTCCTATTCTAATTTTTTCAAACAATTGCAATACTTTCTTTATTTATTCATTGGTCCTAGGTTGATTACTACTGCTTAGCATGTTGACAACTGGATGAACAAATGAATCAATGAATTCTATGGAATCCTTTCTGATCAAGGATGTCCAGAGGACTACAGATTGGGGGTTACCCTCTGTGTCTAGTTTTTGAAGGCTAATTGCAAACCTTTCTGATTGGAAATACAGGAATAAATGAAACAAAACTGATGAATACTTAAACACTCCTTCCTCTAGTAATTTAACCAATTTCTCATGGATGGAATCTTATAAGTATTGAGCAAAGTTAAATTTAGAATCTTGAGGCTGTCCTGTGCAAAATATGTACAGAAAACCTAGGATAGAAGCATCTACATAATCATCAATATAGTACCCTAGAATGCAAGACAACATTGTGACAATCTGTCTCGTTCTCTCTGAAAAAATTGAAGCTGAGTATGGAGGTTTACTCTTTGGGGTTTCTATTGATGGAGGAAGAAAGGTTTGGAATATTTAAAACCTATTTGGGAAGTCCATTTTTAGATATAATTTAGTGAGGATTTCAATAGATAATGTGGCTTCATCAGGCTTGGGTTGGATTTGTAACATTTGATTTATTTATTCTGTAGTGATTGTGAACAAAATCTCTTTTCCAGGGGTTAATAGGGCTCTTTCGTTGGGAAAGTAATTAATCTAGCAGAGTCTGATGATTTCTGGAAACTGGAAGGTCTGTGGGGAGATTTACCTAGGTAGTTTTGAGTCCCAAAGGTGGATATCATCAGCCTGGTCTATGAATTTATCATGGCTCCAGCAATGGAGCTCTAGAAGGTTGAAATCAATGATTAAATCACTGATTTTGAATTATTTGTCTACTAGAGGGGTGTATTCAACATCAATTATAAGTGGTTGCAGAGGGTTAACAGAGATTATGCTCTGGGAGGCCATTTAAACTTGTTCAATTATCAATTTATTACTTTCTCGCTTAATTATTACTTTCTGTGATGCTGAATTACTCAGTCAATGCCACACAAACTCAAATAATGAATATTTGCTCAATAATACAAATCAACCAGAGTTCTGATTCTCAAAATCAATTCATCTGCAACTCTACAATTCATAAACAAAACCTCTGCATTAAAACAGTAATTACATAAAAAAAATTCCTTTCAGGCCTGATATTCAATCAGTGGCCTTTTTCCAGCTTTGCCCGAAGGCTTACAAAAACCCTGTTCCTACTTTAACTCTCACTCTTCTCACCACACTCTCTTCTGCCTTTAAGGCTTGATAATTTATACAATTTAGGATGAACTAATTTAAGTTCAATCCCTTCAATTTCTCAACAAAAATCCTCAAAATCTGCAAAGTCCTGAAATCTAGATTCTATCCCTAGATTTATGAAACTGATTCTAAATCAATTCCTAAATCTCAACTATCTGATTTCCCTCATGTTCTCCAATCATTCGGGAACATTTACAAAATCTCACAATATTTAATTAAAATCATTAAAACCCACTCAAATCACTCATAAAAATCCAGCTCCTTTAAAAACTTAAAAACCCCTAAGTTTAATAAAATACATGGATTTTTATTTTAGCCTAATGCTCCTGCATCAATATATAATTTGCAGAAGTTTCTAGGGTTTTCTCCTTGCAAGGATGTTGCAGGAGCAGGATTGTTCCAGTACCATGCACTATGAACATTATATATAATTTGCAGAAGTTTCTAGGGTTTGCTCCTTGCAAGGATGCTTCAGGCACAAGATTGTTCCAGTACCTGATACCAAATCGAGTTAAAATAAATGAATTAAGGGTTTGAAATGACGCGGAGAGGATTTCACTGTAACCCAAAAGGCAGTGAAGCGATGCACGACAATTCATTTTAATTTAGGGATTTTTGGTAGCCCTCACCAAAACAATGCAATATTTCTTGAGGGTTTTAACGTTTGAGATATGTTTATTGCTTGGGATATTCAGTGACTTATTTGAATTATTCTGTGGACATAATTTTTGTATGATTTTTAACTATTTTCCTTTCATGTTTTCATATCTATAAAGAGATAGCATAAATGCATTGATCTCTGAAATGATGTTTACTTTCTTAGGATCTCCCAAACCAGGATTGGGGGTTGAATGGTTTCCACTACTATTTCTTAGTTTAGGTGTACCAGGCACTGCTACCAAAATGAATTGATAAATGTGTTTCTTTACACACAGAGCAGAGGTCTTCCCAAAATTACAATTCACACTAGTTTTATTTGTTGATTTTCTTGATTTTGCAGATTTTGATGCGCCGAGTTGCGTGAGTGATGTATTAACTCACAATCGCAGTTATGTGTGCGTCACTACTGCTTGTAGTGAACTTTTTGTAACCTTCCAAAGTCATTTTTTTGGTGGTTAATATTTTGTATTAAATGGGTGCAATTGATATATTGTCTTAAAAACATGGTTGTACATGAATGCAGTTGGTTTTTTGGTTCAATTTTGTTTGGGATTTTTCAATGTCGGTCTGGAATGAAATTTTGGGTTACATGAGGCTCTCTTATAACAATGTCCTATATCAATGTTTTGGAATTTCATTAGACAATACACTCTTTTTCTACAACAATACATGAACCTCACTAGGGAAGGTAATAAAGTGTTTAAAATTAAGGCATTTTAGAGCTTATTTTGTAGTATCAAAAAAATTTAATAGTGAACGGTGTGAACAATTAGTGATGGCTTTCCATTTTGGCGAACATGTCATTATCATGAGGTATAACTGTTTTTTTTGCAATATATCACTCCATTGATAGAAATATTATTTACTTTCTGATAAATGCTCATATTGGCCATGGGAAAAAATGCTGAAATTTTGTTATAAAGAAAAAATATTACTTTAAGCAACAACAATGTACCATAATAATCATATTGCTCACAAATTCTTAGAAAACCTGAACTTTCTATTCTTAGAAAACAATAACTTGAGTTCTCTAATTTTTTTCTCACAAGTTCTCTATTTTTGTTCACGAGTTCTAAATCTTACTTTAAGCAATAATAATTATATTCCTCACAAGTTCTTAAAAAACCTTAACTGAGACTTTCCAATGTTACAAAACAATAATTTGAATTATGTTCAATTTGATCACACCATTTTATTTTAATGAAATCACACCTTCCTTTTTCTCCAAATGGTTTCCCATTGAATTTTTTCCTTCTCCAAATGGTTTCCCATTGAAACCACACTTTGCAATTATAAAGTAACCCAAGTACACTTTGTAGTTATAATTTTCCTCTTCCATTGAACTAAAAGATGGTCAACTATTTAAATTAATTAAAAGAAATATACATGAAAAACATGAGATAATTAATGTAGGCAAATTATTTTTTCTAAACTATATAACTAAAAAATAATATGTATTAAAAATCAATAAATTATAATAGAATGAGAACTCCATTTGGTTTATATAATGTTTAGGTTTATCACTACATCATCATTATAATAATAATAATAAGGGATTTAAATCAATATATTTTAAAAGATATTTTAAAAAATACATTTTATCAATCATTTATTTATATTGTAAAAGAAAAATGCAATGTTTTAGTTTTCACCAGATTCAATTATTTACTAGAAGGCCATGAATGTACAAAAAAAGCATTTCAGTAAAAGTAATTAACAACCAATCAAAATCTGAAATTGTTCATTAATTTTTCATGAGTAACCTTCAAAATGTTTAGCTCTTTATCTTATTGTAATTGAAATTAGGATACTTTTGATAATTTGTAATATTAATATAAAAGTGCAATTGCTAATTATATATCTTTCAAAACTTTGAATTTTTTTTAAATATAAATATATTTTGAAATCCTTAAAATTGATTTTAAATATAAATATCTTTATTACTATATAAATTATATGTATAATATGAATATCTCCATCCGTTTATATATTTTAAAAATGATTTACTGCTTGTCATTTTACGACAATGTTTATGTTATCATATTCAAAACTAAAGTTTTGAGGGCAATAAGGTTATGAGAAAAAGAATTATCCCATTTTCATTTGGAAAATAGTTAAATTACTAATTTGAAATATGTGATATTTCAAAATCATATTATTATATGTTGATGGCCAACTTTTATCAATAGTGATTCAAGTTATCCCACGTTCAAGCAAGGGCAATAGTGATTCAAGTTATGTGAGGTTCAAGTAAGGGCAAGAGAAAAGAGGCATAAAGATTATATTTTTCTTTTTGGCTTAATTGATATTTAACTTGATTTGAGTCTTCCACTAAGGTTTAGGTATTTATAATAAGGATATTTTTTATAATTTTTTTTTTTTTATTTAATGATTTTGAAAATTTTAATTTTAATTAATTCTTTTTATTTTATATATAAAAAGATTATTTATTAAATGTAAATAAAAGCAAGAAAAAATATAAAAGTTATATTTTTTTCTTAATAAAGAATTTTATTAGATGAAGTATTTATATTTGTAATTATAATATAATGTTTTATATGTTAAGTTGTTGAAATTTGAAAACTCAATGAAAATTAATTAAATTTATTTTTATTTAAACTTATTATTATGATCTTTTGGATGGGGTGACACATGCATGCAAAGTAGGGGCAGGCAGGTTGCCATCATCTCACTCAAAAATTATGTAAGAGACAGTGGAAACACATCCCAATTGAAGTCAATGTTAACTTGTGTGGCAATTAAGCCTGCCTTCTCATTGCAAATGATGGTGTGATGCCTAGGACTTAGTGGAAGGATCGAGGAAGTGAAGTGTGTGATTCCCATGGGAATTTCACTTAACTATCTCAGGCTCAATAGGGGGGCTACAAGTTCATGTCTCTAGGTAGGATGCAACACGACCATTGTTTATTTTTATATTCGACACACCAACTTTCAAATTCTATTGCAGAGGTATCAGTAATAATTCTACGCTTGCATGGCTACAAGGGTTGCTTCTATCTCTTTTTCATCTTCCTTTGTGTTATTTCTCCCTAATTCTATGGTTTCTGCTATTACTCATTTTGAGCACTAATTTCTATCTTTACAGGTGTTTTTCTTGTTTTTTTAAGTTCTAGTGGTATTCCTTTTCCCTAGTTGCCAAGCCATTGTTGGACTCTCTAGGTGGTTGTTCATCGACCTACGGTTAGGTTTTGTGAAGCTAAATAAAAGATAAAATACTTCTAACTCCTCCTCATCATGTATGCATTGCCTTCTCAATGTGTTTTTGGGATCTTCCTTGTCTCGGACTCCTCTCCTGGTTCTTGGGTTGCTTTTCTGACTAAAAGGTGGTTTGTTGAGGCCTTAAAGGTGGGTGGTATTATAAATTCCTTATGTCGATGCACATGTCACTCCATTGGGTTGTTGGAGATATCTTACTTTGTAGGTTTCCTGGGACTATGATGTTGGAAATTTGGTGCCTCAATGGTGTAAAGAGGCTTGGTAGGTGATCGAGTTTGGTACTGGTTCAATTTTCTCTCTTTGTTATTTTCCTACTAGACTGGTTTCACTACTATATTTTCATAGTGGCTTTGCATTATATAATTCTTATTTTGGTGCACACCTCACATGAGTGGGCCCTTACATATTTCCTCCTTTGTTGTATGACTATCTTTATGAGGTAAATTAATATGCCCCTTTGCTCAAATTTTATTTTATGGTTCCTAGGTGGTTCTTCTATTAGAATTCTTGTAATTGCGCCGAGAGGCGCATTATAGAGCCCAATATGTTGTGTAACCGTGTTCGTCCGTCATTAAAGTTGAAATTTTACTTATGTCGACCAAAATAAAAATTCTAAAAATTCTAAAAATAAAAATAATTAATTTAAATGTTTTATATAGTTATTCAAATTCAAACTATACGATAAAATAACTATTAAACCCATAAGGTAATTGTATTGTATTTTTTCAATCTCGGAAACCAATGAAAAAAACTACTAGACAATTATCTTATGTGTGTAATAGTTATTTGATTGAATTTGAATGGATCATACATTTACCCTCAACAAAAAAAAATTACCCCATTAAAATTCCAAATCACTTAAAATTTTAAACATCTTTACTCTTTACTAAAGTGTAACAGTCATCTAACCAAAACTTTACTCATTAAAAAAAAAAATTTATCCTAACCCTTTCGTGGTTCTGTAACTTTGGTTTTCTAACATCGTCGTCATTATTGAAGGTCCTATGCATCCAATAATTTAATCATATTCACATTGATATTTAAGTTCCACATGCGCATTATCATATGGCTCAGGTTTATGATGTTTGACAATCATTTATTTCTTGTGATTGCCTATGGTTACATCGGCTCCAATCATTTATACTCTCGTGAATATATATATGCATCCGGTTGTTATAATGGTTGGTTTATCTATACGTTGGATGGCACTTGCAGTGTTGCACATGTGTGAAATGGCATCTGTTGTGATTGTGATATGAGTACTCTAAAATTGCATTCATACCTTAGGTTTACACATCACACATATTAATCGTAAATTACTCGGGGGTACATCCTTGATCTTGGTTTTATCAATGAACCATGAAAACTTGTCTCCACGCAGTAAATCGGTTGGGATTAAGCCAGTGTTAATGCGCTCTAGGGTTTGGTAATGACCTTGGCCGTAACGAATTTTCCAAGTCATTGTGTTTCTCCGTCGGTTGGCCTCCAGAGCGCCTCCATCAAGGCTTTGGGCAGATTTTGGAGAATTCGTGGCGGTTGGTGTCGTCTCAGTCTTCTGCAACCTCGTTCCACCATGAGCTCAGGTATACAAATGCCCTCTTGGTCTGCCTTATTTCCTTCTTAAGTTTATAACTAGTCTTCTCTGTACAGGCATAGCTTAATGGTATGTTCTTTTTTTCTACCGGCTGGTTCCCGCTAGTTTGTTTTTCCGTTGCTTAACTAGCTCCTTCCACCTATTCTTGTGAGTTCACAACAAAGCATACCTTTTCAGAGAAACTCTGGGTATTATTTTATCATTTGGTTTATTTCTTCGTGTTTAATTTCATTGCTTAAACTGTGAATTGGATTGGCGGAGCCATCTCTTCTGTGAATAAACAAACTCTTCTAATCAAGTTCTCGGTTTCGTTTTCAGGTATTATTTCTCTGCTCCGTTCCATGTCCAAGTTCTCTCCTGGTTCTGGCTACGGCGGCTTCTTACCTCGCATTTTTATCTCAGGTACCCGGTTATTGGTGTGATTGGGGTTCCATGGCTCTTTGCAGACTGGAACCCTCGATTTGAACAAAGTTTATTAGAACGGCTAGGTTCTCTTAGGAACAGTTCCCAGTTAGTTCGGGTTAGAATAATTTAAAGGATATTATTTTATGCTTGCTTTAAAGCAGCTCTGTCGGATGACTTTGTTTTAAATCTGTCTTCAAGATGTTACCTATCGCTCGATTTAGGGTTTTAGGATTAAACATTTCTGATATTTAGGTAGTTGGAAGTATGCTCGATTCTCTTGTTTAGTTTATGAAACTCTTCCGGTTAAGCTGTGACTTTCTTTAACTAAAAACTGTTTCAATTCTTTTGATGCCTAAGGTTGGCCTGCGATTTCGGCTGTAACTCTTTTCTTTAATGCAATAGAACTTTCGTTTAAGCATACACTCTGTTATTTTTGGTTGAATGTTTATAGAACGTTTAAATTAAAGTTACACGAGCTAAATAAATATATATATATATATATACCCTGTTTTTGGGTACTGTTTACTTCTCGTTTTCCATACTGTTCCATCTCTTTTCTTAAATATTGTATCTGCTTGCGATATTCTCCAGAGTTCTATTTTCACTGTTTCCTGTAGAGATAGAAATGGATATCTAAATTCCTATTTTTCAATGGTTAAATTTGCTCTTTCTAAAAAGAAATATTTACTACGGTGACTGAACCACCTTCTTGTCCGAGGTTATCATAGGTAGGGGCGATTTATCAAGAAGCCCGAGTTTACTCAGGCATTTGGATTAACAGCCGCCTGTATTTATGTACTATCACAGGTTTGCTTTAATGGATTGATTTCTGTATCACCACTATAGGACAATGGACACTGACCAAGATGTTTTAACCTACTCAAGTCCTCTCTTACAGTCTCCTTGTCTTATGAACTCCTGTACTAGTTGGTTAGCCAACTCGGTTCCTATTGTAGTCCTGCATTAGCATTCTCAGTGACCTAACATTTATACTTACAAAGTCTAGTTTTCTAAATTCCCTTTGGTTTATTATCTCTGAACAGTTAATTGAAAAGAATTAAAACTGCTGCTAAATACTACTGAGTTAGCAGGATAATAAACTTCCTGGAATACTGATAAACTAACTGTATACACTTAATGAAGTACTAATAACTACTGCATCAGTCAGAAATTAATCTTACACAAGAAATAAGAAAATCCATTAACAACTACTCATCTGATTCCGAATCCGAATCCGAATTCCTCTGATGGTACTCAATTCCTCCCGTCCACGAACTGGGCAATTACGTCCACAGTTCTCCCCCGAGCTTCTAGCTTGGGTCTTGTTGAACACAGTTTCCTGGAGACGAGTTCTCAGGACAGTCCGGTCCAACTCGTCATCTCCAGTGAAAAATAGGATTTCTGGGGAGACTAAGGACAGTCCGGTCCAATTCTCCAACCCAGAGCTTAATCTGTCCTGGAATATCCTTCCAGTTCTTACAGAGTCACTTCCTTTTCTTTTTCACAGAACCCCAAACTCTCCTTGGAATTTCCCTTTTATTCCAGAGTTTTCTCAGGTAACTGTAGAAATTGTTTTTCAGTTCAACTCACTCCAGATTTACTTTTACCGTCAATTTTTACTCATAATAATTTCCACAAGTTAAATTTTATTCTAACATCAAAAATAATTTTGTTTAGATATTTAATTAATTCATACTTAACCAATAAAGTATAACCATTAGTCAACTGCTAATATGGTGGTTACAGTTTTCCCCCTCTGGGAGAGAACACCGTCCTCGGTGTTCTTATTCTAACTCAGAAAAAATTTCAGGATAAGCCTCACGGACGAAACTTTCGTCTTCCCAGGTAGCCTCCTCTGGTCCAAAGTGCTTCCATTGCACTTTAACCTGGGCGATGGCTCGTTTCCGGAGCATGATTTCCCTCCGGTCTATTATACTGTGAGGTTCAACCAGAAATTCTCCGTCCGGTTCTACCTGCACACAATAAACTTAGTTTAATCAATAAATCCTTGTCATCATGTTATTAATTGAACCGTTATGCTTGCCCTCTACCTGAATGTTCTGCCAATGGATAATGTGTCTTGTATCATGAACATATCGTTTTAATAACAATACGTGGAAGACGTTATGCACCCGAATATGGCTAGGAAGGGCTAAGAGATATGCTACTGGTCCTATCCTTTCCAATATCTGGAAAGGACCACAAAACCGAGGTGCTAACTTTTCACAGGAGGCCCATCTCAGTGTGCTCTTCTTTGGCTTAATCCGGACATACACATGATCGCCAACCTCATACTCCCGGTATGACCTTCTTCTGTCTGCGTACACCTTCTGTCTGTCTTGTGCTACTTTCAAATTCTGTCATATTTTCTTCACCTCTGCTTCCATTTCTGCTAGCATGTCTGGGCCTAGCATGAGTCTATTCTCGGGGCTGCTCCAATTAATGGGAGTTCTGCATTGCCGCCCATATAGCGCCTCAAATGGACTCATCTTTAATGATTCTTGGTAACCATTATTGTAGGCAAACTCTATCAAGTGTATGTACTCCTCCCATTTTACTGGTTGTTGCATAACATACATTCTCAGCATGTCTTCCAACACTTGATTCACTCGCTCAGTCTGACCATCTGTTTGCGGGTGGTATGCAGTACTAAAATGTACTTGCGTTCCTAATCCTGTAAACAATGCTTTCCAGAAAGCTGATGTGAATTTCACATCTCTGTCTGATATAACAGTCTTAGGAATGCCATGCAGTCTGAAGATTTCTCGCATGAATAAGTCTGCTATCTAGACCGTCTTATAGGTGGATTGGACAGGTATGAAATGTGCCGACTTACTTAGTCTATCCACAACTACCATTATGGAATCATTTCCTCTCTTTGATTTTGGTAACCCAGTGATAAAATCCAATGAGATCACCTCCCATTTCCATTCGGGAATGGGTATAGGTTGCATTAAGCCTGCTGGGTGCCGGTGCTCCACTTTCACTTGCTGGCACTCTAAACACTTGGTTAGATAGCTTGCTATATCCTTCCTCATGCCTGGCCAACAGTAGTCTTTTCTTATAGCTGTCAGCATCTTTTGATATCCTGGGTGCCCTGCATAATTGCTTCTGTGATATTCGTCCAGCAACTTAGTTTTTAATTCTACTCTGTTTGGAATGACTATCCTTTTCTTGAAGATCAAAAACCCGTCCTGGTTAATCTCATAATCCCCTTGTCCATCTTGCCCTTTGGATTCTTGTGTCTGCTGCCACAAGTATTTATACTCAGGATCTTTGTCTGCTTCTTTTCTGATTTGTTCCAAAAATCTGGTTTCAATTTGGTTGACGTATAACTCATAAAGGCTATGCAGTTTCCTGCTTAATGCATCCGCAACTTTGTTCTCTTTCCCCTTTACGTGCTGTAGATCAATATCAAATTCGCTTAACAAAGCGTTCCATCTTTCTTGCCGGGAATTCAAGTCAGCTTGTTTAAAATAACTGGTTAGACTACTATGATCGGTTTTCAACACAAACCTTTTTCCAAGTAAATAGTGTCTCCATACACGGAGAGCATGCACAACTGCAGTCAACTCTAGATCATAAGCTGAATATCGCTGCTCATGTTCCTTTAGCTTGCGGGATTCATATGCAATTACCTTCCCTTCTTGTGATAATACAGCCCCAACTCCTTCCTTGCATGCATCTGTACAAACCTCGAATTCCTTATCCGGATCTGCTACACTTAATACCGGTGTTGTTGTCAATAACTGCTTCAATCTTTCAAAACTTTCCTGACATTCTTTTGTCCACTTAAAGATTTTCCCTTTTCTTTGTAGAGAAGTAATGGGAAATGCTATTTTTGAAAAACCCTTTATAAATCGCTGGTAGTAGCCAGCAAGGCCCATAAATGATTGTATATCTACCACATTCTGTGGCACCTTCCATTGCATGATAGTATTAATTTTCTCCGGATCCACCGCAATACCCTTTTTCGAGATGACATGTCCAAGGTATTGTATTTCTTCTTTGAAGAAATCACATTTACTGAATTTCGCATACAACTGATGTTTCCTTAACATCTCCAGTACCAAACGCAGATGCTGTTCATGTTCCTCCGCATTCTTAGAATAAATCAGTATGTCATCAATGAAAATTAACACAAAGTTATCCAAGTAAGGGTGGAAAATACTATGCATCAGTCTCATAAAAGTGGCTGGTGCATTAGTTAGCCCAAAAGGTAATACCACGAACTCATAATGGCCACACCTGGTGCGAAAAGCAGTTTTGTGTATATCTTCATCCTTAATTCTGATCTGGTGATACCCGGATCGTAAATCAATTTTTGAGAACACAGTAGCTCCCCTTACTTGGTCAAACAAGTCATCAATACGGGGTAGGGGATACCTGTTCTTAACTGTCAGCTTATTTAACTGTCGGTAATCCATGCACATTTGCATGGTTCCATCCTTTTTCCTAACAAATAGCACAGGTGCTCCCCAGGGTGATACACTGGGCCGTATATACCCTTTGTCTAATAATTCCTGAAGCTGCATTTTTAACTCAGTCAATTCCGGCACACTCATACGGTAGGGAGTTCGCGAAATTGGCGAAGCTCCTGGCAGCAGCTCTATTGTGAAATCAACATCTCTTTTAGGTGGTAATCCTGGTATTTCTTCAGGGAATACGTCTTTGAATTGCTGTACTACAGGTATATTTTCTAGCACAGCTGCTTTATCCTTAGACTCAGATAGTCCGACTTGTATGGCATACAGCTGGCATCCCTTTCTCATGCATTTTGCCATTTGGGAAGCGGTAATTGGACGCAAATGTACAGGCTTCTTTATGCCCTGAATTTCTTGGCGATTACCATTCTGATCCCTGTAGTAAACTATCTTTTCTTTACAGTCAATGAGAGTCCAATGTTTCTCTAACCAATCCATACCCAACAATACGTCATAGGATCCCAAAGGCAGAATATTTAAATCTACCATTAATTGCTGCCCACCGATTTGCAATGCACAATCCGGTATTTTGGCACTAACTCTTCCTTTAGCTCCTGTAGCTAACTGTACCAACCAATTCTTTTTAAATTTTTGACTTGATAGTTTACAGTTTTCTACTAACTTAGGACTTATATAACTTAGACTTGCGCCTGGATCTACCAAAACAGAAACAGTTTGGGATGACAATTTACCTTCCAGTTCTATCATGGTGGGTTGGAAGTCAGCTTGCCGGTCCTCCAATGCTACGTTAATCCTGGGTATGCTTCTGGCAATATCTCCCACAGTAGAAGCCTCCTGCAAATTATTCACTGTTTCAGTTTTACCCGGCTGTGGGAAATCTCGGTAGTAATGTGCTGCCCCGCAGCCCCAACATTGCAGAGGTGGCCTCTGGTTGTGGGGTTGCTCCAGCTTATTTGAAGCTTCGACCGTCTTGTCCTCCCCCGGCCATCTAATCCTCTGATGGTTCCTACCGAATTGTTTGTTAACTGAACTCCTGGCTGAGCTTCTAAAATTACTGGTTTTGCCCTTTTTGAAACCAGCACCATTCCTATTTTCCTTCTTTGTTTGCCACCCTTTACTTTGGTCTACTTTACTTTTCGCTTGCTGATAACACAGCCTTGCCTTTCTGATGGCCTCATCCATTGTCTTTGGGTTAACAAACTCGATACGTTCCTTCATATGGGCAGGTAAACTGCTCAGAAATCGCTGAACCTTGGCCTTCTCATCTCTTAAGTACGGTACATAGCGCAGTAATGATGTAAACTTAGTGATGAACTCGTCCATGGTCAATTGTCCTAGCCTTAAATCATGGAATTTCCGAGCCTTTTCATCATAGAAGCGCTCAGTCAAGTACTTGTATTTGAAGTACTGTTGAAACTTATCCCATGTCACATCCTGATCCTCTATACCCCGCACATTCTTCACTTCTTCCCACCATAAGGTGGCTTTATCCTTCAGCTGGTAAATGGCTAACCATGCCTTGAGACCACTGTCATAAGCATACACCTGAAAGTATTTGTTCATATTAATCAACCATGCCTCTGCCACTTCCTCCTTTTCGCCATCGAACATAGGTGGCTTTATCTTCCTGAATTCTCCATGCAAATCCACCTTCTTTTTTTTGTTTGTCTTTCTTTCAGTTTCATTTTCAGATTCAGCCTCATTAAAATTTCTGTTTGGATGACTTCGCTGTGACACGCTTCTTTCTCTTCTGCCTGTACCTTGCTCCTCTGATTGCTGTTCGTCTTCTCCTTGAAACTCTCTGTCAGCACTGGGCTTTTCAACCCTTTGATTTTGTTTGTCGGAGAGGCTCTTTAAGATCCTCTCCTGTTCCTGCATCATCCTTGCATTATCCTTGCGTACTCTTTCCATCTCCTCCTGTAGCTGTTGTACTGTGTGCAACAAAATGCGAGTCTGATGTTGTTGTTCTTCAATCAATCTATTAGACCGCTGATGCTGCTCTATTCCTAGTTGAACCCACATTTCGGGGTTTCCTTCTGGTGGAGGTGGAATCTCTCCGGAATTTCGCTGTTTCTGTTGTGAGGGTGTCCGTCTTGGTTGTCGTTCCATCTAATTATCTCACTATGCATGAAAGCATACAATTTGTAACGTCAGTTGACCCAATAGGGCCCAGCGTTGTAACGCTGCTCTGATACCACTTGTAACAGTCATCTAACCAAAACTTTACTCATTAAAAAAAAAATTTATCCTAACCCTTTCGTGGTTCTGTAACTTTGGTTTTCTAACATCGTCGTCATTATTGAAGGTCCTATGCATCCAATAATTTAATCATATTCACATTGATATTTAAGTTCCACATGCGCATTATCATATGGCTCAGGTTTATGATGTTTGACAATAATTTATTTCTTGTGATTGCCTATGGTTACATCGGCTCCAATCATTTATACTCTCGTGAATATATATATGCATCCGGTTGTTATAATGGTTGGTTTATCTATACGTTGGATGGCACTTGTTTAGCATTGCACATATAATATGAAATGGCATCATTGTGATTGTGATATGAGTACTCTCCCGTGCATTCATACCTTAGGTTTTACACATGTCAATCGTAAATTCCTCGGGCTGTCAACCGATCTTGGTTTTATCAATGGACATCTGGCTTGTCTCACGCCATCGATCGGATTTGGGATCTGACGGTGGTAACGCTCTAGGGTTTGGTAATGACCCTGGGCCGTAACAAATTTTCCAAGTCATTGTGTTTCTCCGTCGGTTGGCCTCCAGAGCGCCTCCGTCGAGGCTTTGGGCAGATTCTGGAGAATTCGTGGTGGTTGGTGTCGTCTCAGTCTTCTGCAACCTCGTTCCACCATGAGCTCAGGTATACAAATGCCCTCCTGGTCTGCCTTATTTCCTTCTTAAGTTTATAACTGGTCTTCTCTGTACAGGCGTAGCTTAATGGTATGTTCTTTTATTCTACTGGCTGGTTCCCGCTAGTTTGTTTTTCCGTTAGTTAACTAGCTCCTTCCACCTATTGCTGACAGGGTTTCCATAACCCGGCTTCCTACACTTTCCAGAAACCTACAGGTATTATTTTTTTTACCTTTGGTTTATTTCTTCGTGCTTAATTTCATTGCTCAAACTGTGTATTGGATCAACGGAGCCATCTCTTCTGTGAATAAACAACTCTTCTAATCAAGTTCTCGATTTCATTTTCAGGTATTATTTCTCTGCTCCATTCCATATTTAAGCTCTCTCGTGGTTCTGGCCACGGCGGCTTCTTACCTCTCATTTTATCACAGGTACCCGGTTATTGGTGTGATTGGGGTTCCATGGCTCTTCGCAGACTGGAACCCTCAGTTTGAACTATGTTTATTAGAACGGCTAGGTTCTCTTAGGAACCAGAAGTTATTTTACAGTTTCCGGGTTGAGATAATTTAATGGATATTGTTTATTGCGCCTTCGGCGCGGCTACCTGTTGGATGACTTTGTTTTAGACTCTGTCTTCAAGATGTTACCTATTCGCTCGATTTAGGGTTTTAAGTTAAACTGTTTCTCTGATATTTAGACAGTGGAGCTGTATCGGTTCTCTTGTCTGGTTTATGAAACTCTTCCGGTTAAGCTGTGACTTTCTTTAACTAAAAACTGTTTCAATTCTTTTGATGCCTAAGGTTGGCCTGCGATTTCGGCTGTAACTCTTTTCTTTAATGCAATAGAACTTTCGTTTAAGCATACACTCTGTTATTTTTGGTTGAATGTTTACAGAACGTTTAAATTAAAGTTACACGAGCTAAAGAAATATATATATATATATATATACCCTGTTTTTGGGTACTGTTTACTTCTCGTTTTCCATACTGTTCCATCTCTTTTCTTAAATATTGTATCTGCTTGCGATATTCTCCAGAGTTCTATTTTCACTGTTTCCTGTAGAGACAGAAATGGATATCTAAATTCCTATTTTTCAATGGTTAAATTTGCTCTTTCTAAAAAGAAATATTTACTACGGTGACCGGACCACCTTCCTGTCCGAGGTTATCATAGGTAGGGGCGATTTATCAAGAAGCCCGAGTTTAATCAGGAATTTGGATTAACAGCCGCCTGTATTTATGTACTATCATAGGTTTGCTTTAATGGATTGATTTCTGTATCACCACTATAGGACAGTGGACACTGACCAAGATGTTTTAACCTACTCAAGTCCTCTCTGACAGTCTCCTTGTCTTATGAACTCCTGTACTAGTTGGTTAGCCAACTCGGTTCCTACTGTAGTCCTTCATTAGCATTCTCAGTGACCTAACATTTATACTTACAAAGTCTAGTTTTCTAAATTCCCTTTGGTTTATTATCTCTGAACATTTAATTGAAAAGAATTAAAACTGCTGCTAAATACTACTGAGTTAGCAGGATAATAAAATTCCTGGAATACTGATAAACTAACTGTATACACTTAATGAAGTACTGATAACTACTGCATCAGTCAGAAATTAATCTTACACAAGAAATAAGAAAATCCATTAACAACTCCTCATCTGATTCTGAATCCGAATCCGAATTCCTCTGATGGTACTCGATTCCTCCCATCCACGAACTGGGCAATTACGTCCACAGTTCTCCCCCGAGCATCTAGCCTGGTTCTTTTGGAACACAGTTTCCTGGAGACGCGTTCTCAGGACAGTCCGGTCCAACTCGTCATCTCCAGTGAAAAATAGGATTTCTGGGGAGACTCGGGACAGTCCGGTCCAATTCTCCAACCGAGAGCTTAATCTGTCCTGGAATATCCTTCCAGCTCTTACAGAGTCACTTCCTTTTCTTTTTCACAGAACCCCCAACTCTCCTTGGAATTTCCCTTTTATTCCAGAGTTTTCTCAGGTAACTGTAGAAACTGTTTTTCAATTCAACTGACTCCAGATTTACTTTTACCATCAATTTTTACTCATAATAATTTCCACAAGTTAAATTTTATTCAAACATCAAAAATAATTTTGTTCAGATATTTAATTAATTCATACTTAACCAATAAAGTATAACCATTAGTCAACTGCTAATATGGTGGTTACATAAAGTCAATACCTTTTGTAAAATAAAGTAAAAATTTTAATTCAACACAAGGAATAAAATTTTTTGCTCCAAAATATTTTAATATTTCTTTTAATTAAGTATTTTTAAAATGAATATTTAAAAATAAAACCATATCTTATGGATATATTAAAATCTCTAAAGACATAAATATTTCCACATCAAATTTGTAATATTTGAAAATTTTGTTATCATGCCATATAAAAAATGTCATTAAATCTAATATTAATATTAATATATTATAATCTTAATATTATACATTTACTAACATAAGATTATTACAATATTAAATTTAATGTAATATTGAGTTTGTTATATTATAATATATATTAATATATCATGATATATATTAACTCTAGATATATATGGGAAGGAGGAACAAATATAGAGTGATAGAGGTGGATAGATAAAGGGAGTGAGAGGAAGGGAGAGAAAGGGAGAGCGGGGAAGCATGAGAGAGGACTTTAGAAAGAGGAGAGGGATGGATACAGAAATGGAGTCGGAAGGAAAGAGGGAGGGAAAAATAATCACATGGAGAGAGAAAAATGGAAAGGGAGAGAGATGGAGTGAGAAGGGAGAGATGGAGAGAGAGTAAATATTTTTGGGGTGAGATAGAGTGATAAAGAAGGAGAGATAGTGGAAAATTTAGAGGGCGGAGAGAGATAAAGAGACAGATAGATGAGGGTGGGAGACAAAGGGGGGTACGAGAGAAAGCCCGACAAAGAGAAGGAGAGAGGAAGGGAGAGAAATAGGGAGGTAAGAAGAAAGAAAAAAGGGAGAAAGGAGATGGAGAGTTGGAGATATAAGGAGAGAGGAGATAATGAGGGAATAAAAATAGACGGGGTGAGAGAGGGAGATAAGGGGAGGAAAGAGAGAGAGAGAGAGAAGGAGAGAGGAGAGAAGGAGGGAATAGAGATAGATGGGGTGAGAGAGGGAGAGAAGGGGAAGGGAGAGAGAGGGAGAGGGAGAGGAAGAGGGAGGGAGAGCTAGATAAATTTGGAAAAAGAGTGTGTCTGTTTTGGGGGTGATATAGAGTGACAAAAGAGAGACAAAGAGAGATAGATATATATATATTGAAGGTGAAGAGATGGAAAAAGAGAGAGATAGAGAGAGGGAGAGATAGATGATATGGAAGGAGAAAGCATGTGTATTTCGGGGGGGATGGGATAAAGAGACAAAGAAGTAGATATGGAGGGAGATATATATATATATATATATATATATATATATATATATATATAGGATGAGGGAGGTAAGAAGAAAGACAAAGAGAGAAATGTTGAGAGAGAGAAAGGGAGAGGAATACAGAGGGAGAGATATATAAATATGGAGAAAGAATTACACATATGTTTTGGGGGTGATATAGAGAGATAAAAGATATATATATATATATATATATATATATATATATATATATATATATATATATATATATAAGGTGAAGAGAGGGAACAAGATAGAGATATATAAATATGGAGAAAGAAATCATGAGTGTTTGGGAGAGGGAGATATAGATATAGATAGAGGGGGGAGAGAGGGAAGAAGAATTCTTGCACTGGATGCTTTTGGGATTAATTTTCAATGTGTAATATAGAAATCCTACTGTGTTAAATATAAATTGCTCTATTATTATATACCTTTGAAATCCTTGAAACTGTTTTTAAGTATAAATATATTTATTATTATATAAATATCCCCATGAGTTTATATATTTTAAAAATAATTTTGTACTCTTGTCATTTTACAACAATGTTTATGGTTATCATATTCAAAAATAAAGTTTTGAGGGAAATAAGGTTATGAGAAAAACAATTCTCCCATTTTCATTTGGAAAATAGGTAAAGTACTAATTTGAAATATGTGATATTTAAAAATCATATTATTGAGCTTAGAGGCTTATTCTACAATCCACTGAGGGCCATGTGTAAGTATGTCACGTCCTCAAAAATAATAATAATAAACATTTCACAGACAAAAATTAAATAACCATATAAATAAACACTTAAAAATAGATTAACACAACAATTAACTCAATTTGTTGATATTTCAATTTCATTCTACTTGATTTTTTGATATTTCTATTTCACTCTAGAATTAATAAATAAAATATTTAGATGTCTATATTAAACAATATAATTTTATATAATTTTAAGAGATAAATTAATTTAAAAAAATAATTATTTCTCTTATAAATATATCAATATAGAACTTAAATATATATATATATATATATATAGATATTGTAAATTTTGTAGTACCTCTCTATTCATTCTTCAAATCAAAATAGCAGGTTACATTGTCATATTGTATACTTGATAGCCTCAACCTGCCCATAGGAAACTAGGTTTGTTGGCCACCTCAAAAAGTTATAAGCCAACCAAAATTGGAAAATTTTAAATTTGTCTCTAGCTACCTTAACATATCTATTATCTACTATATCTAGCAACACAAAAAGGAAGTAAATTCTATCCACTCTTTTCTTATCAAATAAAAAACAATGAACCACTAAACTCAGTCATCTAATGATTCAATGGGTACCAGATCCTTGACACTTGATCCAGGAATATCAACTTGGTTCATGCTCTGAAGTTGTCATTCCATTCAACCAAGGCAAACATTCTGATGGTGTTGCTGGAGGTGAATTTCTTGGATATCCCTATGCATTTATGCTAATATAGAGGCTGCCTTCGGGTCTCTTCCTATCTCTTAAACAGTGACAATGGATTTGGCCATTTAGCACTTAATTCTCCAATATATATGGATATACTTCTTACATAATGACAGTCTGCCTATATTGTTCCCTGGATCTGTCAGCATCTCCATCTCATCTGTAGAAATTAACTGAATAAATCACTTATTCAATGGAGATTAACCCGATTACACATCAATTTCGAATTGCATGCATAACACATAATCTCATCTACCATTAATTGTCACATGCGGAAATAATAGAAGCGATCGCACATCAAATCAATCACACATTAACTCAGTATGTATGGGGAAATCCTATAGCTGAAAACCCCGCAGCTATTGTGTATATTATAATGGAGAAATCATGTAACAAAAAAAGTACAATACTCCTCACAAGTACTCAGTACTTTCTCATAAAGTCACACACAATCTAGCTCAGTTTTGAACAGGTTACTGGTTCAAAACTCACTGCTAATTGCCTTGCCTCTATTGCGCAATCATGGCCTGGTTATGTAGAGATCCAAGGTTCGAATCTCCTTGGCTTGACTACGCAATTGTCATGGACAATTCCTCCAAGTGTGGTGCAAATCTCATGCACAACTGATCCTCCAACTGATAGCTATACTCACCCTTTCATCTACCTCTTTCACTGGTCTCCACTGAACTGATCATGCACTGTAGTGAACTGATGTGTTCTTGAGTTGACTAATGAGTTACTAATTAATGAATTAAACAATATTTAATTCACTCCACTCATAACTAATTGATTAGCTAGTTAAACTAATCTCAACTAGTTCAACTAAAATAAACAGAACACAACTCCACTATACATCTCATTAAAAACTTGCTCAAAACTGCAACGAAGTCCAGCGAAATTTGACTTGCGAATGCCATGAGCCCTCCTTTACGTGATTCCTCGCGGTGCGGCCCGCTCCACAGCCAGCTCGGGCGGTGCTCGAGAAGTAGCTTGTTGTTTAGAGTCTGCGTATTATTAAGAGATGTTGACTTCCATATTTTAGGAGAATAAATGCAAAAATAGACTTCGACCTCTTTTTGACCTAAAAAATAGGGTCTCATCTATTTTTACCGACATGTCGCATCCATCAAGAATCTCCAAGTAGAATTCCCAAATTATGCTCCGTATGTCTAAAAATAGACATAGTCTAAAAATAGACATAGTCTAAAAATAGACTTTGCGCCAGAATTTGCCTGCGGGCCCACTTAGTGAAGGCGACTTCATTTCACTAAACTCCATCATCTTGCTGCATTCTCAACACTCCCTCTCAGCAAGATATGGATTATCTGCAATCCCTATCCTGCCTCTGTGGAATTCGAACTTGCTCCTGGTGAGCGCCTTCGTCGGGATGTCGGCATCCTGATCCTCCGTGGGAACATATGAAAGCATCATGATTCTCCGCTGAACACAATCTCTGATATGATGGTACCTGATGTCGATGTGTTTGGACCTATCATGAAATGCTGGATTAGCCGAGATTTTAATGCAACTCTGGTTATCACGGTAGATCTTGCCAGGCTCCGTCTGACTTGAACGAGCACACGAGGATGTTACTCTGTCCAAATGGTTCCATGGCCAAGCTTGCTGCCATGTACTCGGCCTCTGCTGAACTGAGTGCCACGGATCTCTGCCTCCTGCTGTACCAGGAAACTGCTGTCGACCCAATGCTGAAAACTCCTCCAGAAGTGCTCTTCCGGTCCGTTGGACTCCCTGCCCAATCTGCATCAGTGAAGCCAGAAAGCTTCGCTCCATCCTCCTATCTGTACCATAGACCATATCCCGATGTGCCTCCGATATAGCGCAATACATGCTTGCCTACCTTCCAAAAGAGCTTGGTAGGCTTAACCATAGCTTACGAAAGCTGGTTAACTGCATGGCGTATATCGGGTCGTGTATTGACCGGATACATAAGCGACCCCACCAACTGTCGATAGACAGTGGCATCCACTACCTCCGCTGAAGTAGCATCCTCCTTCCTCCAACCACCAGGAAGAGGAGTGTCAACAGGCTTGCAACCTTGCATGTTGAACCTCTCCAGAATCTCCCGGGCATACTTTACCTGAGAAACAAACAGTCCTCCGCTGCGCTGCCAAATCTCCAATCCCGGGAAATAATGAAGGATGCCCAAGTCCTTCATCTCAAACTCTCGTGCAAGATCCTCCTTGCATGAAAGTATCAACTGCTCATCGCCCGTCAAAATCGGATCATCTACATACAGTACGATGATCAACAGCTTCCCCTCCACCACAATCTGGTACAGGTTAGGATCCGCCTCACTCTTGGAGAATCCAAGCCCGGTGAAGTAGCTGTCTATGCGAGTGTACCAAGCACGAGGTGCTTGCTTCAGCCCGTACGGTGCTCTCTTGAGTCGGCACACATGCGACTCACTGCTGAAGATCTCGACCTTCGGGGAGTTGTTTCTGTCTTTTATCTCCTCCTAGCTCCATTGGGGAACGCGATCTTCACATGTCGATGAATGTGCCACCCCATTTCTTGTTGGAAAGAGAAAGGTCGTGTGGAAGAATACCTTCACGACGAGTGCAAGGTCTCCTCATAGTCAATCCCCTGGTCAACGGGCTGCAGGCATTCGTCTGTATGCTTCTCCACACTCCCGTCAGCCGCCTGCTTCACTTTGTAGATCCATCGCGAACCCACCACTGATTTCCCCACCGGTCTTGGGACAATCTCCCATGCACTGTTCCTGAGGATCGAATCATATTCTTCGATCATGGCATCAACCCATGCGGGTTCCTCCACAGCTTCCTCAAAAGAGGATGGCTCCGTCACAACACATTGACTCACAAGAGCCATGTATCCAGTGTACCGATCCGGTGGCTGTCTCTGTCTGCGCTGTGCTGTAGGTGGTCCTACAACCTTCTCTGCATCCCGAGCCAGTCGCTCAGCTTCTGTAGTGCGCATGCGCCCTCTGATGGTTGGCGCTGCATGGGTGGTTTCTTCCACCTTCTGAACCTCCTCTTGTGGCTGATCCACATCCGGAAGCTCCTCCTTAGGAACTAACAGCTCCTCATCTGCATGCAAGTGTAGCTCCCTCTCAAGCGAACACTGCATGGCTTTCTCCTCCTGAAATTTTATATCCCGTCGCACAACAGTCTTGCGACTGTCTGGCACATACACCCGATAGTTGTGGGGTGTATCAGTGTACCCCACAAATATTCCAACCTCAGCAGTTGGATCCAGCTTCCTTCTCGCATCCTTCGTCACATGCATGTAGACGGGAGAACCAAAAATCCGCAAATGGGAAATATCAGGCCTCTTGCCAGAATAAGCCTCCTCCGGTGTACTCATGCCAAGAACCTTGTGAGGACGCGGTTCTTTCTCTTCTGTGTTATGCCTCGATACCTGAGAGAGTGAAGGGTAGGCCACGATCGTACGACATCGCCGTGCGGCACGATCGTTACGTTTCTTCGGCTACATTTTTGAGTTACTGTTGTGGGTTTATGGGTAGGATAGAGCTCTCTCCGGGTCAGCCAGCTGCAGAACTCTTTGGTCCAGGCGAGATGAATTCACCACGGATCCTCAGATCCTTGGAAACGATCACTTCTTCCCCAGGCTCCTTCTCGACCGGACCGCTGCGGCCACGGAACCGCGGAGTAATATGTATCGCTCTTCTTCTGCATGAAGAAGATCCAGCACTTTCGAGAGAAATCATCGACAAAGATCACATAATACCTGTGCTTTGCTGTCGAAGCAACAGAGAAAGGACCACACACGTCTGTGTGAACTCTCTCAAGGATCGTCGTGGCGCGACTATCCTTCTCGTGAAAGGTGGATTTCACATACTTCCCTAAAGTACACCCCTTGCACTGATCTGACTGCGCAAGAGTGCCCTTAGGAAGTCCAGTAGAAATCTGCTGTAGAATCTTCAAAGCTCCATGATGAAGATGGCCCAATCTCCTGTGCCATAGTTCGCCCTCATCATCCTGGCTCACCACTTCTCCCGCTTTGCATGCCATAGCTACGCAGTCATCTACCTGCAACTGATAAAGGTTCTGAGTTCGAACCCCTATCTTCCGGGTCTCTCCAGTAGTCTTACTGCGCAAGAAGGCTTTTCCTTCGCTGAAGACCACATCATACCCCTTATCCTCCAACATCACTACTGAAATCAGGTTCTTCTTCAATCCAGGTACATGCATGACATCCTTTAATACAAAGGGTTTACCAGACTCCCTCTGAAAGGATACGGTACCGATACCAGTCGCACTGTATCTACCATCATCGCCCATCTCGATGTGCACACGCAAATCTTTGTTCTCCGGATCTGAGAACAACTCCTGATCTCCCGTCATATGAAATGACGCACCGCTGTCCAAGAACCACACCGATCCCATCACACTTGAAACCAAGCATGCAATCAGTGAAAAGTCAAGCTCGAATTGTGAAGCCAAAGCTTCTCCATCTGCAGATCTTCCTGCTTGCTTGTTCTTCTTCTTCTTTGGACAATTGGTAGCATAATGTCCGTGATCATGGTAGTGAAAACACTTCACTTTCGCCATATCCTGCTTCTTGCCCTTAGCACCAGAATGAGAGGTTTTCTTACCCTTCCCTTTCTTTGCTTTGGACACCAAAGCGCAGTTTTCTTCATCGGCTCCCTTTGATGAAGATCCATCTCGAGTAGTCCTCCTTATCTCCTCCTGCATGAGATCCGCCCAAAGGCGCTCCCATCCCGGCAGCTTCTCCCGACCATTGACACTATCTTGGTATGAGTGCCAAGCCTTCGGAAGACCAAGGAGAGCCAGGTCGACCATGTCCTCATCTTCGACAGTCACCCCCACACTTCCCAGCTCATCTCTGCATTGAGTGAACTTCGTGAGGTATTTGGCGATACTGTCGCCTTTCTCCATCTTGATGTTCCTGAGCTTATCTTTGAGCGCCAGCTTCCTTTGGTCACTCTTACTCTGAAATAGATCCGTCAAAGCTTTCCACATTAAATATGGAGTAGCCTTTCCATGCAGGCTGGATACAATATCATCCTTGACGCCCTCCAACAGGATCCTTCGACACTTCGCCATCTTCTTTTGCCATGCTTCGACTTCAGCAGGATCAATGGGCTTTTGGACATCCGTATCTACGAACTCCTTCAGACCATTATCTTCTAACACGGCTTCCATGCGATCCTTCCATGCAACATAGTTCGAACTGCCTTCAAGAGCATATTCGAGTCGCAAACCATTGAAAGAAGACATCTTTCAACACCGGCACCAAGAAGAACAACCTTCTGCAAAATTCGAATTCCAAACTCCAATCTCTATCGCTTCCGATCTATACTTGAAAACAAATTATTTCCAAATCAGAGATTGACTGCAAAGGGCATTCACCAGATCTTTCACCTTACAAAGAAGGATGAATATTCCGGAGGCTACCTGGCCCGCATGCAGACTCTGTCCGAGGAAATAAGTTTGCAATCATCGTAATAGATCTCGACAATTAATCTTGCTCCGATACCATGTAGAAATTAGCTGAATAAATCACTTATTCAATGGAGATTAACCTGATTACACATCAATTTCGAATTGCATGCATAACACATAATCTCATCTACAATTAATTGTCACATGCGGAAATAATAGAAGCAATCTCACATCAAATCAATCACACATTAACTCGGTATGTATGGGGAAAGCCTATAGCTGAAAACCCCGCAGCTATTGTGTATATTATAATGGAGAAATCATGTAACAAAACAAGTACAATACTCCTCACAAGTACTCGGTACTTTCTCATAAAGTCACACACAATCTAGCTCAGTTTTGAACAGGTTACTGGTTCAAAACTCACTACTAATTGCCTTGCCTCTATTGCGCAATCATGGCCTGTCTATGTAGAGATCCAAGGTTCGAATCTCCTTGGCTTTATTGTGCAATTTATGGATAGTTATCAAAATGTCGGTGCAAATCTCATGCACAAGCTTGATGTCGCCAGCGATAGCTAACTCCACCCTTTCATCTACCTCTTTCCTTTGGTCTCCAGCAGGCGATCATGCCTTGTAGTGAGATGTGTTCCTGAGTTGACTAATGAGTTACTAATTAATGAATTAAATAATATTTAATTCACTCCACTCATAACTAATTGATTAGCTAGTTAAACTAATCTCAACTAGTTCAACTAAAATAAACAGAACACAACTCCACTATCTGTCTCATTAACTCCTCCAAAACTTCTGCCACTGAAGTCCAACTAAAGTCAACCATGCAAGATGCCATCAAACCCTAGGAACCACGTGATTCCTCTGTCAGATGCATGAGCCACATCTGTAGCTCGAACTGAAGTGCTCCAAGAGAGTAAACTATTGTTTAGAGTCTAAATATTATTAAGGGTAAATAATATTTGACTTCCATATTTTTAGGAGAGGTAGTATAAAAATAGACTTCGACCTCTTTTGACCTAAAAATAGAGTCTCATCTATTTTTACCAACATGTCGCATACTCCAAGAATCTCAAACTGGAATCCCCGAACCATGCTCCGTATGTCTAAAAATAAACATAGTCTAAAAATAGATTTTGCGCCAGAATTTGCCTGCGGGCCCACTTAGTGAAGGCGAATTCATTTCACTAAGCTCCATCATCTTGCTGCATTCTCAACATCATCATCAAGGATGTATTCCTCCACTTTTGTTTTAAGGTCTTGTTCCCATCCATAAATCAAATATTTTACGTGACTAGGTGTCCCTACTCCATAGGCATGGAAAAGGTTCTGCATAATTTCCTGCCCAAACTTCCTTCCCCTTTTGCTAGGCCCCACTTTTTCCTTTCCTTTTTCCTTACCCTCTCTTTTCCGAGACTGCACTTTCACCATTTTTGTTTGAGGCTGGTCTCCCAGTAGCTGAACGTTCACCTAGGTCCACACCTAGGTTCTCCCCGGATGTGCAGTGTCTTAAGGGTGAGAAATGCTAAGAAGACATGTAGAAGGAAACAAAATAGAAATATTGAATTTAGTTATATTACACAAAATATTATCATGCTTGTTGAGGGTCACCACTCCAACCATTTTCTTATTCTTTGAATCATCTATCCATCTTCCTTTATCCCTGGATATGTTTATATTTGTAGCTAGTGGAAACTTGTTGGGCTGGCCTGAGAGCAGTGTATACTTACAATTTCCTTAAGTTTCAAAAACAGGGCCATGCAAGCGTGCCTCTACCTTCCAAATTTTGTTATAAATCCACTTCTCAGCATGTGTATGAAATAAGGGCTTGACTTGCAGCAGCGAGATGTTTCCACTCACCAAAAACACTAAGACAGAGACCAGACAATGACAAAGACACCGAGACAAAGACATATAAGCTTATCCCATGCATCCTAAGAATGAAACCTTACATTGTCTCGTAATCGAGTTAACCCTCCCCAAAAGCAACCCAGAATTTGGCTTACTGAGAAATTTTCCCCTGACCCTATTGACATTATCAAATGAAGCTCTAACCCCCAAATTATCATTGTAATCCATGCATGAAATTTCATAAAATTTTGTTAAAAAACATAAAATTGGCACGCAGATCAATGAAATTGACCAACAACGTTATTGGCAGAGCTACGGAATTGGCTACATGCACTGTGGAATTGAAATGCTAAACTAGGAAATTGATATACATAACTATGAAATTGACATGAAAAGCTGTGAAATTAACAAGAAACGGTCTGGACTTGATATACAACACTATAATCTTGACATGCAAAGCTATATAAATGACATGCAGGATGAAAAAAACAGTTAGAATGACAGACCAAGTCAGGGCTCATGGTTTCCCCCTCACTTTCACCCACCACCTCCCCTGCACTCTTCATGCCCAAAATATGAGAGTTAACATGACCAATGACATGGTAGACAATAAGGAAGTCATGAAGGAGGATGAGAGTAGGATTTTCATGCAAAATTAAAACCCATCAACCATAACAACCAAACATCTAGGGGCTATCAGCCTTAGCAAACCAAGTAAAATTCATCCTAGATGGAGCATCATCGAATTCAAATTGAACATCACCAAAATAAAACATATTATATAAACTAGGGTGGTATGCATCCATTCCAAGCACAAAACAAAGAATAAAAGCATATGGACCAAGGCCTTCTCTTGTCGCAGAGACAATCATACTTAGAAGGAAACTAGATACATACCCAGGAAAGCAACACGCAGATTCTTCCAAATCTCTCGTCTCCTTACCTGCCTTCTACCCAGCAACCTTCTCAATAGTCATCCGCTTAGGAAATAACCTAATGTTTTCACCTTGTACTTTCTCCCTCTTGTACCGGTGTTTTCCCCAAAAACGCTATGAAATTCTTAGTTGTATATAGTCCATATTAAATGTCGTCATTATACGGCGTTGGTGAAAGCACCCACAACTGTCACCACATGTCATCATTAATACTCCATGTGGCCCGCATGGCCTCTTGCCACCTCACACCTCCCTTGGCACACTTAGCACCCTGATCCCAGATTCTGGCTTTTTTTATTGTCTTTTTCCACTATCTCTTGCAAGGTTTTAAGCCCAGTCTCGTGTCCCAATATATCCCAAGTGATATCCAGTTTCCTTCCTTGGTGATTACACCCCCAATTCGCTAGTAGATCAGCTGCTACATTTACCGCTCTATGGATGTGAGATGGAATCATGTAGTTGCTGCCTATTATGAGGTCCTTGATCTCCTGTACCAGAGGAGATGTACACTAACTTTGGCTAGTTTTTTACCATCTTGCTTCGTGTTGTAGCCTTTGGAGTATTCCTGTAACCATAGCTAAATCTCCCTCAACTATAAGCCTGTTATATTTATCTCTTCTTGCTATCAGGGGGCCTTGTTTAACCGTAGTTAGCTCAGCTTCATTATTTCTAGCAAAACCCAGGTCCATAACATATATCCTCCTTACCTGGCCAAGAGAGTCTCTGAAAATTCCCCCTACTCTTGCTTGGTCTAGATTTCCTTTTGAAGCCCCATCATAGTTGAGTTTTAGGAAACCTTGCTGGGGTGCCCTGAATTTATCCCTCAGTTGACATACCATCAGTTTTAGTTTCCAGGATGTTGGGGAAATAATTTGAGGTTTGAGATTCAATTTTTCTAATATTCGAGCCTCGTACGCATTCAATTTCTAGTCATCTTGATGCCATTTATCTGCAAGGATGCTTTCTCTTATATTTTCAATAATTGTCTTCCATGTTTCTTCTTTTTTCCGAGTCTCCTCTCTAAATGTTTTCCCATTCCTTTCATTCCATACTACCCACATGAGAAAGCCTATAGATAGCAACCAAGCTTTGTTAATATCTGGGCTTTGGTATCCCCCTCGTCTCTAGGTTTAAATTGTGTTTTTGATACTTGATCTGTCTCTATCCGTTTGTTGAAAAAGGAAGGAGAAGTTCTGCCATAGATGATCAAATATAGGGAATTTGTTCAACAGGTGTTCAATTTTTTCATTATGTTTGCGACACATCTTGCAGGCAGATGCTCCCTGCATTCCACGCTTCTGCAGCTTATCCCAGGTTAGTATCTTTCCATGACTTACTAGCCACAGGAAGTATTCAATTTTCGGCCAATGATTTTCTCACCAAATTTTATGCCAATGGTGTGATGCTTGAGGTTGTATATTATTAGTTTTAATTTTGTATCCTCCTTGAATTGTAAACAACCCTTTTTTTATATACCCCCATCTGAGGATGGCGTCTCCCATCACTACAAGTAATTTTCTAGATTTTAACTCATTTTCATAATTCTCCCATTGATGAGTATCTAGGGCGTTCTGCCAATGTCCATTTTGTTTACATTTCCTCCATTGATGATATGTAACTTCATCCCATAATTGAGCTATTGTTTTGTTATTCAATTGATCAGTGAATAAAAATATCTCCACTAGATCCATTCTGCTCAACAACTTCTCCCCTTGTTGCCATGAATATTCCCAAAACTGAGCAGTGTTGCCTCCCCTGATTTCCAAAAAGCTATGTTCCCTGATGAAGTCTTTATTTGACGTTGCTAAGTTCCAAATTGCCAATCCTTTTGGGTTGTTTTGAATCTTCAATTTTCCTTCACTAGATTGTGGTATTGCATATTTTCTCTTAGGATTTTTCCCTCTTTGCCATCTTGGCCAACTCTTTTCCCTTACTTATATCATGTATCTCTAGGGAGAGGAAATCCATGTAGGCAAGTGCCACAAACCCCTATGGGAAGGCAACTGCCATCAACCCAAGGCCTTCTAGCCTTTCAAAATTGTCCACAACTATTTGGCATGTTAAGTTTCTATTTTAGCACTCTTTCCCACAGTAATTTACATAATGAACCATAAACACATTATACATAAAGGAAAATAAACTTTAATGTAAATCATGCAATGATAATTGACTCTCAGCACAAGTCCACAAGATCTAGATTTATAGGAAACATAAATGACATACAGGTTGTATACATTATGATTTTTGAAATAACATAATCATGCACATAATAACATTATACTTTATCACTCACGATTGCAACATTTTACTTTCATGGGTTTTCTTGTTGCCATTAAGGTACCCATGCTTAATCTCATAAAAAATGCTTGTTATAAATATGCATTGTTTAAAAAAGTATTCACTTTTGCAATAATTTTAGTTTTATGTATACAATGTTGTAATGCATAAAATTATATACATATATTCATGAATGTGTTATATCAATAACAGTTAGGGTAACAGTCCATCATTTCCAATTCCCATAGTCTATTGTTACCAACACACTAACACATGAAATAACTACGATAATCACTTGTTCAAAACTTCCAATAAGATTTAATCGAAACCAATTCATGCATATAATTTTTATGAGTTAGTCATGCATTACTAGCTACTTAATGCTACTAATAATATTAATGTAACTATGACATGAATCATTCAACAACTAGCCATTATAGTCAAGTCTCACTACTCGACTCATTGTGTATTTTTAACATCTAAAATGGTTCATTCAATGTCCTTTTAAAACATTCCATCGTCCTTTTATAAGATATTCACAATCTTTTACATTCATGCATTTACTCTCTATAAGTAGTGCATTGTAACTTAGTCATGTTCATTAAATGTATAAATAATATTGTCATATTTTCAAAGGTTGTTAGTCAACTCTCACTTTCACTTGGGTACTAAGGTTCTTTATAAGTGCAGCCAAAGTTTATTGTTTGTTATCCTCATCAGGATCCAAATGTCATGAACACAATTTTGTAACATAATTTATTACTTACTACTCTTCATTGCAGTTATAAACATGAATCACACATTTCATGTCAAAATTATTCTACTCCATATATCAATATGTAGATTGTTAGACTCATACCTGAGTTGATGCCCACTAGTAGCATACTTTAATTTCTTTTCCCCTTATCAATTCCAAAATTTTCCAGTGTTGCAACCTTCAGCTCAGATACCACTTGTAACATCCCCCAGTAACTTCACATGAAAATGCGAGTTAGAAATTTTTTACACAAATTACCCACGATAACTATCCAAATAACTATTCCAGATTCGTCATTAACCATTAGATAGAATGTTCATCAGTACATAGAGTAACCTTAGTAGAGGAATCATAAGTTGCATAACCATTAACAACCACTATTGTAGTATATTAACATAAACTGTATGATGTAATGTTGCATCCATTTCATCACTCCTTTAACTAGATTAATTAATCACATACTTGACATTCTAAACATCACATCAAGCAAGGAATCAACATCATCAAACTAACACAATAATAAATCAAAACATTGAACACCGATATACCCTTGAAACCCCTTAGGGTGAAAACCAGCAAACGTTTAATTTATTATTCAACGCTCGTGAGGGTGCTCACCCCTCACTCAATGGATCATAAGGGCGTCCATCCCTTAACCATTATCTTAAAATATTACAAGGAATGTCATTTAAATACAAAATATATAACTTAAATCCAGTATAATAATTATGATAGCATTAACCCACTAATCTTCAATCTTCATATCTTTGTGGCATGGTTGTTCCTATAGTGGACCATCCTACAACTCACACTCATCTGCATGGACCATTAATTATTTACTTGCCACCATGTTAATCATAATATATTCTTTGCACAAGTTACCATCATTTCCTGGTATTGTTGTCATCAGCGTACATTGATGTCAAGATTACATAAAGTATTAATCGACCAATTCATAATTCTATACTAGCGATGCTTCTCCATCTATTCATGTACCTTCATGACATGCAAACAAAATATTCTGACATGCCTCCTTTAACATCACTCCATATGTACTAGTTATAAGCATGTAACCATCAAAGGATGTCTATAAGATATATATCATATTAACTAATATTTCTCTCGCATAAGCACACATTCTTGCAAGAAAAATCACACAACTATCCAGAAATTCCTCTAAAGGAAACTAATAAAACATTTTTGATCTTCGTGCATGCGAATTACATAAACTTTATCAAAATAAGTAACCTTTCAGCTATTACTTTTGGTGCTTGCAAATACGTAAATAAATCTAACACAACGAATGTTGTTCCTATGCATGCAAATGCATATATTTTCCAAAAGAATCTTCCCAAATGAATGCTTAACGTAATAGAGCATACAAACACATGTTTATTTTTTGAGGAAATATAAAATACAAAAACATGTTTTCTTTTCCATAAAACTAATGCAATAAAGCATACAAATACATGTATTCATTTTCAAAGACTATACCAATATTACCCATATCTATATTCCAAGGAAACCAACACATTATTATGGCTTTTGTACATGTAATTCATCCTATTTCCCAAAGAATATTTTCCAATGTAGGCTAACACAACATGCTATCATTTGCCACGTACAAATATGATTTCTTTTCAATGAAATCTAATACAAGCCTTGCATGTAGATACATGATCTTATTCCAAAACATCATAATAATTTTGATAGCCTAAAAGTAATCACATATATTTTTCCTAAAGAAACATAGCTCAGTATTTCTTTGATCCATGCAAAGAAAATATCTGTATAACACAATGACTATACTTTGTGCATGTAAGGGCTTACCATAATAGCTCTTCTTTTATGTACCGAATGCATATTCCATTATTATAATTCTACCATAATTAACCATTATTTCTAGTTCAATTTTCATGCATGTTTCTTTTTACGGAACTCCAAGATAGCATAGTTGTACTTTTTAGTGCATGTAACAAACATTTTTTTTTCAAGATAATCTAGCACGATAGTTCTCCTTTTCATACATATAAATGGTTATTTCATTTTCAAAAGTAAACTACCTTAATAGCCATTCTTTTATTGAAACCATTAGAATAGTCACATTTTCTTTTCAAGAAAACATGGCTACTTTTCATTAAGTTTTCAAGAGTTGTACATCGTTTCTCTAACATCATTCCTACTTAGCTTTTACCATGTGTTTATTATTTTTTTATAGAAAAAGAAATGGTTATTTTTTCAAGAAATCAAAAGTACAATAGCAGTACAATAGTTAGCATTTTTTATTGCATGCAAAAAATTTACTTAGTTTCAACCACAAGTGCAACCTCAAGTGCAGAGTAATAACTTTTATTTCATGCAATTTATATTTTCTTTTCTAAAAGAAATAAAGCATAATATACATATTAATCTCATATGCATATCTTTTTAGAAAAAATCTAGTATAATAGCATGCACATTTTAATCTCATTTGCATATCTTTTCTAGAAAAAGTCCAGTATAATAGCATGCACATTTGTAATCTCATATGCATATTTTTTTCTAGAAAAATTCCAATATAATAGCATGCACATTTTTAATCTCATATGCATATCTTTTCTCTATCTATTTGCAAGGTTCTCATGCTTTATAACCCATCTTTTATGTATTAAAAAAAATACAAGTAAACCTTTTAAGAAAATCATCGGGTTAAATTAACTTCTATCCACATAAATCATGCATTTTACAAAATTAATTTCACCATGAAATCTTTTGAGAATTAAATGCATATGACACTTATATTTTCTTTGAAGAATTTTTCCCCTTTTGTTTGTGCTTTCTTGAGTTCAATGCATATGACACTTATCTTTTCTTTGAAGAATGTTCCCCTTTTGTTTGTACTTTCTCTCCTTATCGGTTATCATTGTTCTATTTTGTGTCAGCCTTCTGTTCAGCCCATAAACAATTGTCTCCATAGAGTTCAACTAACTATTCCCCTGCCTTTTGTTCAGCCCATAAACAATGGTCTCCATAGAGTTCAACTAACTTTAGAACTGACTTATTCAACTATTACTATTTATTGTGGCACACTTCAAGACTAGAAAAACCATTCCAATTTAAAGCATTTGTTAGGGCTAGAATGCCTTAACCAAATTTGATAGTTGAGTTCAACTAACTGTGGAACTTACATTTTCAGCTACTCTCTCTTGTGACACACTTAGAGACTAGAAAAGCTATTTTGATTTAAAGCATTTGTAGTGGATAGAATTCCATAACCAAATTTGATAACTATAATTCCTAGAAACCTGTGTGCTTTTAGCTTTTTTTATTAACATAAAGGTTTTGGGAAAATAGTAAGACAGTGACCAAGGCATTTAGCTCATTCCCCTCCATAAAGAATGGAAATTGGTTATGAATAGCTCGTTATTACTTTTTTTTCGAAAATCCATTATTCCTTCCCTATGGAAAGATGGTTTTCCAGATAAAGAAAGAGAAACGGTTATCAAGAACTAATTTTTAACTCCTAACTATTCTGGGTGGGAACCATTAATAACAATTTTTTTCACTAATATATATATATATATATATATATGGAATTCTACAGAGAGTTATTATAGTGTTTTTTATTTTAAATTTAATAATGTTAAAAATAAATTTTCCAGTAAATTTAATATCAAAATTATTACATCAAACCTTTCGTTTTATATGTATAAACCTTAAATAATTAACGTCATAGAGATAAAACCTATTTTTTTAAAGTGTGTTGATATGATTTTAAGAGATCAAAAATTATTATTTTCATTATTATGAGATGTTCATGTAATTTGTTAAAATAGTTAATTAAGTCTTGTATGAAGAGTTACACTGAGTTAAGTAAGTATTGAGTTGTGTGATAGATAAATTTGTTGAGTGAGTTAGATAGTGAGTTAAGTGAGCATTGAGAAAGCCCATTTATGTGATAGATGAGTTTGGTAAGTGTATGCATGTCAATCGAGTCATGATAAATACTCTTCATCTGGTTCATTGTATTCAGAGCAAGAGAGAGATTGTAGATTAATAGAAGAGTTGTAGCTCGTGCATGTTTTGTGTGTGAACTATTTATGTTATTTGTGTATTTACTCTTTTGTATTTTCAACAAATTAGTATCAGAGCGGGATTAAAAAAACTAGAGAAAAATAGATCAACAATCATCTGTGTGTGAGAAAAGAAAAAAAAATCCCGCTTATTTAAGATATAACGCATCTTGTAGTCATATCCAAAGTGTTACAACGTTGGTGAACTCAACAGAGATTCGTGTTACGAATAGAAAACTTACCACGTTTTCGAAGCACACAAGCTCCTTTGAATTTATGTGCATTAAGGCACTAACGCAGGTAAATCATAGCCTGCACAACGTTAGCACAGCAACAATCATATCATGGACAACATTAAGCACGATGCCCCTAAGTTAATACCGCGTTAGTTTCGTATCAACGGAGGTTTCAATATTCATCGATCAAACCAATCAACGAAATTCCAAAAGGCCATTTGTTTTGGATCGTATTTAATGAATTGAGACATATTTTAATTGGTCCTTTTATAAATTTTACGTGAGTATATAAGAGGAAATTCATTTAAAAAGGTTTTTCGAAACCTTATTATGATAAGGTTTTAAAAAGGAGTTTTTTAAAAAGATTTCTTTTTAAAAGGTTTTGAAAAGTATTATATTAAGTTTTGAAAAAAGGACTTAATATCGAAATTTTATTTTATATATAAAAGATTTTTTTTTATAAAATATTTTTCTATATATTAAAATAAAATATAGGTTTTCATTATACGGGTTTGTGATTTGCGTTTTGGGTTTCAAATTTCAAAGAGTTCAAAGCCTTAGCATAAAACCAAAGTGATCGATAGATCAAGGTATTGAGTTCATATCGTGGTGGAGAATATTATTCCAAGGCATTCCAAGAGTACTGCAAACAACATGGAATCAGAAGACAGTTTACAGCCAGATACACATCGTAGCAGAATGGTGTAGCAGAGAGAAAGAACAGAATAATTATGAACGTGATAAGGAGCATGCTGAAAGCAAAACACTTGTCTAATGAGTGTTGGGCAAAAGCAGTTGCATGTTTGGTCTATGTGATAAACAAATCACCTACAAAGTGTGATGAACATAGTTTCAGAAGAAGCATGGTCAGGTATGCCATGCAACGTATCTCATTTCAGAATTTTTGGATGTGTAGCATATGCACATATACCTAAGAAGATAAGAGGAAGATTGAATGATCAAAGTGAAAAATGCATATTTGTTCGTTATAGTGAGCAGTCAAAATTTTACAAATTGAATAACCCTGTCACCAAGAAGATAATAATTAGTAGAGATGTTATGTTTAAAGAACAAGAGTCGTGGAATGGGACTGTAGAAAAAATAGTCGATGCACAAGCACCATTAATGAAACAGGATGATGTAGCAGAAAAAGAGCAGCAAGAATCAAGAGAGAAAACACCAAACAAAGTCACACCAGCAAGGACTCCAAGATTTTCAGAGCAGCATGGATCTTCAAGCAGATCAACAAACCAAAATTCTCCAAGTAGCCAATCAGGTAATGAATCAATCAATGTTAAGAGAAAGATGAGAAATTTGAAAGATATTTGTGATGATTTGGTTGTTAGTTCAATTTTTTCATTATTTCCATTCCAACTTTCTTCGTTTGAAGAAGCAATCAAAGATGAAAATTGGGTGCAAGCCATGGATGAAGAAATTGATTCTATTGAAAATAATGATACATGGGATTTGGTAAATTTACCAAAGGATAAAAACCTCATTGGTGTGAAGTGGGTGTACAAGACAAAGTTGAATGAGAAAGGTGAAATCGATAGATTTAAAGAAAGACTTGTAGCAAAAGGATTCTCCCAACAACTGTGAATAGATTTTAGAGAAACATTTGCTCTGGTAGTCAGATTGGATACTGTAAGAGAAGTTCTAGCCACAACAACTCAGAAAAAGTGGAAAGTATATCAAATGGATGTGAAATCATCCTTCTTGAATGGAATTCTATAAGAAGAAATTTATGTGCAGTAGCCTCCAGGTTATGAAGTTGTAGGTAAAGAAGATAAAGTTTACAGGTTGAAGAAAACGCTCTATGGACTGAAGCAAACACCTAGAGCATGGTATAGCAGAATCGACAGTTACATGATTAAGAATGGATTTTGTATAAGCAACATTGAGCCTTTCTTGTACATAAAGGTAAATGAGCATGGACAGATTTTGATTGTTTGCTTATATGTTGATGATATTATTTTTACAGGTGATCTTGAGTTAGATGAATTTAAAACAGTCATGATGAAATAATTTGAGATGACAGATCTTGGTCTCGTGAAATATTTTCTTAGCATAGAAGTTAAGCAATTTGAAAAATGAATTTTTATTTGCAAAAATAAATATGCCAAAGATTTGTTGAAAAGATTTAGGATGGATAATTGTAAACATGTACCTACACTAGTTGCAACAGGTACAAAGATAAGTAAGGATGACGAAGGATCAGATGCCAATCCAACTCTATTCAAAAGATTGGTTCGCAACCTTATGTATCTCACAACTACAAGACATGATATTATGCGAGGAGTGAGTTTGATTTCCATATTTATAGAGACTCCAAAAGACACACATTGGAGTGAAAAATAATTCTCAGATACATAGCAGGAATTAGAGATTGTGGCATAATGTATGCAAGTACAAAATAGAAATATTTGATTGGTTACACAAATAGTGATTTTGCAGGAAGTTTGGATGATAGGAAAAGCACTTCCAGTTATGTGTTCCATCTTGGTTTAATTGTGATAGCATGGGCATCTAAGAAGCAACCCATGTGACACTATCATCAGCAGAAGAAAAATATGTAGCAACAACATTAGTAGCATGTCAAGCAATATGGTTAAGAAGAGTATTGGATGGACTCAAGCAGAAACAACAAGGATCAACATCAATATATTGTGACAACACCTCAGTGATTGCACTATCCAAGAATAGTGTGTTTCATCTAAAGAGCAAGCATATTGATACTAGATATCATTTTATTAGAGAACTTGTGAGCAATGGAGAATTTCACTTGAAGCCTTGTAAATCTAGTGATCAATTTGCTGATATATTTATAAAGCCATTAACAATAGATATGTTTGAGTTTCACAAAAGAAACTTGGGTGTTGTAAGCCTAGTTGAGACATAGACCAGCGGACATGTTTTGTCATGATTTATATTTTAGTTTAGGGGTCGCAATTAAGGGGGAGTGTTAAAATAGTTAATTGACTCCTGCATGAAGAGTTAGGAAATGAATTAAGTAAGCATTGAATTGTGTGATAGATAAATTTGGTGAGTGAGTTAGAGAGTGAGCTAAGTGAGCGTTGAGCAAGTCGATTTATGTGATAGATGAGTTTGGTAAGTGTGTGCATGTAAAGCGAGTCAAGATAAATACCCTTCGTCGTGTTCATTGTATTCAAAGCAAGAGAGATATTGTAGATTAATAGAAGAGCCGCAACTCATGTGTGTTTTGTGTGTGAACTATTTATGTTATTTATGTCTTTACTCTTCTTTCTTTCCAACATAATTGACTAACATTTCAAAAGTTGTTACAAATTCAAAAAATGTTATACACCATAGTTAGTTTAATGAACTTCTCAATAAAATAAAGGAAATTCCAACACGAATTTAATAAAATATGACAATATTTTTTATAAATATTATACAGTATAGCTATAAAGATTCAATACTTTATGTTATTTAATGTACTAAACCCATTTCTACAATATTTAATAAAATATGACAGTATTTTTGATAAATATTATACATTATAGCTATAAAGATTCAAGACTTTATGTTATTTAATGTACTAAACCCATTTCTACAATTAAAAAAAATGTCCTACTTTCAGATTTTGAAATAAAAAATAAGCTGATTCCAGCTATTTTAAATTTTTCTGGGCCAAATAGATACCTTTAATATATATATAAACAATTTATACGACACAAATCAAGATGCCAATTTTTTATTTTTTTATTTTTTTAATTTAGTTTATTTATTTATTTATTTTTATTTATTTTTATTTTATTTTTTTCTGGCAGAATCCCTTGGATAATATTAAACATTTTCAATACGTGCATAACAAAAAATTCTTTTGTCAGTTACACATGAGCTTTGCAAGGTAACATTGCAAGATGGAAAATTCTGCAATCCTGCGCCATCCCCACGAGGAAGAAGAGTATATTATGAAGAAATTATTTAAGTGCTCTGTGCAAGCACGTCTTCATAATTTCTGTACGACTCCTGCTCTTCCAATTTCATCTGTTCATGAAATTTGGCGATGAAAACATCTGCCAATTTGTCAACCTCCTCCTCCCTCATCAATATACCGCGGTCTTCATCAATTCTATGAAAATAACATGACACCCAATTCGGGTCCGCAGTTGTATCGACCAAAAAATTACTGGTGTACTGCGGACGCTGATGAAACCAAGTTTCAAACATTACGGCAATTGCGTCCGAACATCTTAATGCATTCTCCACACCTTGACGTATAGAAGATTTTTTTATTGCACAGTAGGGCTGCTTCTTCCTCTTGAATAGCAGTGCATTAATATTCACACACAATTCCTTCAATTTATAACTTGCTGCTGCGTCCATCTGTTTAAGTATACTCTGCAATTTTTTTAACAAGACACGAGTATGAATTCACCTTCATCTTTGGGTGCTTCCTAATGGATCCCACAGTGGACCAAACGTACTGCAATTTCAGTGACAAAGAGACCACTCGATCAATGTAACGCATGTAATATGAACGTTGGGAGCGTTATTTAAAGGGTGAAAAATAAAGCAAGACACAGGTGTTGTAACAATGGGATAGGAGGGAAAATGACCAAAAGTTTGGAATAACCAACCACGTGTAAAATAATCACAACTTTATTAAATTGTGCTTTGCTTTTGGCATTGCTGGGTGGCATAAATCTATGAGGCCACGCATTCAATGAATGAAGAAATCTGCAACGGTAAAGAAATATTCATGTATATTTTCTCTTTCAGTCTTTGTGCTTTTGGCTTGACGTGGTTGAATATTGATTCTGAATTTTGTTTTCATTAATCAAACATTTCTTAACATTTTAGAGTTCTAAGTTGTGACTAAACGTACGTAAGTACGCCACATAATCCAGAGAAAGATGAGACTCAACAATATTTATGTTCTACACATAATCCATCTAACTTGAAACATACAATTGGTTTTGGGCTTTCTCCGTCCCTAGTACTGTGAAATCCTTTGAATCATTTTTAAATATAATATTTTTATTATTACACATACTAGTACATTTCCGAAGAAGTATATTTTCAGAGGGTAATGGAACATAGAATTTTTTTTATTTAGGTTAATTTTTTATTAGGTGTAAAAATATTGAATTTAAAGTTAATCATTTATTTAAAACAAGTGTAACATAGTAGATTAGGTGAGTGTTATTCTACATAAAATTACATAAAATATTATAATTTGTATTGGTATAGAAGCCTATAGTTTTGATTTGGAAGCAACTAATAAATTGACATGTCCATAGGTTTAGAATTTTAGTTCTTACATAAATGATGGTGAGAAGTAACTCTTGGTAAGTATATATATTTACATCTTATCTCTATCTCTTTTTTTTATTCAGAAGTGTTTAAATTATGGTGAGAAGTAACTGATGAGTAAGTTAAGTTATGTGGCCACAAAATGTCAAGGAATAACTCGTCTACTAATCTACCTGTTTAACAAAAAGTTGCAGGGCAAAATTTTTGTCTAAAAATGAAATTTGTTTCAAGTCATTTGAACACTGAGGGATACAACACTATCCAACTAAGTTTTATACTACATTATAGCTTTTGGAGCAGGCATTGTCATAGAGTTTCAGTGCAAGTCCACCTCTTTCTACAAATACACAGACAAACATCATGAACGTGGAAGTTTCAATTGCAATGATTTTCACATTCCTTAATGAAGACAAAAAGACTATATAGGAGCTATTACAATTGAAATCTATTGATAAGACAAAGTATCATAGTAGTTATAAAATAGTAACCAATTCAAAATCCCAACTATAATTAAATAGTGTTTTATATCCACACATCTTCATCATAAAGGTGTCCTTACCATTTCTAATTTTCATTTGCTAGCACTTTGTCAATGGCTCTTTCATATTTTTATATAAGTTGTACATCATTAAACTAAAATATATGCAAATGGTTAGAGCTTATTCTTTCAACATCTTTATCTCTACACCATAATCATTATTTATATTTCAGTTTCAATTTCAACTTCATTCATTTTCACTGGTAAAACTATTTTTTGACTCTAATATTATCATCTTCATCTTATCTTTTGGAGGTGTTATCACAGTCAGAGGTATCATCCTAATTATTAGAGGTATTATTAGCATCGAAGATATCATCCTCATGTTCAAAAGACCCACATGAAGTAGATTCCAGCTGAGAAATCCCTAGACACATTATGCAGAGATTGGGAAGGGACGTAGGCAAAACAATATATAAGAATTTGAACATTATGCCTCTCATCTTCTCATCGAGCATTAGTCAATTTTCTTCAGCCATTCCAATAAGATTAGGAATCATGTTTTCACATGACCAAAAGGTAAACATTGGCTCAAATCGTATCCCACTGTTTGTAAGCTCAAAGAAAGAAAGTCTTCCCAGTCTTTGTAAGCCCAAAGAAAGAAAGTCTGCCATGTCGTTAAGTTGAGCAAACTACAACTCTCCATCACTTTTCACAACATCCAATTATTTGTGTCTATGAACAATCATTTTCGCTAATAAATTCTCATCACCATTACTAATCATTCGATCTATGTCCAATATATCGTTACAAATGATAATATTGAAGTGTTGAGAGTGAGCCTGCTAGACTCTAGAGTGCGTGTAGTGAGTAACAATGATGCTTCCAAAGTAGCAATATTTTTCAACAAGAATGAAGCATGGGTGTCGAAACATCTATGTCTCTCCCTAATAGAAGAATGTATTGGGGAAGGCATGTCAGATGACATTGCCACTCTTTTTTCTACTTTCATGTACGCACTGCGTACAAAATTCACACCCATTTTAATACCCCACTTCTTGGCCTCCTCTAATTCTGCAGTTATTTGGGGCAACGAGTCTTTTAAGTAACCTTGAGGCTTGCACATTGATACAAATGACAGGTTTACTAGTTGATCGGTTGAATTTGGAAAATGATTGGTAAACTAAGTAATCAATGTTAGGTTGAACAATTATGTATTTTCTATCCACCAACAAAGGAAGCGAGTCGGCTTTGCTGGTTATAAAGTTGACAAAATCATTACTCCGCTAATTTTAATCGTTTTTATCCATAGGACTCAATGGCTCAGACACATTGGTGGTGTGGTGATGTGATTAAAACTAGAAAGGGTTAGAACTAGCATAGTTTCATCTTTCTAGAGTATATTCAAGCCATGATGGCGGTGTTGCTATCTTACCAAATCACTGATATTTTTTATTGATTTATTCCCATCTTTTAAAAATATGAACAATGAGGCCTTAAATCTATGGCTTATGAAAATATATGGTTTAAAGATACTTTAATTAACTGTTGAGCTAAAGAGCTTGTGAATATAAGGGATGATGATAGGTTCTCTTAATTTTAGGATTTATATTTGGTAGCTTTAAATGTCCTTAGCTTTCTCTTTTACCAGAAATTGAACACCAAACTCTATGCCTTTTAAAGAAAACCTTCTTCTAAAAAAAGAATTGAATATTCTCTATAACGTTAGGAATTAGTTAAGCTTCTTAAAGTATGTGTTTTAGTCCCTAAAAAGAATCATGTTTTTTTTAGTTAAATATTAAATCCAAAATTTCTCTAAATATTCTTAGTTAAGCTTCTTAAGATATGAGTTTTAGTTCGTTAAAAGAATTATGTTTTTTAGTTAAATATTAAACCTAAAATTTCTATAAATTAGAGGAAAAAACTTTTATTACTTTTTATTTATATAATATCATTTTTTTTGGTTACTCATACAAATTCTAATAACTCATATAGCACTTTTACATTTCTTTCATAACTATATTTAGAAAACTCAATATTTGAAATAATTATTTAATTTATTAAAAAATAAATATTTTTTATTTTAAATTTAATAATGTTAATAGAATAAACTTAATGCCGCAATTATTGCATCAAACCTTTAATTTTATATGTATAAACCTTGAATAACTAACGTTATAGAAATAACACCTAATTGTTTGAATAAGATCATAAATTATTATTATCGTTATTATGAGACGTTCATGTGATTGACTAACATTTTGAAAGTTGTTACAAATTCGAATAATGTTCCACACAAAAATGGGTCCCGCATAATCAATTATGTTATGTGGATAGAATCGCCTAGACAGGAATATACGGAGACACGTCTCGCGCAACGTGGGCGCGGGAAGAAGTGTCCACTACCATTTGGGGGAAAGAACCCACGGCAGTGAAAATCGGCTGTCTAACGCCAAGGATTGCCCAGATACGCTGTAACAGATTAACGAAAGGGTCATAATCTCGTTTATCTGCTATCTGTTAGAGGTTTGGGCTTATTTTTTATCTAATTTTTTTTAAGAATTATTTATAGATTTGTTATAATTTTAAATTTGATTTTTTTTCTCTTAATAACATTTTTAGATATTGAGGGGTTTTTCAGTGCATTATATTAAATATTATTCTTTTAGAATTTAACTGCGTTAAGTAGGTCATTTAATTATGATCATTTAATGAGAGGTACTGGTAACTAACTAATTTCTCATGATTTTTAAATAGTTCACTTAGCACTCATTGCATTAGGGGTGAAGAAGTGGGATTGAAACTACTGAAATGAATCACGTAGCATCAATCATCACTTCTGGGGCTTGCACTCCGTAACTACTACTTCTCTGGTGGTCACCCATCCCAGATAGTCTTTGGTTCAAGCGCTATTAACTGTGAAGATTTCCACACAATCAAGCCCACTTAAAGCAATTGAATCCCAAAAAAATGATATCTAACATTTTCAGAATTTAGTCCTCTGTGCTTGGAGTAAAAAAGAAATTTCAGTACTATTTTGACGGTAGAAATTTTTGAAAATACTAATTATAACAGTTCAGTTTTAAGATTTTCAGTATTACAAAAGTTATTGATAATGATAAATATATTTTCATAATAAAAAACCATTATTCACACACTTTTATTTTTGATGGGATGGTAATCTTAAATTCTTTCAGATTAATCACATCATTAAAATTTCTTTTTTTATAAGATTCTAACTATGTGAAATTTAACATTTTTGTGTTTCATTAATATAAATATTTTTCAATTAATCCTATCATTGAAATTTAATCACCATTTAAAACTAGATAATATGATCCAATTAATTTTTCTTTCTTACTTTCAAATTTCTAATCAAAATTGATACTCTTATATACAACAACCATCTATATATTACTTAAAAAGTCAGTTTTTACCACACAAATCGATTTAACCAAAATATTTTTGGCCAAATCCCTTTGATTAGGATAAACATTTTCAATACGTGCATAACAGAACATTCAAAGTTGTCAGTTACACATGAGCTTTGTTTGCAAGGTAATATTGCAAGATGGAAAAATATGCAAGAGGAAGAAGAGTATATTACGAAGAAATGATTTAAGTGCTCCGGGCAAGCATGTCTTCATAATTTCTGTACGACTGCTGCTTTTCCAATTTCATCTGTTCATGAAATTTGGCGATGAAAACATCCGCCAATTTATCAACCTCCTCCTCCCAAATCAATATACTGCGGTCTTCATCAATTCTTTGAAAATAACGAGACCTTTTTCATTTTACAAATATGTTTATAGGCATCCATTCATAATCAATATCTAAACAATTACTTCATCATATAGGTTACCTATTTTACAAATATGTTTATAGGCATCCATTCATAATCAATATCTAAACAATTACTTCATCATATAGGTTCGTTTGTTAAAATTTTAAAAATAATAAAAAACAATTAAATTTAACTTTATTTAAATTTATTATTATGATCCTTTAGATAGGGTGACACATGCATGCAAAGTAGGGGTGGGTAGGTTGTCATCACCCCACCAAAAAATTATGTAAGAGACACTGGAAACACACCCCCAATTGAAGTTAATGCTAACTTGTGTGGCAATTAAGCTTCCCCTCTCGTTGCAAATGATGGGATGACGCCTAGGACTTAGTAGACAACTCGAGGAAGTGAAGTGTGTGACTCCCATAGAAATTCCACTTAACTATCTCAGACTCAATAGGAGGGCTACAAGTTCATGTCTCTAGGTAGGATGCAACTTGACCATGGTTTATTGTTATATTCGACACACCAGCTTTCAAATTATCATGTTAATTGGGGTGAATTGTAGAGGTATCAGTAAGAATTCTGGCTTGCATGGCAACAAGGGTTGTTTCTATCTCTTTTCCATCTTCCTTTGTGGTATTTCTCCCTAATTCTATGGTTTCCGCTATTACTCATTTTGAGCACTCATTTTTATCTTTACAAGTGTTTTCCTGTTTTTTTTTTAGTTCTAGTGGTGTTCCTTTTCCCTAGTTGGCAAGCCATTGTTGGACTCTCTAGGTGATTGTTCATCGACCTACGGTTAGGTTTTGTGAATCTAGATAAAAGATAAAGACTTCTAACTCCTCCTCATCATGTGTGCATTTCCTTCTCAATGTGTTTTTGGGATCTGCCTTGTCTCAGACTCCTTTCTTGGTTCCCGGGCTACTTTTCTGAGTAAAAGGTGGCTTGTTGAAGCCTCGAAGGTGGGTGTTATTATAAAGTCCTGATGTTGATGCACGTGTCACTCCATTGGGCCGTTGGAGATATCTTCCTTTGTAGGTTGTGTGGGTCTATGATGTTGGCAATTTGGTACCTCAATGGTGTAAAGAGGCTTGGTGGGTGATCAAGTTTGGTATTGGTTCAAGTTTCTCCCTTTGTTATTTTCCTACTAGACTGGTTTCACTACTATATTGGCATAGTGGCTTTGCATTACATAATTCTTATTTTGGTGCACGCGTGACATGAGCAGGCCCTTAGATATTTCCTGCTTTGCAGTATGAGTGTCTTTATGAGGTAAATTAATATGCCCCTTTGTTCAAATTTTGTTTTCCAGTTCCTGTAGAAATTATACAACAAGCATTTATATCATGGATTCAATCTGATCTAACAATGTACTAAAGTTAAATACTGAATCGCTTATACAAATCAATTGCGGAATTAAAAACACAATCGCTAATTACATGAAGCAAAGAAGAATCAATGAAATCACAACACAGATAATTTCCCAGGGATAGCTTGCTGCTCAAAACCCCACTATCTTCTACTGTATATTCAGCATTGATATATGAAACAATTACATACAACTCTTCTCACAAGAGCCCTCCTGTACTCAGCTAATTGCCTCACACAGTCTCAGATAAAACTGATCAATACTTAGTCAATTTACTGCCACCAGACAACCTGCCTTTCTTGTGCAATTTGTGTGGAATGCAATCTCTATTCCATAGGAATTTTGGCCTTCCTAAACTGTGCAATGATCATGGGCAATCCAATGGGTGTTTGGTTGCATAGGTGCAACCCAATAATCCTACAATTGATAGTCAACTTCTCTTTCACCTAGATTTCAACTGGGTCTCCACTAGAACTGACATGCATGCAACTAATAATAGTAAGTCCTCAGTTGCATGTGAGATCACTAATTGTGAATCAATTAATATTTAATTCACTTGATCTCTCACTAGTGTATCAAACATTTACAACTAGCACAATTGATTTTAACTCACTTAACTGAGTTAAACTGATTACAACCTGCATTAACTAATGCACCACTACACTTTGAACTCTGTTACAACTAGAATTACCCTGCATGCCTCACCAACTACTCTCAACTCGAAATTCATGAGCTAACTAAGTTTATCACACTGAGTTAACTATTACAATTTATTTTGAGATTAGATTAAATTTTATTATCCATCTTAATTAAGGGATAACTAAAATAGACATGCACCAAATTTAGCCCACACCAATGTAGGTGCTGCTAAGACCTGTGGTCCTACACTGGTGTAGGTGATGCTTGGACATCCTGGTCCCACACTAGCGTGGGTGCTGAAATTTCTTTTTGAAATTCAACACTCCCTCTCAACAAGAAAGGGATTATCCTTCACCCCAATCCTACCTCTATGGTATTCAAATTTTCTCCTCGTGAGCACCTTCGTCAGAATATCTGCATCCTGATCTTCCATGGGAATGTACTAAAGTAAAATTATCCGCCTCTGCACACAATCTCTGAGATGGTGGTACCGGATATCTATGTGCTTGGACCTATCGTGAAACATAGTATTAATCGAGAGTTTAATGCAACTCTGATTATCACAATGTATCACTGTCGAATCCATCTGAGAACCAAACAAACCAACTAAGATCATTCTCATCCAAATAGCCTCACATGCAGCTTGACATGTTGCCATGTACTCTACTTCTGCTGAACTGAGTGCCACAGATTGTTGCTTCCTGTTGTACCAAGAAAATGCTTTCGATCCTATGTTGAAGATCCCTCCAGATGTGCTCTTTCTGTCTAATGGACTGACTGCCAAATCTGCATCCGTGAAGCCTTGAAGCTTCACTCCCTATGTCCATTTGTACCATAGACCATACTCTGATGTGCCCCTCGGGAATCTCAAGACATGCTTCCCCGCCTTCCAAAAGAGCTCGGTAGGCTTAACCATAGCTTGACTTAGCTGGTTAACTACGTAGAAAATGTCTGGTCTGGTGTTCACTAGATACATTAGTGAACCAACTAACTTCCTTTAGATAGTAGCATCCAGTACCTCTCCAGAAGTAGCATCCTCTTTCCTCAAATTTCCTGGAAGAGGAGTGTCCATGGGTTTGCAGCTCTCCATGTCAAACTTACCCAGTATCTCTTTGGCGTACTTGCCTTGAGAAACAAAAAGTTCACCATCCCGTTGCCATATTTCCAAACCAAGGAAATAATAAAGGAGTCCCATGTCCTTCATTTCGAACTCCCTTGCAAGATCCTCCTTGCATGAGTGTATCATCTGCTCATCACTAGTCAAAATTAGATCATCAACATAAACAAAAATCATTAATAGCTTACCCTCAACCACAATATGGTACAGGCTTGCATCAACTTCACTTTTGGTGAAGCCTAGTCTGGTGAAATAGCTGTCTATCTTAGTGTACCAAGCACGAGGTGCTTGCTTCCGCCCATACAATGCTCTCTTGAATCGACACACATGCGACTCACTGTCGAAGACCTAGAAACCTTCTAGCTGCTCTATGTACACTTCTTCCTCAATGAATCCATTGAGAAATGCAATTTTCACATCCATTTGATGAATGCGCTAGCCCATCTGCATTGAGAGTGCAATTATGGATCTAATGGAAGAGGACCTTGCAACAGGTGAAAAAGTATCATCATAATCAATCCCCTCAATATGTGAGAATCCTCGGGCCATAAATTAGGCCTTGTATTTATCCACACTCCCATCTTGCTTTACCTTGTAGATCAATCTAGATCCAACCACTAATTTGCCGACCGGTCTTGGGACAATCTCCCATGCATTGTTCTTGACAATGGAGTCATACTCCTACACCATTGCATCAACCCAAATTGGTTGTTGCACTGCCTCCTGAAAGGAAGATGGTTCAGTCACAATACATTTTCTCATAAGAGCCATGTATCCAGTAAACCTGTCCGGAGACTGTCTCTATCTGCGCTGTGAAGTAGGGGCTCCTACATTCTCTGTAGCATCAAGTCTCAATCTATCAGCTTTCGTGGTGCGCCTTCTGTCATTTCTGATGGATGGCTCTGCATGAATATTTTCCGCCACTCCATGATCCTCCGCATGTGGCTGCTCCACATCTTGAGGATCTTCCGCATGTGGCTACTCCACATCTTGAGGCTCATCCTTAGGAACCAAGAATTCCTCCTCTGCATGCAAGTCCAGCTTCCTCTCAAGGGACAACCGCACAACTTTCTCCTCATCAAACTTTATATCCCGTCGCACAACAATCATTCTGTTGTTTGGAAAATACAACTGATACTTGTGGGGCGTTTCATTGTACCCCAAAAAAATCTCGATCTCAGTTGTCGGTTCCAACTTCTTCGTGGTGTCTTTGGTCACATGCACATAAACAGATGAACCAAAAATCTTAAAATGTGAAACATCGGGTTTATTACTAGTGAAAGCCTCTTCTAGTGTACTCATGCCAAGTATCATATGAGGACAACAGTTCTGCACAAATACCGCAGTGTTGCATGCTTCTGCCCACAGATGCATCGGTAGGCCTTGATCATGCAACATCGCTCTCGCTGCACCCACGATCGTTCTATTCTTTCTTTCAACGACCCCATTCTGTTGTGGGTTATGAGGCACTATAAGTTATCTTCAATTCCTTCTTTACTGTAGAAATTCTTGAATTTGTTAGAGATGTACTCACCACCATTATCGCTCCTCAGAGCCTTCAATTGCTTCCCCGTGTCTTTCTCCACCAACGCTTTAAACTCAAGAAAATTTGAGAATGTCTGATCTTTCTTCTGCATGAAGAAGATCCAACACTAATGAGAAAAGTCATCAAAAAATATCACATAGTACTTATGTTTTGTTGTCGAAGCAATAGGGAATGGTCCACACACATCTATGTGAACTCTCTCAAGGATCCCCGAGGCTCGGTTCTCCTTCTCATGAAAGGTGGCCTTTACATATTTTCCAATAGTACATCTCTTTCATGTGTATGACTATGCAAGTGTACCCTTTGGAAGACCAGTAGAAATATGATGCATGAATTTCAATGCTCCGTGCTGAAGATGGCCCAATATCCTGTGCCATAACTCGCCCTCATCCCGGCTCACTACTTTGTCAGCCTTGCCCATCAATGCTGCGCAGCCATCTACATCCAGCTTGTAGAGATTCTTAACTTGAATCCCAATCTTCTTGGCTTGTCTTGTTGTTTTGTGTCGCAGGTGTTATCACTCCAAAATTTCCCAAGGTCGTTATGTGTGTTCAAGAAATATTAGAGGTAACTATCAACCTACTTTTGAGATTAGGTTCTAGCCTTCCTAATGCTCAGAGAGGGCTCTCTCTTTATGATTTAACTTTGTTGTTTTAATTGATTTTAGGCTAGTTATATTAGATTGATTAGGTTTGATTTTGATTTGTTTGGTTGGTGGAATTACTGATTTAGATGGATATTTGTATTTTCTACTTTTCCATTGGGCTATGGAGTCAAAATATCAAGAAAATGGGACAGAATGAAGTTCTAAGGGAAGTGTTCACAAGGCAGGGTAGCTGAGAAAAATCAGATTTTTAAAGGCTGAATTGTGAAGTGGTTTTCAATCGGGATCAAGGAGAATTTAAGGATCCCTTAAACCAGATGATGAAGGAAGTTGAAAGAGGTCAATCGAGATGGGAGAGAAATTAAGGATTCTTAGATCTAGATATCAAAAGAAAACATTAAAATGAATAACAATTCAGAACAGAGTGTACTTAAACAATTTCTGCAATAATATTCGTGTTATAACACTTAAATTTGGAAAAAAATGCAATTTTATGGAATACTTAAGAAAAATAACAGTGAACAATTGAAATATACTTCACTGAAGTATCTCAACACATGAATCCTGTAATGCAATGCCTTTATTACTTGTCATGTTTGTTGACTTGAAAATGGTACAATAAATCCTTAGGTATTTAGATCAATTACAACTATAAAAATGTTCAGGAATCCACACTCAATACTTCGAATTACAGAAGTATTTATACAAAATGTAATACAATATATCCTAAAACTAATTTAGGGTTTATTCAAGGGAAATAAAATATCTTCATGCAAGAGGATAGAGACACGTATGTAACTAATGCAAGTTGTCCCTGCTTATTTGGTTTGCTATTTGCTTTATTGATATTTGTTGTCTTATCTCTCTGACTGTTGCTTTCACGCTGGCTGCATCTTTACGCTGGTTGACCTTTTCTTTTAACTCTATTTTTTTATCTTTAAACTTTGTCTTTCATATGTATTCATATTTATCTTCCTGCTCTTTTAACTCTATATTTATCTGTTACTTGTGAATTATTATTTTACTTTACTGCTCTGTATGGCTGTTCTGTTTTCACCTTTAATCCTATCTTTGTTTTACCTTCTTTTACTTTTCAATATCACAGTAAATCATATAGTTTTTCCCAAGTCTCTTCGTCTGAAATTTTGATCTTTACCATCCTCCTGTAAATATTATCTGCTTCAGTGTACTTGGTGAATGTAGGCTTGTTTACAAAGAGATGATTTACCTCATGCTGGAGGTAAAAGAGATTTTCAAAAATCTGATAGAGTACTTTGGCTGTAGGAATTCCTTTTAAAGAGGAATTTTTGGATTGTTCTTTGGCCACTTCTCTGATCTTCTTGTCATAATCTTCCCATCTCATCAACCTGTCATTAATCACTAATGGATTAGGCAGACCTTTCTGCCTCAAAACATCAAATTTTTTCATGAATCTATTTACTGCTAGCTCCATGGCTTGACACTTATCTTCAAGTTGTGTCATTAAGTTTCTTTTAGAAATTACCTTTTTTACCTCTAAAATTGTTTCAGTTCTGTCACTTATTCCCATTTCTTCTAACTCATGCTTATTCTTAGAATTTAGAAACTTAATTATCTCTGTGGCCTCTTCTGGTTTCTTCTCAAGTTCTTCTTTGACTTTCTAAATAGCTTCACTAGCCTCTTTTATCAAATCTTTCTCCTCAAAGCTAACTTGGATAGATGGCCAAATATCATTAATAGAGTTAATGATATTTGCCCATAGTTGTTGCTTTGCTTGAGCCAAAGGTTCTACCAATGTCAATTATTTTTCTAACTTCTGAACTCTTTTAGTCAATATGTTTGATTTGTGTGTTTCATCCTTATGCATCATCTGAGCTAATTTCTTTTCATCTTCAAGACTTTTCACTTGTTATTTAAGTCTATTAATATCAGTTATTTCGATTGAAATGTCTTGCATTGATTTAATCAATTTACCTGCCTCATCATTGGGATGGGTTGTTGTCGTTGCTGATGTAGTAGCTGGTGTAGCTGAAACTTCTGTTGTCACTGGAATTGTTGTAGCCACTGAAGTTGATGTTGATACTATGGGAATGGCAGTAATAGTAACTGCTTCCATGCTTGCCTTATTTTCCTGCACCAATTTGTCCATTTCATTCTCCATCTCTTTCAGTTGAGCTGTCAACTGAATGATGAGATTCATCATTTCATCTTTTTGACTTTCATTCTCCAAAACTTCTTTAGTTTGTAGATGTTCAGTGGGAGGTAATTTCAGCCGCTTTTTAAATGCAGCAATGTTTGCATTCTTCTTTTTGATAAGTTCCTCAGTTGCTTTGATATTCCTGGGATCATGTCCAACCTCTATGACCAATTACTCAAGTGATTAAATTCTATTATCCCCGGCTTGTGAGGAAGCCTTCTCTAGTTTTAACTGTGCTTTTCTAGAGAATTTTGTAGTTTTTGGACACTCATAGTTTTGTTGGTCATAGTGGAGTATATCATTTCTCCTGCTTTCTTATGAAACTCAATTTGATCTATAGGATGAACATCTTTAGCCATAACTGCAATTTTTTTTTTCCTGTAGTCTGTTGATGACTTTGGAGCTTACACTATTGGCTACAAAAAGGTCAATTGCATCTTCCTAGTCTTATAATCAAAGGCTGAAAGAAACCTGTTCTGGTCACTCGGAGTCTGTTTCCAATATTGGGCATAAGTCACAGCTTTCAATGCCTCATTCTTCGATTTTATTTCTTTATACTTCTCCATTATATCTTGTTCTTTATCTACTGGTTTTCTTGATGAAGAGACTTCAACACTATGGTGCTTTTGAATGATCTGAGAACTAGAGGTTGAAGGCTGATGAGTTTCCTCTGAAATAGTAGGAGGTGCATTATCCATGACAATTATATCTGTATCAATAATCTCAACTGTGTCTGCTATCTCTTTAAGCTCAATTACTGGATTCAGCTTGGGCTTTTTCCTGTACATTAGTTTGAATTTGGTTTCAGTAGTGGTCTCAGCAGAATAAGAGCCTTCTTCCCTTGTTCTCTTTGAGTTCCTGTCTTGTGGGGTTTGAGTATGCAGAACAAAACTAGTCTCAACTTGCTTTTCTACCTCTTGCAAGTATTTTCCACCCACTCTAACTGATTGGAGTACTTTTCAATCTCTAGTTTAGACTCATGAACAAAAGGATTCAATTTGAATTTAACTATTAGTTTACTTATTACTCCCAAAGGATCATACTGCCATTTGAAAATATTGCTGAACTTAAAATCCTACAAACATTTATTTGCTTGTTGACCAGCATTCCTATTATTACAAATGAAAGGACCAAGCTAGTTTTTAATCTTAAACCGAGTTTTCTTATTTTCTAACAGAAAATTAACCTCATCTGAGTTTAGGATCTACCTGATGTATTCTAATGAAAATAACCTCATTGGGAGGTATTTGGGCAACTTGTGTGGAGTGAGATGACATCCATACACCCTAATTTTAGTATGGTTCTGGTATAAATACCAGTCTCCTGTTCTACTTTGTTCAAACAATTGCAATACTTTCTTTATTTCTTCACTGACCCTAGGTTGATTTCTACTGCTTAGCATGTTGACAACTGGATGAAAAAATGAATCAATGAAGTCTTTGTAGCTGAATTCTGTGGAATCCTTTCTGATAAAGGATGTCCAGAAGACTACAGATTGGGGGTTACCCTCTGTGTCCAGTTTTTGAAGGCTAACTGCAAACCTTTATGATTGGAAATATATGAATAAATGAAACAAAACTGATGAATACTTAAACACTCCTTCCTATGGTAATTTAACCAATTTCTCACGGATGGCATATGTTAGGTATTGAAAAAAGTTAAATGTAGAAGTTGGAGGTTGTCCTTGGCAAAATATAGACAGAAAACCTAGGATAGAAGCATCTACATACTCATCAGTAAAGTACCCTAGAATGCAAGACAACATTGTGACAATATGTTTGGTTCTCTCTGAAAAAATTGAAGTTGAGTATGGAGGGTTACTCTTTGGGGTTTCTACTGATGGAGGCAGAAAGGTTTGGAATATTTGAAACCTCTTTGGGAAGTCCAGCTTCAGATATAATTTAGTGAGGATTTCAATAGATAATGGGGCTTTATCAAGCTTGGGTTGGATCTGTAACATTTGATTTATTGATTCTGCAGTGATTGTGAATAAAATCTATTTGCTAGGGGTTACTAGGGCTCTTTCATTAGGTAAGTAATTAATCTGATAGAGTCTGATGATTTCTAGAAACCGGAAGGTCTATGGGAAGATGTACCTAGGTAGGTTTGAGTCCCAAAGGTGGATATGATCCAGGTGGATATTGGTGGCCACCTGCCTATTCCACTTGGGGCCCCACCATTGTCTCTTTCAGTTTTTCACAACTTACTATTTTTAGCAGTTTTGCGAGTCCTAAACTTCCATATCCGTTTTGAGGCCCCAAACGGAGATAGTATGCCGAAGTTACGTCCCCAGGAAGTTGAGACACCAATTTACCCAAACAGGGCCCATAGTTTTGGCGCTTCATCTCCTAGGGTTAGGTTTTTGGACGTTTAGAGTTCTCCATTGTTTCTCCATAATAAATAGGCCCTCGAGCCTCATTGTAACACAGTTCAGAGGTCTGTAGCCGCCACATCTCTTCTCAGAGATTCGCTACTAGCACCCTAGCTATTTTATTTCCATCATGTTTGTAAGCATATTTATGTGATTTGATATTAACGAAATGAAACCTTATTTCCGCTGTATTTCTATGTTTATGGTTATTTTTGTATTATGTTATGTTCCTGCATAAATCCGGATCAGTGGTATCAGAGCGGTCTTCTTTTTCTCGACCTTTCTTTGCATGTCCCTAACGAGGTCGAGGTATAAGGAGTTAGGGCTCGATCTGGTGGAAACTTTGCAAGATCAGCCTCGCAAACCCCGACGGACGCCCAAGGGGGACGAAAAGAAAGATGAGGGAGCAGGAGATCCTATCAAACTATTACTCGAGGAGGCCCTCAAAAAACAAAGGAATGTGATGATGGATAACTTTGCCTAGATCCTTCAACGACTACCCACTGGCGGCGCATTTGCATTTAGCAGCCACTTTGGAGGCGTGACTCACTTTAAGGTACAACTAAACTTTTACATTCCCATATTTGAGGGTCAAATAGATGCAGATGCCGTAGATATATGGTTGAACCTATTAGAAGAATATTTCTCGGTTCATGAATTTTTCAACCGAGAGAAGATTATTTTTTCACTCCTCAAAGCTACCCCCCATGTCAAGCACTAGTGGGAAACCTACTGTGAGAAAAAGCACGAGACATAACCCTCTTTGTTCTCAGCCATACCCACTTGGAATTCTTTCCGAGATGCCATCAAGGAACAATACTATCCCGTGGGGAGCTATTAGGACAAGTACATACAATGGACCACGCTGCGGCAACAAAGGGATCAAGATGTGCATGAGCTAACGAATATGTTCCATACCATGCGCACAAAGTTGGGTATCAAAGATTCAAAGAAACATTTGGTGCTAAAGTATTGTGGTTGTCTTCATAGATACATTCAGAAGGAAATGGAGTTCCTCAACATCTCCTCGCTTGGTATGACATACCGGTATGCTGCCAAGACTGAGCAGAAATTCAAACAGAAGAAGCGAGACTTTGGATCTACGAATCAAAAGCAAGGGAAAGGTGCCCCCAAACCGTAGAACAAAGGACAAACCCAAGGCATGGCGGCCCAAGACAACTTGCCAAATCCAAAAGAAAAGAACAACACCGTGAAGCCAAAGAAGGACACGAGAAAGTGGTGTGAGTTCCATAAGAGCTCCACTCACAACACAAGTGAGTGTCGGGCCAAGCAGTCGCTGGTGGCCGAGATGAGGGCTTCTGAATCAGATGCATGCTTTGACTCTGAATCAGAACATGAAAAGAGGAATGACAAGGGGAAGCAGATTATTGATGCAGAGCCCAACACCACTGTTGCCACTACGAAGATCCAGAAGGTGGAACCAGAAGATCCAGAGGAGGCAGAGCGTCTCTTCCACTCCTAGATGTCAGTAAAGGGTTCCCCGCTACGGTTCGTTGTCGAAAATGGGAGCCAAAAGGACCTCATTTCAGCAAATGTCATGAAGCGGTTGGGCTTGCCAACCACAATGCACCCACAACCATACACCATCGAGTGGCTTCACCAAGGACGGGATCTCCGCGTTAGCCAGCAGTGCCGCCTTCCCTATAGCATCAAGCCCTTCACAGATGAGGTATTGTGTGACATTGCTCCTATTGATGTTTCTGATGTATTATTAGGCCAACCATACTTGTGGAAGCAACATGTTGTGTATGAGTCCTGGCCTAGCACTGTTATTGTTACTTTGGAAAATAAGTTGTATAGGATACCAGAGGTACCACCACCTCCCACTATCTCTTTGGTTACTGCAAAACAATGTAGTAAGCTCATTTCCCAAACCAGGAAATTTGTTTCCTGATGATCCACCCCTAGGGCAAGAAGAATACTGTGGCCACGACCTCCAGACATGGCTCCTCTGCACGACAAAAAAAAATGGACAAGGCTGTGGAGGAGTACAGGGACATCTTCACCTCACCCACAAGGGTGCCTCTACACTGTCAGGTCAAGCACCCCATTGACCTGACCCCATGTGCGCCTCTACCCAATGGACTGATCTATAGGCGCTCTGTTATGAAGAATGATGAAATCAAGAGGCAGATTCAGGAGCCGTTGTAGAAAGGTCACATCTGGCCAAGTTCATCGCCCTGTGGGAGCCTGATCGTGTTGGTACAGAAGAAGGATGGGACTTGGAGACTCTGTATTGACTATCGCACACTGAAAAAGACACTGTTCGGAATAGGTACCCGATCCCATAGATTGATAACCTTCTGGACCAACTCAAAGGGGAAAAATATTTCCGCAAGATTGTCTTGAAGTCTGGGTATCACCAGGTACCAATCGAACCCTTTGATGTGTGGAAGACTGCCTTCAAAGCCAAGGAGGGCCTTTTTGAATGGCTCGTCATGCCTTTTAGATTGACAAATGCTCCCGCAACCTTCATGAGGTTGATGGATGACATCTTGCGTCCATTCACCAACTCATTTGTAGTGGTATACTTGGATGACATTCTGATCTTCAGCCAGACATGGGAAGAGCACCTCCACCACATCCGAGAAGTCCTCAAAACACTGCAGCAACACAAGTTGTGTGCCAATTTGGACAAGTGCACTTTTGGCATGACCCAGGTTCAATATCTGGGATACATTATTGATGAAAGGGGGGTGCATGTGGATCTAGCCAAGATCCAAGTCATTCGGGATTGGCCAGCCCCAACCACCCTAATAGAGCTTCACAACTTTCTGGGTCTTGCTAATTTCTACCGCAGGTTCATGTTGGGATTCTCTCATATCACTTGGACCTTGAGTCAAGTCGCCAAGGGAGGAGAGAAAACAAAATTCTTTTGGTCTGAATCTCAACAGAAGGTGTTCGTAGAATTGAAACATTGCCTCTGTTCTGCCCCAGTACTCACATTACCAGACTTGCAACAACCATTTGAGATAGAGACAGATGCCTCTGACTATGCTATTGGGGTAGTTCTTACTTAACAGGGGCATCCAGTGGCATATCACAGTGAGACATTGTCCGACACAATTCAAAAGTATCCCACTTATGACAAATAAATGTATTCCATTATGCAAACTTGTCGACAATGGAAGCATTACATTTTGGGGAAGGAGACAATCATCCACATAGACCACTGACCCCTGCAGTTCATACAGACACAAGGGAAGTTGCAGAACGATCGCCATCAGAAGTGGTCGACATATCTACAACAATTTCATTTGAACATCAAGTACAAGAAGGGTAGCACCAATAATATTGCAGACTGCCTCACCTGACCACCGATCGTGGCCATAACCATCGTTCTCAACTCTTGTGGGCATGAGACTTCTGATTGGCCGCTTCTCTACAAGAGCGATCCAGAATTCAACTACACATACAAGGCACTCTTGGGGGGTATGCAAGTTCCAAATTTTCACCTCCAAGATGCATTATTATGTCACCTGGGACACCTTTGTGTTCCTTCAAGCGAGCATGTGAAGATGATATAGGAAGTGCACTAAAGTTGATTCGATGGGCATTTTGGGGTTGAGAAAATAGTGGCAATACTGCAGAAGTATTTCTATTGGCCAAACCTTCCAAGGATGTCAAGAAGTACATCAGATCTTTCACTACTTGCGCCATTGCCAAACCGACCATCAAGAAGGAAGGGCTCTATACTCTGCTACCTACCCCTAGTCGACCTTGGGAATCCATCTCTATGGATTACATGTCAGGCCTTCCTTCTACTAAGCATGGAAAAGACTTTGTTTTCGTGGTCATCGATAGATTCTCAAAGATGGCCATTATGGCAGCCTACAAGAAGAATATCACAACAGAAGCCACTGCTAAACTCTTCTTTGAATGAGTGTGGGTGCACTTTGGGATCCCACAGTCTATTATATCAGATCGTGACAGCAGGTTCCTTAGCACATTTTGGTCCAGCCTCTGGTCAATGTTGGACACCAATCTTACCAAGTCCACAACTTTCCATCCCAAAACTAATGGCTAGACAGAGGTCGTCAACAGGATGATTGTACACATTCTATGCATGTACAATTAAAAGCATCCAAGCACATGGGATGATAGCCTTCCCTATGTAAAAAACAGTTATAACCGGGCTCTCCACAGCTCAACCGGCCATGGCCCCTTTCAGGTGGGCTTGGGATTCCAGCCACTATGTCCCATTGACGTAGCCATGCCATTTACATCTACTCAGGCTGAGTCGGCTCATGTCCAGTCTGAAGCTAATAAAGCAAACAACTTCATCGAGCGCATTCAGCACATCTGCCAATAGGTTCATGACATATTGGATAGAGCCAATGCAAAGTACAAGCAACGACATGATCAACATCGAGTGCCACACAACTTCCAGGTGGGCGAAAAAGTGTGGCTACATTTGTAGAAGGAGTGCCTCACTGGACCCCACCGCAAGCTTTGCTTGCTTCGATATGGGTCGTACACCATCTCCAAGGCTGTAGGGAACAATCCCTTCGAGCTCAGTATTCCACCATTCCTTGGTCTGCACCCAGTATTCAATGTAGACCGCCTTCATCCCTACTTCCCACCTCTATTGGACACCTCTGACATTGCAGAAGAACTCACATCAAAATATTTAAGCCCAGATTGCATGGAACAAGCCACCATAGACTGTATCATGGACATGAAAATCAAGAACACTCGGCGATAGAAGATCCAACTGTATCGGGTTGTCAAAGTTGGCCAACTCCTGCACCAAGGCAAGTGGTTCACTAAGGACCAAGTTCAACAAAAGTTTCCTCATCTCATGGAGCAACTCAATGTAATGGGGACCATTGCTTCCTAACGGGGGAGGAATGTTCCAGGTGGATAATGGTGGCCACCCGCCTATTCCACTTGGTGCCCCACCATTGCCTCTTTCAGTTTTTCACAACTTACTATTTTTAGTAGTTTTTCGAGTCCTAAACTTCCAAAACCGTTTTGAGGCCCCAAACGGAGATAGTATGCCGAAGTGACGTCCCTGGGAAGTTGAAACACCAATTTAACCAAACGGGGCCCAAATTTTTGGCGCTTCATCTCCTAGGGTTAGTTTTTTTTACGTTTAGATTTCTCCATTGTTTCTCCATAATAAATAGGCCCGTGAGCCTCATTGTAACACAATTTAGAGGTTTGTAGTCGCAACATCTCTTCTCAGAGATTCACTACCAACACCCTAGCTATTTTATTTCCATCATGTTTGTAAGCATATTTCTGTGATTTGATACTAATGAAATGAAGCCTTATTTCTGCTGTATTTCTATGTTTATGGTTATTTCTGTATTCTGTTGCATTCCTACATAAATCCGAATCAGGATATCACCATCCCGGTCTATGAATTTATCGTGGCTCCAATAGTGGAGCTCTAGGAGGTTGAAATCGGTGACTGTATCATTGGTTTTGAATTCTTTGTCTGCTATATGGGTGTGTTCAACATCAATTACAGGTGGTTGCAGTGGGTTAATAGAGATTATGCTTTGGGAGGCCATTTAAACTTGTTCAATTATCAATTATTAGTTTCTTGCTTAAGTAATGGTCTCAAGCACTTAGAAATACCTCTGAAATGGTGATTTCGGTCTGCAGAAAGGGTTCTGGTTGTAGGAGAGGTTTTCTTGGTCTTATAAAGCTTCAAATCTGAGTCGACAATGCTTTGGTAGCAAAAGGCATGAATTTGAGTCTGGACTAGCTTCAAAATAGGTCGCCAAGGCTTCCTTTTCGCAATTTTTAACAGAAATGGTGATAAAATGTTCAAGGGTGAGCTTTATTGCTTTTAACCAATGGTAGTTAAACTTATTGGTGCGGGGCTGAATTTCAGACAGTAGGGTGGTTTCATTTTAATGCACGGATACAGGTTGGTGGTTTATCGCATGCGAAAAGGCAGTAAAGTGGTTTCGGGCTAGGGAGTGAGATGAAATGTGGGAGCGCCACATAGCAAATGGGTGGGGGTGCGAAACCGCCCATTTCACACCTCCCCTCCCGGCTTTAAATATTGGACAGTCGGGGTTGTGAAACGTTCTATTGGTCATTGGATTTGATCGGATGGATCGGGCGAATGGAGGAGTTGAGGTCTTTTGATAGTCGGGGCCCGGGGATGAGTCATGCAAAGGGGTTATGTAAAGTGGGACCCAGGTTTTATATATGCAATGGGTCGGGAAATTATATTAAAACAAGGTTTAGCATATAACGAGGGATTAATAAAATGTATAAAGCAGGTTAATATAACATGGGGATATAATGTAAGGTAGGGTTAATAAAAAGTGGGCCCCGAAATATATTACAGTGGGGAATGTTAAAAATATAGGTTATAGTACAATAAGGGGTTGGGGAAATATATATGCGGGATGTTTAAAATATATTAGAAATTAGTGTTTTAAAGGATGCCGAGCAGGAATTTTGCAGTGGGGCCCAATATACTTTAAACTTTTAAAACTATGTAAAAAGTGGGTTTTTCATGTTTTAATTGAAAAGGGGAGTTAGCAAATGGGAAATTAATTTTCAAAGGAAAAAATGGATTTTAACTAGGGAAAGGGGTTTTAAGAAGGGAAAAGGGGGTAAAATAAGGGGAAAGGGGTATTTTACAAGGGAAAATGCCTCCTAAGAGTGGAAATAGGGTTTTAAGCAAGGGGAAGGGGATTTATGGGGATATTAGTGATATAAGATTAACCAATTGATGCTTTCCATGCCTTGTGAAATAATCTACCTACCCTTTATTTACCCTTTTACTTCATTTATTGGGTGCATTTGAGCTTGCTGACCCTCTATTTTTCTTTTGATAAGAAAAATAATCTAATTCTAACCTTATAACTTCTAATGGCTCAGATTAAATTGATGAGCTCATTTTTATTCTCTACCTAACTACTGATCTACCAAGATTAAATGGTTTGGCTATTTCTTTATTCGCTAACTATCATTACTTGAAATTTAAAATCATGAATGAGTCAAGATTAAACTATTTGACCATCATGAATTGTGGCATTTTGGACAAGCTGCACACAATTTTATTTGCATAAAGTAAACTAAACTGAGAGTAGTGGCATTTGACTGTGCACACTTTCATGATCTGTTTTATTTTATTTTTGTGGGGTTTCTTACTTTATCTTCTTTTTTTTATCTTTTTCTTTTAGTCCTTCGATTTTTATTTTAGGACTTACCCTCTTTACATTTTTTAATATGGGAAAACATTTGCAGAAAGAAAAAGTATGTACAATATTACAAGACATAATCATAGTCAATTCAAAATTATGAGCCCTATTATTATAGGACCCTAACAGTGGCTCCACATGGGGATGACATCTCATGGTGAGATGTCAAGAACTTTAAGATCAGTGGCCTTGGAACTTTGAATTTTCTTCCCTTGAAACGACTTTCTGTGATCTCCTTTATTCAATCATATGATGTTATACCTTTCAAAGCTTAGGGCCTTCTCTCCGGGCTTCAACTTCAGAAGATAATCATCCAATCCAATCTAAACTTTGCAATGTTATTCACAATGAATAAAGTAAAATAAATGAACTAATGTCTAATCTGGAGAAAAGTAGTGCTTCAGCATTCTACCATTGACTGGTCCACCTAGTAGATATGTTCCATTTATTTCCTTTAAGAAAAATGCATTGTTACCTCTGTAACCATAAATGATGTATGGGCCTTTCCATAGAAAGTCAAATTTACCATGTTTACCTTTTTTTTCTCTTCTGGAATCACATTTGTGTACTTTTTCACCTATGTAAAAATCATCTGCTTTAGTTTTCTTATCAAATATATTTTTTATTTTGTCTTGAATCACTTGTGATTTGATATAGACTTCTTCCCTGGTTTGTTGCAAATGAATTGATTGATTTATCCTCCTTTGGATATCATTTGGTTCTACTTGCAGCTCTTGAATCATTTTCATCACTGGCACTCCCAATGAGGATGGAACAACATCATCCATCTCATATACCAATTGATAGGGAGATGTACCAATAGATTTTTTGGTATTTATTATGTCTGCCCATAAGGCATTAACTAACCTTTTATTCCAGGTCTTCTTTTTGTCTTATAACAGTTTATTGATGATATTAACTAGAATTTTGTTTGATTATTCTGCAAGTCCATTACCTTGATGGTAATAGGCATTGGAATGGCCAAGATTGATGTGGTATTTGTTACAAAATTCTATCATTTTCTTGGATTTGAAGGTAGTTGCATTATCAGTAATGAGCTTTTTTGGGCATCCAAATCTAGAAAGGATGTTGTTTTCAAGGAATGAGAACAGAATAAGTGACTTGTCTAGAAGGAATGACTTCTATCCACTTGGTAAAATAATTAGTGGCTGTCAATATCCATTTATGCTGGGCTGAGGAGGGTGGGTGAATTTCACCAATGAAGTCTAAACCCCATTTTTGAAATGACATTTCTACAGAGATTGATTTGAGGGGTAATGGTAATAGTTTCTTCTTCCCTTCAAATATCTGACATTTATGACAGGAGGTCACATACTTTCTGACATTTGCAAAAAAAGTGGGCCAATAAAAACCTGCCCTCAATATTTTACCAGCAGTTGTTTTCCAGTAGAGGTGTCCTCCACAATCTCCTACATGAAACTCCTGCATTACTTTATCAGCTTCATATTTTAATAAATAGTTCAATAAAATTCCACCATGATATTTCCAAAATAAATCATTATCTATGATACAATACTTCATTTCTTGTATTTTCAAAAATCTGCCTTTAGTTCTAGATAAACCCGGAGGAGATTGTAGATTTAGTAAAACAAATATAATATCTGCATACCATGGTGAGTCTATGAAAGCTTCACTTATTTGTGGAGTCACCCTCTCTTCATGATCATCTAGTTGAGCAATGAAATCAATATCTAAGGCCTGATAGTTCGATTCAACCATGAGTTTGGATAAACCTTGGCTTTTAATCAATTTTGTGGGCTTTATTTCAATATCATATTCCAATATAGTGGCAATCCATTTGCCTCTTTTTCCATCAGGCCCATTCTGAGTTAGAATTTCCTTTACTACTGAATTTGGAACATATGCAATTATGTGGGAATATAAGATGTACACTCTGAAATCTTTAATTGCCTTAACGAAAGCAAGTGCTTGTTTTTCCATTATATTGTACTTTAGTGTTGCATCTCTTAGGGATTTGCTGAAAAAAGCAATAGGTTGTTCATAACCCTGATCATTCTTTTGCAACAAGACTACTGCAATGGTGTGTTCTGAAGCAAAAGAAAAAATTATAAAATATTTTTTGGAATTAGGACATATGAGGACAGGTGTTTTAGTTAGAGCTTATTTGATTGCTTCAAAAGATTGTTTAGGCTCTATTGTCCACTTAAGTGTTGAATATTTCTTTAACATGTTGTTCAATTCTCTGATTAGTTCTGCTTAATAAGAAATGAATCTTCTAAGGAAATTTATTTTACCTAAGAATGCCTGTAATTATTTGATGTTTCTAGGATGACTGATGTTTAAAATTGCCTCTATTCTAGTTGGATCTATTCTAATTCCCTCTTTTGAAACTATGTGTCGTAAGAGTTTACCTTCTTCTAGTCCAAAAAGTATCTTTTTGGGATTCAAGGAAATGCCAAATTTTCTACATTTAATAAAAAATATTCTCAAATGATCTAGATGTTCATTGTCTGTTTTGGAAAATACTATTATATCATCTAGATAAATGACTAAAAGTCATGAATCTCCTTGGAAAAAGCTATATCCATAGCTATTTGGAATGTAGCTCCTACATTCATCAATCCAAAGGGCATTTTCAAATACATGAAGTTCCCCAAGGAGTAGTAAATGCACTCTTTCCTTCATCTTTTGGTTGAACTAGGATTTGGTTGTATCTAGAAAATCCATCAAGTAATGACATTATGGATGATCATACTACCCTCTGTAAAATGTGGTCCATTTTGGGGAGAGGATAGTTATCTTTCATTGACACTTTGTTTAAGTTCCGTAAATGAACACAGAGTTTGATTTCCCCTGTTTTATTTCTAGTGGGAACTAAATTAGAAAAACAATCAAAATTTCCGATATGTGCTATGATTTGTGCCTCATACATCCTTTTTACTTCTTTTCCAATCAATGGCATAAAAACTGGATTAATTCTCCTAAGCTTTTGTTTAAAGGGTATCTGATTTTCTTTGGTGGGTATTTTATGTTGGATAATGCTAGTTTCATAAGATTTGAGGTCTTCATAACTCCAGGCAAAGACATCTTGAAATTCTTTAAACATACTTATGTACTTTAGCTTTTCAGCTGGGGGTAATTCTTTGGATATTTTGATAAGCTTAGGTTTTTCTTCTGTTCCTATGTCACATTTTTCTATGTCTGATCTTAAGGGCTCCATTTTGGGTTTTCTAGCTACATCATTGGAGTTAAAAAGATATTCTAATGGGGCTAATCCCTTAGGCAAAAAGTTATCTTTAAGATTCAAAATTTTATATTCATCATTGGTTAGTTCTTCTATTTCTATAGTTTCTAATTTATCTATTTCTACTTTAGTGAATTTAGTGGGTTCTATTTTATATACATTACATATATCTATCTCACTATTTATAGTGTAATCTAATGTACAATCAGTATCTATATTACAGTTTTGAAATTCTCCCTCAGCATTCGTAAAATTTTAGATTTGAGAGTCTTGTGAAAATATTTGCCAATATTTTAAATTTTCTAGTATAGTTGGCATATGTCTTACCTCTGCGTTGTACTAGTGATTTGGATGGAAAGGAAATCTGCATGTGCTGGCAAAAGTAGCCAAATTGTGTGCTTTCATGTTCTGTTTCCTTGGAATAACAACAAAGCCAGTTTCAAGAAAACAATTAATCAGATCTAGAATAGTTTCTCTATATTGGCTTAGTCTAGGATTTTTTACAAGATACTCTCCTTTGATTTGTTTTATGATTAATTCTGAGTCTCCCAAGATAGAAACTCTCTTAGCTCCAATTTTTCTTACAATTTGCAGTCCTAAGATTAACGCTTCATACTCTTCCATGTTATTAGTGTACTTAAATGTTAGCCTAAAGGCATGACCTTCAGAATGATCATTCTCTAAGTTATAAATCCATACTCCTGCTCCTAATCCTAATCTGTTCACGGAACCATCGAAATCTAAGTGCCACATTGATTCATGAAATATATTGTCATTGTCAATTTATTTATGTTTTTGTTCTACTGCTGTAATTTTATCTTTTCCAATGTCTGAATTACATAAGATGAAAGAATCCATATTAGAATGGAGAGAATAAATAGGATAATTTTGGGGTTTTTTTGCACTACTGACCATGAATTTCATCAAAGTTTCCCAGTAAAGCTTTTTGGGCCGACCAAATATTGAAATTGTGGCATAGGACATGTCTAATTGTAGTGATCCCTGAAATTTTTCTCCCCATGAGTGATATAATAACATTCCATACTTTGGAGGGATATCAGCAACTACAATATCCATGATAATACTCTTAGCTGGGTATTGGACTAGAGTTACACACAAATATCTTATCTGGCTAAGGAATTTTACTTGACTGGAATCAAATGGGAAAAAATATTTGTATGGTCTCGTAATGTCTAAATTCAGCTTTTCCATGACAGATTTTGGCATTAAGTTGTGGGATGCTCCAGAATCTAACATTGCATTGTGTAAAATTTTCTCATGAATGTTCAAGCTAAAGTAAAATGGAGGGACACCTCCTTGTTGATGTTTAAATTCAGGGCCAAACAGTAATTCTGGTTGATCATCATTTAGATTAACAAAGTCTTCTCCTTCACCTATATTTAGTGTTTCAGTGATTTGGGCTTTGTATGAATCATGTTTTACTAGTTCTGTTAAAGGATCTGGTATTTTCAATTTGGCTAACTCAACTTGAATATTGAATGTTACTTGAGTTTTTCCTAACTGAATGATTTCTTCTTTACCAATTGCAGTTTGTGTACCTTTGTCTTTTTTATCCACAGTGTTATGAAACTAGCTCCAAAAATAGAAGGAAAGAGAGATCAACACCTTAGAAATTAGCCACTTCAAGGGGGAAACCTCCAATACATTACATAAATGAAAAATTCTTGGATGATACAAATGAATAAAACCTCCTTCTGTATATAGGAGTCCATGGGGCCACAATATAATCCTTGTCGACCTAACAATAATAATGTAAGGGCACAATAATAACAATATTGGGGTTACAGGGGTACAACAATAACAATAAGGGGGCTACACTAATAACAATAAGGGACTAAACTAGTAATATAGGGACCTATCATGCCCCTCTCCTTCAAAAAAGTGTTGTTCTAAATGCTTGAGTAGCTCGGGGTGCTTCCGTATAAAATTCTCATCCTCCCATGTAGAATCTTTAGTGGGTAAGTTCTTCCACTTGATGAGATATTCTGAAATTGATCGATTTCGTAGCTATCGAGTTCTTGTTTCCGTGACCGCTTTAGGTTCCAATATGATTTTTCCTTCCTCATCAAGTTCTGGAAATATTGTTTGAACTGGAAAATTTTCACCTATAACCTTCTTTAATCATGAAACATGGAAAACTGGATGCACTCGTGAAGAAGCAGGAAGCTCCAATTTGTATGCCATAGTACCAATATTTTGCAACACCTTGTAAGGACCATAGTACTTTGGTGATAATTTATTATCCTTCTTAGCTTTCTTCAAGGAAAATTTTTGTATGGTTGTAGCCGTAAAAATACCCATTCTCCTACATCAAAACTTCTCTCACTGTGATGTTGATATGCTTGTTGTTTCATTTGATTTTGTGCCAAATTTAGGTTATCCTTTAAGAGTTGGAGAACTTCTTGTTGATGCTCGATGTGATCTTCGATTTCTTGAACCTTCGAATTTTCTCTTAAAAATGATGTGATGGGCAGTGGATGATATCCATAAAGTGCCATAAATGGGGTCATTTTTGCTACAGTATGGAAGGAAGTGTTATATCACCATTCAGTGAGAGGTAACCACTTGACCCATTGTGTTTGTTTATCAAATACAAAACAACGAATATATCCTTCCAAACATTTATTTACTATCTCAGTTTGACCATCGGATTGAGGATGATAAGATGAGCTATGAGCTAATTGAGTACCCAAACAAGAAAATAACTCTGTCCAAAAATTTCCAGTAAAAATGGGATCTCTGTCGCTCACTATAACCCTTGGGTTTCCATGTATCTTTTGAATTGTGTCCATCAATGTAGTAGAAACTGTACTTTCTTTAAATGGATGAGATAATGCACAAAAGTGTGCATACTTGGTAAGTCTATCAACTACCACCATGATGACACTCTTTCCTTCGGACTTAGGTAAACCTGTGATAAAATCCATTGAAATCTCCTCCCAACGTTGACTTGGAATGGATAAAGGTTGTAGAAGACCTGGGGTCTTAATTGTCTCAATTTTATTCTGCTGGAAAACCAAAAATTCTGCCACAAAATTTTGAATATCATATTTAAGGCCATCCCAAAAAAATTATTTCTTCACCCTGTGGTAAGTTTTTAAAAATCTTGAGTGTCCTCCTAAAGGAGAAGTGTGCAATTCCAAAAGAATCTTTTGTTTTAGTTGGGAATTCTTACAAAGACACAAGCGATATTTGTACCATAAGGAATCATTTTTCCAACTAAATGTATCAGATGTACTAGGATCTTGCTGCAAATTTTGAATGAGTGTTCACACTTCTTCATCCTTCTTCTAGTCATCCCTTAATTCGGTTATAAAATCTGGTTGGATAATAAAAATGGCACAAAGCAAGGCTTCCACCTCTTCATTCTTTCTTAAGAGTGCATCTGCAACAACATTTAGCTTCCCTTTTTTGTATATTATTTCAAATTCATAACCCAACATCTTTGTGACCCATTTTTGCTGCTCTTTTGAAGATAGTCGTTGTTCCAAAAAGTGTGTAAGACTATCATGATCAGTTTTTACCTTGATGTTTCTTCCCATTAGGTAATTTCTCCATTTCTTTAGTGCATGTAGTATTTCTAACATTTCCTTCTCATAAATAGGTTTCTGTAAATACTTTCCTTTGATTGGAAGACTTTCAAAATAAATGGGTCTTCCTTCTTGCATTAAAACAACACCAATTCCATTTCTTGAGGCATCGCATTCCATAATAAAGGTTTTTGTGAGGTTTGGCGTAGCTAAGACTGGTGCTAGGCACATTGCCTCTTTAAGATGCTCAGAGGCCTTATTTGCTTCAGGAGTCCATGAAAATGCATCTTTCTTCAATAATGTTGTTAGAGGTGCTGCTATTCTCCCATAATTCTTAACAAACTTGCGATAATACCCTGTTAACCAGAGAAATCCTTGCAACTGCTTTATGGTTGTGGGGACTTTTCATTCCTTAATGTCTTTAATTTTGTTAGGTTCTACCTTAACACCCTCGTGAGATACAATATGACCCAGATATTCCACCTCTTGTACTCCAAAGAAACATTTGGATGTTTTAGCATATAATTGTTTCTCCTGCAATAGTTTGAGCACTCTGTCAATATGTTGAACATGGTTCTTCCAAGACCTGTTGTAGATTAGTATATCATCAAAAAATAATAGCACAAATTTTCTAAGAAAGGGTTTGAAAATGGAATTCATCAACCCTTGAAATGTAGAAGGTGCAATTGTAAGGCCAAAAGGCATGAAAAAAATTCATAATGACCCCCATGAGTTTGAAATGTTGTTTTCGGAATATCTTCAGTCTTCATTCTAATTTGATGATACCTTGAACAAAGATCCAACTTGGTAAAATAAATTGCTCCATGTAATTCATCTAATAATTCATGAATCAAAGGAATAGGAAATTTATCTTTAATGGTGAGATTATTGAGCTCCCTATAATCCGGACACATGTGCCATGATCCATCCTTCTTGTGCACCAATACAACTGGAGCAAAGAAAGAACTTTGACTAGGTTGAATTATACTAGCCTCTAACATTTTTGCAATCATACGTTCAATTTTGCTCTTTTGGACATAAGGATATCTATAAGGCCTGGTGGTTGGAGGAACACTTCCTGGAATCAAATGAATAGCATGATCATGATCACTAATAAGTGGGAGTCCTTTGGGAGTTTCAAACACCTTGGAATGATTGTCCAAGACTTTTTTTAGATATGCAGAAATAGATGATTTTGATGTTGGAACTTCTAGTGAGAAGAATTGTGAAATTATGCCTCTTTGTTATTTCTTTAGAAGCTTTGTCATGACATTAGAGCTTATTATCTTTCCCGGCTTCCCTGTGATACCCTGTAATTCGACTTCCTTTCCTTTTGAAATTTTTTTTAAGAAAAGTTCTTGAAAATTAAAAGCTACCATCCCCAAAGATTGTAACCATTGTACTCCTAGTACAACATCAGTACCTCCCATTGGAATGGAAAGCATTGGACTATTCAATACATATTCCCCCATGGTTAGCTTTATATTATGGCATTTTCCAGAGAAATTTATAGTTCCTCCATTTGCAACCATCACTTGACATTCTGGTGTTGGGAATAGGAAACAATTCAATTCCTTGGCCACCTTACAATGAATAAAATTATAGGTACTACCCGAATCAATCAACACTATTACCTTTTTATTCTTGATATGTCCTTATATATTGAGATTTTGAGGAGTGGTAATTCTTGCCAATGCATTACATGATATGGTCGGACTCATTTCTTCCTCTTCTAGGGTTGGTTCCTGGAGTATATCCTCTTCTTTTGAAGATTCTGTTCATTTTCTTCTTCCTCTTGACAATCTATGTAAAATAATTTCTTCTCAGCACACTTATGACCTTTATTGTATTTGCTATCACAACTATAGCAAAGCCCTTTTGCTCTTTTTTCTTCCAATTATTGTGGTGTCAACATTGTAGGTTGTGGAAGTCTAGGAGTAGCAACACTTCCATCTTTATATATGTGAGTGGTAGGCTTCCTTGTCACCATAATTTTACATTCAATTTTTCTTTCCAACCTAAATGCCTTTTCCAATGAATCAGGTTCCCAAACGTGAGCTTCATGTTGGATGTTATCCTTTAAAGTCCCTATGAAGACATCAATCCTGTGTTCCTATGGAATATCAGTTACCCTTATATTCAATTTTTGGAAGTCCTCAATGTGCTCCACCATTGAACCCTTTTGTTTGAGATTTATCAATTGGCTAAAGAAGGTGTTGCTTTTTGTATCCTCATAATGTGCTATCACTTCCTCCGTAAAAATTGACCAAGTGGCAATTTTTTTATGGGATCAAAGCCATTGATACCATACAAATGTATTTTGTTCTAAATGTAAAGTTGCAATGCGTACCTTTTGTGTGTGTTGCACATTATTGAGATCAAAATATTGCTCCATCTATAGTATCCATGTTACGGGATCTTTGCCATCAAAATTCCTCATATCCATCTTGGGAATATGGTGGTTCTTCCATCCAACATTAGAGTTTATGAAATCACGATTAACATTTATTTTGTTCTCATCATGAGTTTTCTCTACTATCTTTTCGCCATTAGGAAACATTTCTTGTATCAACTTTGCCAAACCTTCGATGTCTACTTTTATATCATTCTTCATGTTTTCCATGTTGTCTTTCATTTTTTCATCGATCTTAGCTTCCATGTCATCCATCTTAGCTTCCATGTCAACTTCCATGCCATCCATCTTAGCTTCCAAACCATTCATCTTACCTTCCACGCTTTTCTTCAAACCATCCATCTTAGTTTCCACTCCTTTCTTCAAAACTTCCATTCCATTTTTTGTTTCCCTTTGCAATAGCGAAATTTGGTGCACTTTCTCTTGTAATTTTGATAGCTCATGTTGCATTTCTTCATCTTCATGAGTCATAGTAGAGCCTTCTGAAGGCTTAATGGGTGTTGAATTTATTTTAGGGGGCATTTTAGAACCCAATACTGATATCTATTCTTCAATATGCCCTTGGAATAAATTCAAACTATTTTTTTCAAACGAGACTTATGTAATTCGAAAAAAAATACACACCTTTTTCTTGCGTTTGAGGAGCTCGATATTGAAACTGAATTATCTCTGTGATTTCAGATCTTCAATATCTGAAATTGGGCCCTGCAGTAGCCCTCTAAATCTTCTTTCAAATTCCATAGGTCTAACCTAATTTGGATTCTTCAAGGCGAAGTTATGAAAAATCTCACAGAATGACCTAATTATGGACTAGTTCAATAGAGCGACCTTGTATGGCGTGCCACGTGTCACTGTTTCCTCCTTCGGCTCTGAAATTGGCACAGAGGAAACTACAGTCCATGTACTTATGGCTACTTTTTACATAATTCAAATCCAATGCTCAGAGAGAGAGTTATGATGATTTTCCCACGGTCACCTCTTTGAGATGAAATTCGGGAGCTTGAAAAATCCCTAATTTCCACATACCCTATCTTCGAAAATATTGTGAATCAAGCTCTAAAATTGTTCCACAACATTCCTAAATATTTCAGATTTTCTCTGTGAAAATTTCAGCTTTTGATCCATCGTAGAAAAAATGTTATAGCGAAACTTCCACGATGAACTGTATAGGTTAAATTCAGGAGCCTGCAAAAATCCCTAACTTGCACAGATCATATCGCATAAAATGTTACGAACCAAGATCTCAAATTTTTCCACGATGTTCCTCAGGATTTCGGCTTCACTCTGTAAAAATTTCAACTTCTAAACCTTCATAGCAAAAATGTTAAAGTGAAAATGCCACGATGATCTGTTTGGAGCAGCAAAACCCTAGAATCCAAAGCTCCGATACCAAATGTTATGAACCAGCTCCAAAAATAGAAGAAAAGAGATATCAATGCCTTAGAAATTAGCCACTTCGAGGGGGAAACCTCTAATACATTACATAAATGAACAATTCTTGGATGATACAAATGACAAAACCTCCTTCTATATATAGGAGTCCATGGGGTCACAATATAATCCTAGCCGACCTAACAATAATAATGTAAGGGCACAATAATAACAATATTGGGGTTACGGGGGTACAATAATAACAATAAGGGTGATACACTAACAAAAATAAGGGACAACACTAGTAATAGGGACTGTCACACGATTGGTATTTCGGTTTGTGTTTTCCACTTTTTTTATGATTTTTTTTTTCTTATTTGGGAGAGTTTGAGTAGTAGTGGTAGTTTAAGAAGCAATTGAAGTTTGAGTATCAATAGATGTGATGTCTACAATCTTAGGGCTTGAAGTTTTGTGGGTTTCTCTAGGGAGTATTTGTAGAACTTTGCTCACATGAGCTTCTACTATTTTCTTGGTTTGATTTTGGACATTTTTTTTAGTAGGGGCTTCTGTGTTTTTCTTACTTCTAAGTCTATATTGTTTGTGAACTTCATATATTGTAGACTCATAGCCTTCTTTATAGTCAAAAGACTCTCCAGATTCTAACTGTAATTGTTGCAGCATGTATAATTCTTGTTCTTCCTGGGTAAGAAAAATATTATTTTCATCATTTATTCCCATTAAGTTAATCTGGGTATCCTAGGCTTCATCATTTTGTTGAGAAATCTCAGCATAGTTCTCTTGGAAAGGTTGTCTTATTTGTTGATCAGGGATTGTTTCTCTAGATTTACCTGTGTTAGGATTTTTCCTAAAGTTGGGATCTCTGATTTGAGTACCTTGTTGATTATCTCATTGTGGTTTCCTTTCCATGTTTTCTAACCTATCCATTATTCTTTCCATGATTTTAGCTAAACTATCTATTTTATTATCTGATGTGGATGGTTCATCCTTAATAGTTACTCTTCTTTCATTTCTCATTCTAACTCTTCTAGCTAACAAGTTTGCTTCTACACTAACTGTATCACTTTTTATTTTCTATAATGTTCTAGGGTTTCTTTCTCTCAATTGATATGACATATCAGTGTCAAAACCATCTGGAAATTTGATTAGGTCCAAGTCTGGTGGAGGTTTGATATTGGCAGGAATTGCATTGTAAATATTGTTAAACCTAGTACAATAATCCTGAACGGATTCATTAGGAGCTCTTCTGATGTTTTCATATTCAGATAATATTTGTAAAGGGTTTTTATTTCTTTCCCATCTATTGATAAACAATCTATGGAAAGCATCTAAACCAACAATATGATCAACAGGTAAACCTTTAAACCCTTTCTTAACTTCTCCTGCTAATGTTTGTGCAAACAATCTCATTTGAACATCAGCTTCATCAATTTCATGTAATTCAAAGTAATTAGTCATTTTGTTTACATGTTGTTGGGCAGTATATTGTCCAGTGCCATCAAACTAAAAGATTTTACTCTGATAGTCTTGTGGCATGGCATCTAATTGAGCTGGTAAGACCAAAGGGGCATATGTGGCTGCCATGGCTAATATTCTAGCTTGGCTATGAGGTAAAGTGGTAGTGCTTGGAGTTGAGCTTGAAGTGCTTGTAGAGGAAGTTGGAACACTTGAGGATGTAGTTTGAATGACAGAAGATATACTTGGAGCACTAGAAGTTGGGAATGAAACTTTAGGTTGAAGAGGAAGCTTGAGGATGAATGGTTATGTGGACTAAACTATAGTGAAGATTATGGGTGAAGTGAAACTAAATGGATCTGTTTTTACAGTTTCCAAAGGAATGGTAGAACGCTTAAGGGTAGCAGCAACTAGGGCAGCTAACTCAACTGATTGTTGGAAAAATTCTTCGTCAATATCTTTAATGAAATTTGAAGTGAAAGCATCAAGTTAATCAAAAGTCTTTAGAACCTGTTGATCTGAATCAAGTGAAATATTTTCCTTCTTTGTTTCAATAAATTGAATGAAATCATGATCTATTACAATATCGAGATGGAATTTTCAGATTTTGTTCTAAATAAAGAATTTTCAAATGATAAATCGAATTCAATATCTTGTAAGCTTAATAATTCTTTAGGGAGTGACTTAGATTTGACTAATTGACTACTACTTCCTAGACTTTCTACTTTTTTATTTTTTCTTAAAATCCTGTCAGGATCATCAACAATTATAGCAAGTTGTGGATCAGGATGAGCCCTGGTATAGTATGTTCTTTTGGAAGCCATAATTTTAACTTTTAATGAAAAACTATAACAACCCTAAATAAAACTTAAGGTGAAAAGATGAGTAAAAGTGTTTCCTTTAAGGTTTATTTGACCAAGGACTGATTTCTATAGTGGAGTCGCGAGTATGTTATCACTCCAAAATTTTCCAGGGTTGTTATGTGTGTTCAAGAAATATTAGAGGTAACTATCAACCTACTTTTGAGATTAGGATATAGCCTTCCTAATGCTCAGAGAGGGCTCTCTCTTTATGATTTAACTTTGTAATTTTAATTGATTTTAAGCTAGTTATATCAGATTGATTGGGTTTGATTTTTATTTGTTTGGTTGGTGGCATTACTGATTTAGATGGATAGTTGTCTTTTCTACTTTTCCATTGGGCTATGGAGTCAAAATATAAAGAAAGTGGGACAGAATCAAGTTCTAAAGGAAGTGTTCACAGGGTAGGGTAGCTGAGAAAAATCAGATCTTTAAAGGCTGAATTGTGAAGTGGTTTTCAATCGGGATCAAGGAGCAGTTAATGATTCCTTAAACTAGATGATGAAGGAATTTTAAAGAGGTCAATAGATATGGGAGAGCAATTAAGGATTCTCATATCTAGATATCATAAGAAAACATTAAAATGAATAACAGTTCAGAATAAAAAATTTCTGCAATAATATTCCTATTATAACACTTAAATTTGGAAAAGCATGCAATTTTATGGACCACTTAAGAAAAATAACAATGAAAAATTGAAATATACTTCACTGAAGTAGCTCAACACATGAATCCTATAATGAAATGCCTTTATTACTTGTCCTGTCTGTTGACTTGAAAATGGTACAATAAACCCTCATGTATTTAGATAAATTACAACTATAGAAATGTTCAGGAATCCACACTCAATACTTTGAATTACTGAAGTATTTATACAAAATGTAATACAAAATATCCTAAAATTGATTTAGGATTTATTCAAGGGAAATAAAATATATTCATGCAAGAAGATAGAGACACCTATGTAACTAATGCAAGTTGTCCCTGCTTATTTCGTTTGTTGTTTTCTTTACTGATATTTGTTGTCTTATCTCTTTGATTGTTGCTTTCACGTTGGCTGCATCTTTACGCTGGTTGACCTTTTCTTTTAACTCAGTTTTTTTATCTTTAAATTTTTTCTTTCATTTGTATTCATCTTTATCTGCCTACTCTTTTAAATCTTCTTTATCTGTTACCCGTGAATTATTATTTTACTTTACTGCTCTGTATGCCTATTATGTTTTCACCATTAATCGTGTCTCTGTTTTACCTTCTTTTACTTTTCACTATCATAGTAAATCATATAGTTTTTCCCAAGTCTCTTCATCTGGAATTTTGATCTTTACCATCCTCCTATAAATATTATCTGCTTTAGTGTACTTGGTGAATGTAGGCTTGTTTACAAAGAGATGATTTACCTCATGCTAGAAGTAAAAGAGATTTTAAAAAATCTAATAGAGTACTTTGCTTGTAGGAATTCCTTTTAAAGATGAATTGTTGGATTGTTCTTTGGCCACTTCTCTGATCTTTTTGTCATAATATTCCTATCTCACCAGTCTGTCATTAATCACTAATGGATTAGGTAGACCTTTTTGCCTCAAAACATCAAATTTGTTGATGAATCTATTTATTGCTAGCTCCATGGCTTGACACTTATCTTGAAGTTGTCTCATCAAGTTTATTTTGGAAATTACCTTTTTTACCTCTAAAATTGTTTCAGTTATGTCACTTATTCCAATTTCTTCTAAATCGCGCTTATTCTTAGAATTTAGAAACTTACTTATCTCTATGGTCTCTTCTGGTTTCTTCTCAAGTTCTTCTTTGACTTTCTGAATAGCTTCACTAACCTATTTTATCAAATCTTTCTACTCAAAGATAACTTGGATAGATGGCCAAATATCATTAACAAAGTTAATGATATTGGCTGATAGTTCTTGCTTTTCTTGGGCCAAAGGTTCTGCCAATGTCAATTCTTTTTCTAACTTCTGAACTCTGTTATTCAATCTGTTTGATTTTTGTGTTTCATCCTTATGCATCATCTGAGATAATTTCTTTTCACCTTCAATAATTTTTACTTGTTCTTTAAGTCTATTAATCTCATTTGTTTGGATTTACATGTCTTCCATTGCTTTAATCAATTTACCCGCCTCATCATTGGAATGGGTTGATGTTGCTGCTGATGTAGTAGCTACTGTTGCTGAAAATTTTGTTGTTAGTGGAACTATTGTAGCCACTGAAGTTGATGTTGATGTTATGGGAATGGCAGTAACAAAACTACTTCCATGCTTGCGTTCTTTTCCTGCACCAATTTATCCATTTCATTCTCCATCTCTTTGAGTTGAGCCGTCAACTGAATGATGAGATTCATCATTTCATCTTTCTAACCTTCATTCTCCAAAACTTCTTTAGTTTTTGGATGTTCAGTGGGAGGTAATTTTAGCTGCTTTTTCAATGCAACAATGTCTGCATTCTTCTTTTTGATAAGTTCCTCAGCTTCTTTGATATTCTTTGGATCAAATCCAACCTCTATGACCAATTCTTCAAGGGATTTAATTATAATATCCTTGGCTTGTGAGGAAGCCTTCTCTAGTTTTAACTGTGCTCTAATATTTTCTAGAGAATTTTGTAGTTTTTGGACACTCATAGCTTTGTTGGTAATAGTGGAGTATATCATTTCTCCTACTTGCTTATGAAACTTAATTTGATCTATAAGATGAAAATATTTAGCCATAACTTCAAATGTTGTTTTCCTATAGCCTGATGATGAGTTTGGAGCTTGCACTGTTGGCTGCAAAAAGGTCATTTGCATCTTCCTAATGTTATAATCAAAGGTTGAAAGCAACTTGTTCTGGTCACTAGGAGTATGTTTCCAATATTGGGCATAAGTCACAGCTTTCAATGCCTCATTCTTCAATTTGATCTCTTTATACTTCTCCATTATATCTTGTTCTTTATCTACTGGTTTTCTTGATGAAGAGACTTCAACACTATGTTTCTTCTGAATGATCGAGCACTAGAGGTTGAAGGTTGATGAGTTTCCTATGAAACAGTAGGAGGTGCATTATCCCTTACAATTATAAACGTATCAATAATTTCAACTGTGTCCACCATCTCTTCTTTCTCAATTATTGGATTCAACTTGGGCTTTTTCCTGTACATCAGTTTGAATTTGGTTTCAGGAGTGGTCTCATTAGAATAAGATCCTTCTTCTCTTGTTCTCTTTGAGTTCCTTCTTCTCTTGTTCTCTTGTGGGGCTAGAGTATGCAGGACAAAACTAGTCTCAAATTTCTTTTCTACCTCTTGCAAAGTATGTTCCACCCACTCTGACTGGTTGGAGTACTTTTCAATCTCTGGTTTAGACTCATAAACAAAAGGAGTCAATTTGAATTTAACTCTTAGTTTACCGATGACTCCCAAAGGATCATACTGCCATTTGAAACTATTGCTGAACTTAGAATCATGCAAAAATTTATCTGCTTGTTGACCAACATTCCTATTATTGCAAATGAAAGGACGAGGCTGGTTTTTAATCTTAAATTGAGTTTTCTTCTTTGCTGAAAGAAAATTAACCTCATTTGATTTTATGATCTGCCTTATGTATTCTAATGCAAATAACCTCATTGGGAGGTATTTGGGAAGCTTGTATAAAGTGATCTGATATCCATAAACCCTAATTTCAGTATGGTTTTGGTATAAATACTAGTGTCCTGTTGTACTTTGTTCAAACAATTGCAATACTTTCTTTATTTCTTCACTGGTCCTAGGTTGATTGCTACTGCTTAGCATGTTGACAACTGGATGAACAAATGAATCAATGAATTCTTTGTAGCTAAATTCTGTGGAATTCTTTCTGATCAAGGATGTCCAGAGGACTATAGATTGGGGGTTACACTCTGTGTCCAGTTTCTGAAGGCTAACTGCAAACCTTTCTAATTGGAAATACAAGAATAAATGAAACAAAACTCATGAATACTTAAACACTCCTTCCTCTGGTAATTTAACCAATTGCTCATGGATGGAATCTGATAAGTATTAAGCAAAGTTAAATGTATAATATTGAGGCTTTCATGTGCAAAATATGTACAGAAAACCTAGGATAGAAGCATCTACATAATTATTAATAAAGTACCCTAGAATGCAAGACAGCATTGTGACAATCTCTCTTGTTCTCTCTAAAAAAATTTAAGTTGAGTATGGAGGGTTACTCTTTGGGGATTCTATTGATGGAGGAGGAAAGGTTTGGAATATTTGAAACCTCTTTGGGAAGTACAGCTTCAGATATAATTCAGTGAGGATTTCAATAGATAATGTGGTTTCATCAGGCTTGGGTTGGATTTGTAACATTTGATTTATTGATTAAGTAGTGATTGTGAACAAAATCTCTTTGATAAGGGTTACTAGGGCTCTTTCATTGGGCAAGTAATTAATCTGACAGAGTCTGATGATTTCTAGAAAGTGGAAGGTCTATGGGAAGATGTACCTAGGTAGGTTTGAGTCCCAAAGGTGGATATCATCACCCTGGTCTATGAATTTATCATGGCTCCAACAATGGAGCTCTAGGAGGTTGAAATCAGTGACTGTATCATTGATTTTGAATTATTTGTTTGCTAGAGGGGTGTATTCAACATCAATTATAGGTGGTTGCATAGGGTTAATAGAGATTATGCTCTTGGAGGCCATTTAAACTTGTTCAATTATCAATTTATTACTTTCTTGCTTAAATAATGGTCTCAGGCACTTAGGAATACCTGTGAAATGGTGATTTCGGTTTGTAGAAAGGATTCTGGTTGCAACAGAGGCTTTCTTGGTCTTATAAAGCTTCAAATATGAGTCGGCAATGGCTTTGGTAGCAAAAGGCATGAATTTAAGTCTTGACTACCTTCAAAATAGGTCGGCAAGGCTTCCTTTTCGCAATTTTTTACAGAAATGTTGAAAAACTATTTAAGGGTGGGCTTTATTGCTTTTAACCAACGGTAGTTAAACTTATTGGCACAGAGTTGAATTTCAAATAGCAAAGTGGTTTCATTTTAATGCACGGATACACGTTGGTGGTTTATCACATGCAAAAAGGCAGTAAAGTGGTTTCGGGCTAGGGAGTGCGATGAAATGTGGGAGCGCCACATAGCAAATGGACGAGGGTGTGAAACCACCCATTTCGCACCCACCCACCCCCCCCCCCCCCCCCCCGCAAAAAGGCAGTAAAGTGGTTTCGGGCTAGGGAGTGCGATGAAATGTGGGAGCGCCACATAGCAAATGGACGGGGGTGTGAAACCACCCATTTTGCACCCACCCACCCCGCTCCCCTGCTTTAAATATTGGACAGTTGGGGTTGCGAAATGCTCTATTAGTCGTTGGTTTTGATCAGATGGATCGAGTGAATGGAGGAGTTGAGGTGTTTTGATAGGCGAGGCCTAGGGATGAGTCATGCGAAGGGGTTATGTAAAGTGGGACCCGAGTTTTTATATATGTGATGGGTCAGGAAATTATATTAAAACAAGGTTTAACATATAAAGGGGGATTAATAAAATGTATAAAGCGGGTTAATATAACATGGGGATATAATGTAAGGTAGGGTTAATAAAAAATGGGCCTGGGAATATATTACAGCGGGGAATGTTAAAACTATAGGTTAAAGTACAATAAGGGGTTGGGGAAATATATATATGCGGGATGTTTAAAGTATATTAGAAATAATCGTTTTAAAGGATGTCGGGGAGGAATTTTGCAGTGGGGCCCGATATACTTTAAACTTTAAAACTATGTAAAAAGTGGGTTTTTCATGTTTTAATTGAAAAGGGCAGTTAGTAAATGGGAAATTAATTTTCAAAGGAAAAAATGGATTTTAACTAGAGAAAGGGGTTTTAAGAAGGGAAAAAGGGGTAAAATAAGGGGAAAGGGGTATTTTACAAGGGAAAATGCCTCCTAAGAGTGGAAATAGGGTTTTAAGCAAGGGGAAGGGGATTTATGGGGATATTAGTGATATAAGATTAACCAATTGATGCTTTCCATGCCTAGTGAAATAATCTACCTACCCCTTATTTACCCTGCATTGTTTACTTCATTTATTGGGTGCATTTGAGCTTGCTAACCCTTTATTTTTCTTTTGATAAGAAAACTAATCTAGTTATAACCTTATAACTTCCAATGGCTCAGATGAAACTGATGAGTTCATTTTTATTCTCTACCTAGTTATTGATCTTCCAAGATTAAATGGTCTGGCTAGATATTTATTCACTAACTATCATTACTTGAAATTTAAAATCATGAATGAGTCAAGATTAAATTGTTTGACCATGACAAATTGTGCCATTTTGGACAAGCTGCACACAATTTTATTTGCATAAAGTAAAATAAACTGAGAGTAGTGGCATTTGAATATGCACACTTTCATGATCTATTTTAGTTTATTTTTGTGGGGTTCTTACTTTATCTTCTTTTTTGATCTTTTTCTTTTAGTCCTTTGAGTTTTCTTTTAGGACTTACCCACTTTACATTTTTTAATATGGGAAAAAAATTGCAAAAAGCAAAAGAATGTACAATATTACAAGACTTAATCATAGTCAATTCAAACTTATGATCCCATTATAGGACCCTAACAGGAGGAAATCTTTTCCTTCACTAAAAACAACATCATAGCCTCTATCCTCCAACATTGCAACTGAGACTAAATTTTTCTTCAAACCTGGTACATGCAATACATCTTTTAATTGAAAGGGTTTTCCTGACTGTCTCTGGAAGGTAATGGTGCCAATCCTGGTAGCACTGTACCGTCCATCATCACCCATTTCAATATGCATCTGGAGATCCTACTCCTCCAAGCTACTGAAAATTTCCTTATCTCTCGTCATGTGAAAGGAAACACCACTATCCAAATACCACACAGATCCCAATGCACTTGACACCATGCATGCAATCAATGAGAATTCAGGCTCAAATTGCAAGATCAAAGCCTCACTAGCTGCAAATCCTCCAACCTTCTTCTTCTTCTTCTTTTGTGGACAATTAGTAGCATAATTCCCATGCTTGTGACAGTGAAAACACTTCACCATGGACATGACCCGCTTCTTGCCATCTTTGGACTCATATTTGGAATGGAATTTCTTCCCCTTCCCCTTCTTTTCCTTGGCATCCAAAGCACAATATTCTTCACATTCATTCTTATATGAAGATCCATCTCTGGTGTTCTGTCTGAACTCCTCCTACACCAAATCCGACCACAACGTTCCCAATCTGGCAACTTTTCCCTTCCATTGAAAGAGTCTTGATAACTGTGCCAACTCTTGGGAAGTCCTAGGAGAGCTAAACTCACAAAATCATCATCAACGATAGTTATGCCAACGCTTGCCATCTCATCTCGACATTGGACAAAATTTGTTAAATATTTTGGCATGAAGTCGCCTTTCTCCATCTTGATCTTCCTAAGTTTATCTTTCTGTGCCAATTTCCTATGGTCACTGTTGCTCTGAAATAGATCCGTAAAATCCTTCCACATTGCATATGGTGTGGCTTTCCCATGGAGGCTTGAGAAAATTTAGTTTTGTACTCCCTCCAGTAGGATCCTCCTCGCCTTTGTCACTTTCTTTTTCCATGCATCAATATTTGTAGCATCTGTCACAGTGGGTTTAGGAACATCATTGTCAATGAATTCCTTCAAGCCATTGTCTTCGAGTACTGCCTCCATCCTGTCCTTCCAAGAAATATAGTTTGAGCTTCCCTCGAGTGCATACTCCAACCTCAAGCCATTGAAATCCATTTCGATCCTAAAGCAGTTGTAGCACCAAGAAAGTGTTTCTATAAATTCAAATTCTATCTAGTCACAAACTCAGCTCCTCCTTCACTATTGTGATTTCCTGTGCTCTGATACCATGTAGAAATTATACAACAAGCATGTATATCATGGATTCAATCCAATATATCAATGCACTAAAGTTAAATATTGAATCGCTTCTACAAATCAATTTCAGAATTAAAAACACAATTGCTAGTCACATGAAGCAAAGAAGAATCAATCAAACCACAACATAGAAAATTTCCCAGGGAAATATTACTGCTCAAAACCCCACTATATTCTATTGTATATTCAACATGGATACATGAAACAATTACATACAACTCTTCTCAAAAGAGCCCTCATGTACTCAGCTAATTGTCTCACATTGTATCAGATAAAGTTGACCAATACTTATCCAATTTACTGCCTCTAGACAGCCTCCCTTGCTTGTGCAATTTGTGTGGAATGCAATCCCTATTCCATAGGAATTTTGGCCTTCCTAAACTGCGGAAGGATCATGGGCAATCCAATGAGTTTTTGGTTGCATGGGTGCAACCCAATAATCCTACAACTGATATTCAACTTCCCTTTCACCTAGATCTCAACTGGGTCTCCACTGGAACTGACATGCATGCAGCTAATAATACTAAATTCTCAGTTTCATGTGAGATCACTAATTGTGAATTAATTAATATTTAATTCACTTGATTTCTCACTAGTGTATCAAACAGTTACAACTAGCACAACTGAGTTTAACTCACTTAACTGAGTTAAACTGAATAAAACTTGCATTAACTAATGCACCACTACACTTCAAACTCTGTTACAAATAGAATTACTCTGCATGCCTCACCAACTACCCTCAACTCGAAATTCATGAGCTAAATAATTTTATCACACTCAATTAACTATTACAAGTTATTTTGAGATTAAATTAAACTTTATTTTCCATCTTAATTAAGGGATAACTAAAATAGAAATGCACCAAATTTAGCCCACACCAGTGTAGGTGCTCCTAAGACCTGTGGTCCCACAGTAGTGTAGGTGCTGGTTGGACCTCTTGGTCACACACTAGCGTGGGTGCTGAAATTTCTTGTTGAACTTCAACAGTTCCCAGTTGATTCTTTTATTAGAATGCTTGTAACTGCGTTGAAAGGCGCATTATACAGCCTGATATGATGTGTAACTGTGTCCGTCCGTCATTAAAGTTGAACTTTTACTTATGTCGGCCAAAATAAAAATTCTAAAAATAAGAATAATTAATTTAAATGTTTTATATAGTTATTCAAATTCAAAGTATATGATAAAATAATTATTAAACACATAAGATAATTGTATTGTAGTTTTTAAATATGGGAAAACAATGAAAAAAAAACTATAATACAATTATCTTATGTGTTTAAGAGTTATTTCATCATACACGTTGAATTTGAATGGATCATAAATTTACCTTCAACAAAAAAAATTACCACATTAAAATTCCAAGTCACATAAAATTTTAAACATCTTTACTCTTTACTAGAGTCAATACCATTTTCTAAAATAAAGTAAAAATTTTAATTCAACACAAAGAATAAAAAAAAATTCTCCAAAATCTTTTAATATTTCTTTTAAATAATTATTTGTAAAATGAATATTTAAAAAGAAAGCCATATCTTATGGATATATTAAAATCTCTAAAGACATAAATATTTCCATGTCGAAGTTGTAATATTTGAAAATTTTGTTATCATGCCATATAAAAAATATCATTAAATCTAATATTAATATTAATATATTATAATCTTAATATTATAAATTTAATAACTTAAGATTATTACAATATTAAATGTAATGTAATATTAAGGTTGTTATATTATAATATATATTAATATATCATGACATATATTAACTCTAGATATATATATATATATATATATATATATATATATATATATATATATATATATATATATATATATATATATATATATATATATATATATATATGAAAGGAGAAAGAACAAATATCTAGAGTGATAGAGGAGTGGATAGATGGGGAGTAGAGGAAGGGAGAAAGGGAGAGAGGGGAAGAAAGCGAGAGGAGGGAGAGATGAATCTGATGGAGTCGGAAAGGAAAAAGAATCACATGGAGAGAGAAAATTGGAAAGAGAAAGAGAGGGAGTGAGAAGGTAGAGATGGAGAGAGATTAAATATGTTATGGGGTGAGATAGAGAGATAAAGAAGGAGAGACAGTGGAAGAATTAGATGGCGGAGGGAGAGAAAGAGAGAACTAGATGGGGGGGGGAGACAGAGGGGGCACGAGAGAAAGGGAGAAAGAGAAGGAGAGAGGAAGGGAGAGAAATAGGGAGGTAAGAAGAAATAAACAAGGGAGAGAGGATATGGAGATATGGAGAGAGAAGAGAGCAGGAGGGAAGATAGATAGACAGGGTGAGAGGGTGAGAGAAGGGGAAGAGAGAGAGAGGAAGAGAGAGAGAGGAAGAGAGGAGAGCAGGAGGGAAGAGAGATAAACAGGATGAGAGAGGGAGAGAAGGGTGTTGGGCCACTAAATTTTCATTCTTATTACCATTTCTTAACATATATTTCATCAATTCCTACCATTCTTTTATCACATTATTTATCATAATTTATTATTTAATCCCATTTTATAATTATTTATGCTCTTATGGACAAGTAATATTTATTCTCCTTTATTTTTAATAAATTTAATATTATTATGAATTATTTTGTAAATGATGGTTTATTTAATGAATTTGTTACAACTCATGATTTTAACCTCCAATATCTCTTTCAAATTGCAGATCCGATCTTCAGTTCATAATTAAATACTCCAACTCAGAAATTCACTGGAATAACAAGTGACAATTTTGCGTTGGACATTTCGCGCAAACCAAGAAGAATATTGAAAATCAGAGACATGGGTTTTGTGCAGAATGGACCAAATTAGTTTGTTTTCAAGCAGTTTTCCAAAATTAGGTATTCATTGGGAGATCACAAGGTTCTTCGAATGACATATTCGTAGATTTTCTGTTGTGGCCGTTTTCCAAATTTCCTCAATTGCAATAATCAGATTCGACTTGTTACAGCTGAATCATGGTGGAAAGATCTCTTAGATTTTGTAATCAGTTGGTTGGAAATTTCCCTTTTGTATATTGTATATTTAAAGGACACAAATCAGAGAGAGAAGAGAGGAGATCATCATCTTGACTCCGTAACTTTCAATCATCATAATACATAAATATTGTGTTACTGTTACATGCATTATATGATTTAGTTTCTGTTAAGTTCTTTCTCTTCCTGTGCCCTGCTAGGGAGAAAGGGCCCTCCTCTTTAGCAAGGATTGCAACGGTTAAGGTAGATGTGTATATATCTATTTCTTATTTTGTTTATGTTTTAGTAGAAGTGTTGTTACTGATTTTTCAGCTGTGAATAAATCTACTTCAATTCCAATGTTTTATATGTTGTTACACATATGATATCAGAGATACCAGTTGGGTAATTGTTGTGTGGCGCGCTAAGAAAAATTAATTGAGGTGTGAATACAGTCTTGTAGATCATTTTATTTCTGCAAGAGTGATTTACTTCCAGCATTTACTTCAGCAACGATTTCTTTTATTTGGAATTGTTTCTGGTTGGGTGTATTGGCACAGACAATGCAACTGTCATTGAGATAAAAGACGTCCCTGGATTGATAATTTATTTGTAGTGTTTTAGTCATTTAATAGTGATTAATACAACCCAACATTTTTGCGCCATTGCCAGGGATGGCAGTGACGATCCAATCAATCAAAGTTGTTTCTTAGAGGTGAAATTTCCGTGTGTTTTTAGAGTGTCTCCAGCAACACAATTGCCAGGTAGTAAGACGAGAGGTAAGAACTTGCGTAACGCTCTAACAAAATTGAGCGGGCTCACCAATGTCTTGCTAGGACACTTAGGAGAATGAATTTTTGAGCATTTTTTTTAGAGTGTCTCCAGCGAAACAATTGTCGGGTAGTAAGACGAGAGGTAAGAACCTACATAATGCTCTAACGGACTTGAGCGGGCTCACCAATGTCTTGCTGGGACACTTAGGAGTGTGAATTTATGGGCATTTTGTTTTTTTAGAGTATCTCCAGCAACACAATTACTGGGCAGTAAGACTAGAGGTAAGAACCTGCACAACGCTTTAACAAACTTGAGCGGGCTCACTAATGTCTTTCGGGGACACTTAGGAGAGTGAATTTTTGGCCACTTTATTTTTTTAGAGTGTCTCCAGTGACACAATTGCTGGGTAGTAAGACGAGAGGTAAGAACCTGTGCAGCACTCTAACGAACTTGAGCGGGCTCACCAATGTCTTGCTGGGACACTTAGAAGTTTGAATTTTTGGGTATTTTCTTTAGGGTGTCTTCAGCTATACAGTCACTGGGCAGTAAGACGAGAGGTAAGAACTTGCACATCGCTCTAACGAACTTGAACGGACTCACCATTGTAGAAACTAAAGCACTTGTAGGATGGATTGATACACATATGGCCCATGTGTGCTAGTAGGACGATAGAACAATCCACAAACACCCCCCACTCTAAAAAGCCCCCAAAATTCATGGGATGAGGTCAAGGAACAAAGCATCAACACAATCTAGAATCCAATAAAAGAATTTCACTATATAACAACTATGGGAAATCAAGACTATATTGAAGACTAGTTTCACTCTGTTGTTTGCTCACAACATCACTCCATACTTCAACAGTTCTTGGCACCATCCTTAATAGGGAAGTTGGTCACTCATAGCCTAGTACTTATTAGCATACATGTTTCAATTATGGGTATGTGCATACTTAAAGCGCTATTTCAAAAATTGTTTCATTGGAGGTACTCCTACACGTAAGTATATTTTATTTTTCAAGGTAAAATAGTGTATCGTAGAAAATAGAATAAATGAAGACATAAATAAATAAATTTCTTTATATGTAAAAACAGTTGTTTTTGTTGCAACGTGCTGTGAAATTTGACATAGGTGATCAATATTCGAATTTATTTATGTATGTAGATGTGTTATGTTGGAAAATGAAATTTCTACAAACACTCATTTTCATTTTGATCACCTTCTTGTAAAAATTCCTTGATTATCATATCTTATGGCTTGCGGGCTTGATGAAAATTCTGGAAAAAAAATCAAGACAGTCATGTTTTGAGGGACCAAATGGGAATATTTTCAAGACTCGTTTCTATCCTACATAGCCCTTTATGTCTACTTTCTAACCCAATTTTAATCACTCAATTTGGATTTGAAACGAAAAATTTATGACCAAAACAATGACAGGATGTCTAGTAGGCAACGCAGGAACGTAGTTGGAACAATACGTTTTTGGAGGCCTAAATGGATAGATTTTAGAAACCTGTTTCTATGGGGTGTTCCCCTATGAATCTAGTTTACAATGCAATTGAATTGCTTTATTTTGATATTTTATGAGAAATTTATGACCACAATACTGACTGTTTATCGTAAATCAACACTCTTGAAACTCTGTTTTCCCGGCTGTTCACTAACATATTTGACCCATCAATTCTTCTTTCCTTAAAAATATGTTACTATTGGAGATAGCTAAATGAATATAATTAAATCTTCAATTTGAATCAGTTCAATCCATTATTAAATGAAAAATTTATGCTTAAAAAATCAATTGTTCGTCTTAGTAGGAAAATCGAAAATGACTCTGTTATGCAGGTTGTTCTAAGAACATTTAACATACCATTACATGGAATTTTTAAAACCTATTTATATTGGAGAAATATTGCTGAATTCACTTTAATTTGGCTTTGGAATCACTCAAATCGGACGAAAAACAAAGAAGTTATGATTGAAACACTGCTGGTTAGTATGGTTGGCCACCACTCCCCCGCAGGTAATTAATTTTTCTTTTTTTATCTTTCTATGGATTTGTTTCACAGAGTAACTAATTGTTATTTTTTTTTGCATATGTGTTGAATTAGGAGAGCTCGCGGATCTCTCTTATTCCATTATTTTATGTTTTATTGCAGGTAGATGCTCATTTTTTGCAGGTCACGGGAGAATAAATGAGGTCAATTTATGAACAAGTGATTTTTGAAGACAATGATAATGAAATGAGAACATTTTCAAAGACGTTTCCTCACATAGAGAAAAAAACATGAATACTTTTCATCATTTAACGGATTTATAACATGAGAAATGAGGAATTTATTTCCATTTGAAGATCCAAGTCATTTCCGAAAAATCATTTTTCCATTCATTCACCATTCACAAACAACATTGCTACAACAAAAATCATAACCATTGTAACTTAAGTTATTTATTTATTTATTGGTTTTCAATAAAAAGTCATTTATTTTCTGATTTATCTTATGTTTTTATGCTTAAGGTATTGTTCACTTCAAGGTCACATTTTTGTTTTGTTATCAAAATAAGCGAGTTCTTAAGTTTCATGATGTTGTTACTTCGGAAATTTTTTTTAAGTGTTGGATGTTGTTATACTGTCAGTGTTTTTACTCCATTACTATTGTGACTCCGCCATTTCTGTTACACCGTCAGTGTTGTTACTTTGTCACTGTTGTTACACCGTCAGTGTTGTTACTCCATTACTGACGTGACTATGTCACTGTTGTTACACCGTTAGTGCTGTTACTCCATTACTGCTGTGACTCTGTCATTGTTGTTACACCGCACTGTTGTTACATTGTCAGTGCTATTACACTGTCACTGTTATTACACTGTCAGTGCTATTACAATGTCACTACTGTTACACTGTCAGTGTTGTTACTCTGTCACTGTTGTTACTCCATCACTGCTGTTACTCCTCCAATGTTGTTGCTCTAAAACATTTCTAGTATCCGGTGCTATTACTCTAGGAAATTTTCTAAGTGTCTGATGTTGTTACTCCTCCGGTGATGATACTCCATGGTGATATTTCTAAGTACTTGGTGCTGCTACTCCTCTAGTGTTGTCACTCTGCAAAGGTAAGTTGCCAAGTACGTCCTCGACCAACTCCATGGATTTCATTGGTATTTTACTTGTGACATGACCAACTAGGACTGATGACAAACATACTTTAGTTTGGGGGAGGTCTCATTTTAGTAACAAGGATGATTATTATGGTAAGTCTTGTCAAGAATGATCCACTTTTAATTCCTCATTATTTTGTAAAGTGACTAATCCTCCTTCATGTCACCTTCCTAACGTCATTCTTTTTTCCCTTTCCCTATTATTACCTAAGTCATGGTTGTTGTTATCACAGTCACAACTATTGTTTTTGGCCAATTTTCATGTTGAATTCAACATATGAGGGTCTTTCCAATTTTTTTTTCTCTTTGGTGAATGGGAAATGCTTTTAATGGTCTAGGCCCTCTTTAACATAATGATTGGGTAGTCAATTTATCTTTGTTTATCTATAAAAATAATCTTATGTTTTTTAAGGAACAATTATGCAAGGATAATTTCATCATGCCAGCTTTCAACTTTCCTAATTGGTCAAGTCCCTGATCTTGTAAAATTATGATGATAACCACAAAATTGTATTTAAATATTTCCGCCATTATCTAATGAACTGTTCCTCAACCCTAATCTCAGCAATGAAAAATATATTTATCAACAGTCATTTCATGGTTATTAGTTTTTGAGAAGCAAAACAATCAAAGTTGAAAATAGTTACTATACAACTTTTTATGCCATCCCTAGCTCTTAAGGAGTTTACCAGCCACCCCATCTATTAAGTAGTCTTTTATTGATTAACAATAACAATAGTTTAATTTTAAACATGAATAGTCAACTAGAGGATAGGAGGTCTCATCACAAGCTGACCTACCATGAGAATAGGTCCTAATAAAGTGACATTACCACTGTTGGTCACCAAGCCATGGTAATGGCCTTCGGTCATAAACTGAAGGACAAGAGGTCTCATCACGAGCCAAATTTTTCACTTTTATTAGCTCCTGTGAATGACATTGTTATTAACTGATTATCGCACCAGAACAATGATCTTCAGTTGACATCTAAGTAAATTGAAAGGCTTTTTGTAACTATGTACTTATTTCTAATAGATGGGACACTAGCATCTTAATGGGTTAAAAAGGCATCCCTGTCGAGGATATGGACGCCTGCTGGTAGCAGTGGCTATGCCTATGGTATAGAAGTTAATTTAATAGTATAATCTACTTGGTTACCTTGTTTTCTCAAAGCCAATTTTCGATGAAGCTAACTGTTGCATATACAATGTTTTCCATAACTCATGGTTCATGGGGTAATATTTAATCGGTTCTTAGATGATGGTTGTTATGGTTTATATCTATTATTGAGTTATAAATATTTACTTTACATGTCATGGATGAAACTTTTAGGATAGTTGATAGCTGACATTTTATATCATCTAATCTATTATTCCTTTATTATACAAGTATCATATATTTAACCAAAGATAGTTTCTTTGCCCAATCAGTCACCAATAAAGAGGCCTAATTCTGATTTTGAATCCCGGGTAATTGGACAGACCTTGAGAAGCATAATTTATGTGTTCATAACAACCAAAGCTTATGGGTATAGGGAATGCATATTTTCTCTTCTTATCCATTATTATCCCATGCCATTCATAATATGATTATGTCACTTTTATATGTAATGAGGTAATTGAGGTGATGAATTACTGATTAAAGATACTCATGCGATGTTTTATAGATGACGGAGAAACTAATTAGTTTGGTGGCAGGAAACACTGCTACACTTTCTGATTACATTTTTTAGCTTTCATGGCTTCCACCTTCCGCATCACATTCAGCATCAGCTCAGCCTACATCAGCTTCAACAAATGTAAATCCACAAATTTCATTCCACATTTTTACGGATGTAAAACTTGAGGTAAAATAGCATAATATTTTAATATATTAAAAGTTTAGGACAATGTCATGAAAAACCATTGAGCATTATTCACCCATATTTTTGAACCATTATTTCCCCTTCTTTACCACTTCCCATTTTTCAGAGACACAAAATCTTTCAGTTTGGGGGAGTGTTACTTTCATTATCATGAACATGCCATTAATATTCTTTACCATCCATCAATCTCCTTATTCATTCTCAAAATCTCCTTTATTCCATGTTGTTATACACCAAACAAATATTTCAGCCATGATTGTAGCAACCACCTCAATTTGTTTTCTAGTGTAGCACGAGGGCATGCTAATTCTCCAGTTTGGGGGAAGGATTGCTATGCATGATGAATGATTTCTCATTTCTTCCTCATTTAAGGTATACAATCCTAAAATTGATTTGTGTATATCCTTAAAACTATTAATTGGATTCTTGTGATTTTTGGACAACAAAGAGGTATCATTAAACCCACAAATTTTCAAGCTAAACCAATTTGTAAATTCAAAAAAAAAAAAAAATCATGCATTATTACCTACAACCATTTTGCTAACATATTTAAATCCGTTCATTGCATTGATTTGATTTTCGGATTGGATTTGCTTACAAAATTTCAGCAAAATCTGGTTTGTAATGAAGTTTGTTTTTACTTGTATCATACTTTGTTGCAACTTCATATAGATATGGTTGAAAGTAAATATGCAATTTTTTTAAGGAAGAATTTGGGGAAGAAGCCTTATCTTCCATCAATCTCATGCACTGGGGTGACATTTTGCTTATTGTACTACAACTTGGTTAATACAAAGGCATTGGGTTGCATGAGGACATGCAACATGTTCAGATTGGGGGAGATGTTGGACCACTAAATTGTCATTCTTATTACCATTTCTTAACATATATTTCATCATTCCTACCATTCTTTTATCACATTATTTATCATAATTTATCATTTAATCCCATTTTATAATTATTTATTCTCTTATAGATAAGTAGTATTTATTCTCCTTTATTTTTAATAAATTGAATATTATTATGAATTATTTTTTAAACAATGGTTTATTTAATGAATTTTTTATAACACACAATTTTAGCCTCCAAGATCTCTTTCAAATTGAAAATCTGATCTTCAGTTCATAATTAAATACTCCAACTCAAAAATTCGTTGGAATAACAAGTGAAAGTTTTGCGTTGAACATTTCGGGCAAACGAAGAAGAATATTGAAAATCTAAGGCATGGGTTTTATGCAAAATGGACCCAAATAGTTTTTTTATGAGCAATTTTCCAAAATTTGGCCTTCATTGGGAGATACACAAGTTTCTTCGAAGGACATATTCATAGATTTTATGTCGTGGCCATTTTCGAAATTTCCTCAATTTTACTAATCAGATTTGACTTGTTACAGCTGAATCATGGTGGAAAGATCTCTTAGATTTTGTAATCAGTTGGTTGGAAATTTCCCTTTGTATCTTGTATATTTAAAGGACATAAATCAGAGAGAGAAGAGAGGAGATCATCATCTTGACTCTGTAACTTTCAATCATCATAATACATTATTTTTTTGTTGTTACATGCGTTATCTAATTTAGTTTCTGTTAAGTTCTTTCTCTTCCTGCACCTTGCTAGAGAGGAAGGGCCCTCCTCTTTAGCAAGGATTGCAGCGGTTAAGGTGGATGTGTTTATATCTATTTCTTATTTTGTTCATGTTTCTGTAGAGGTGTTGTTGCTGTTGTTTCAGCTGTGAATAGTCGATTTGCTTCAATTCCAATGTTTTATATGTTATTACACATATGAGATCAGAGATACCAGCAGGGTAATTGTTGTGTGGCGCATTAGGAAAAATTAATTGAGGTGTTATTACAGTCTTGTAGATCATTTTATTTCTGCATGAGTTATTTACTTCCAACATTTACTTCAGCAACGATTTATTTTATTTGGAATTGCTTCTAGTTGGGTGTATCGGCACAGACAATGCAGCTGTCATTGAAATAAAATACGTCCCTAGATTGATAATTTATGTGTACTGTTTAGACATTTACTAGTGATTAATACAACCCAACATTTTGGTGTCGTTGCTGGGGATGGTAGTGAAGATCCAATCAATCAGAGTTGTTTCTTAGAGGTGCAATTTTCGTGTGTTTTTTTAGTGTCTCCAGCGAATATTACTCTATATTTTGTAAAATAGAGTAAAAATTTTAATTCAACACAAAGAATAAAAAAAAATTCTCCAAAATCTTTTATATTTCTTTTAATTAAGTATTTGTAAAATGAATATTTAAAAATAAAGCCATATCTTATGGATATATTAAAATCTCTAAAGACATAAATATTTCCATGTCGAAATTGTAATATTTGAAAATTTTGTTATCATGCCATATAAAAAATATCATTAAATCTAATATAAGTATTAATATATTATATTCTTAATATTATAAATTTAATAACTTAGGATTATTACAATATTAAATGTAATGTAATATTAAGGTTGTTATATTATAATAAATATTAATATATCATGATATATATTAACTCTTGACATATATGGAAAGGAAGAACAAATATAGAGTGATAGAGGTGGATAGATAGAGGGAGTGAGAGGGAGTGAGAGGAAGGGAGAGAAAGGGAGAGAAGGGAAGGATGAGAGAGGATGAGAGATGGAGGGATATAGAAATGGAGTTAGAAGGAAAGAGAGGGAGGGCAAAAGGATCGCATGGAGAGAGAAAATTGGAAAGAGAAAGAGAGGGAGTGAGAAGGTAGAGATGGAGAGAGAGTAAATATGCTTTGGGGTGACATAGAGAGATAAAGAAGGAGAGATAGTGGCAGAGTTAGAGTGCAGAGAGAGAGAAAGAGACAGATAGATGAGGGGGGGAGATAGAGGGGGGCAAGAGAGAAAGGGAGAAAGAGAAGGAGAGAAGAAGGGAGAGAAAGAGGGAGGGAAGAAGAAAGAAAAAAGGCAGACAAGAGATGGAGAGATGGAGAGATAGGGAGAGAGGAGAGAAGGAGGGAAGAGAGATAGACGGGGTGAGAGAGTGAGAGAAGGGGAAGAGAGAGAGAGAGGGAGAGAGGAGTGTAGGTGGGAAGAGAGATAGACTGGATGAGAGAGGGAGAGAAGGGTGTTAGGCCACTAAATTGTCTTTCTTATTACCATTTCTTAACATATATTTCATCAATTCCTACCATTATTTTATCACATTATTTATCATAATTTATCTTTTAATCCCATTTTATAATTATTTATGCTCTTATGGATAAGTAATATTTATTCTCCTTTATTTTTAATAAATTGAGTATTATTATGAATTAGTTTTCAAATGATGGTTTATTTAATGAATTTGTTACAAGTCACGATTTTAGCCTCCAAGATCTCTTTCATATTGCAAATCCAATCTTCAATTCATAATTAAATACTCCAACTCAGAAATTTGTTGGAATAACAAGTGACATTTTTGCGTTGGACATTTCGCGCAAAAGAAGAAGAATATTGAAAATCCAAGACATGGGTTTTGTGTAGAACAGACCAAATTAGTTTGTTTATGGTCAGTTTTACAAAATTCAGTCTTCATTGGGAGATACACAACATTCTTTGAAGGACATATTCAGAGATTTTCTGTTGTGGCCATTTTCCAAATTTCCTCAATTGCAATAATCAGATTCGACTTGTTACAGTTGAATCATGATGGAAAGATCTCTTAGATTTTTGTAATCATTTGGTTTGAAATTTCCCTTTTATATCTTGTATATTTAAAGGACACAAATTAGAGAGAGAAGAGAGGAGGTCATCATCTTGACTCTGTAACTTTCAATCATCATAATACAAAAATATTGTGTTGCGGTTACGTGCATTATCTGATTTAGTTTTCGTTAAGTTCTTTCTCTTCCTGTGCCCTGCTAGGGAGGAAGGGCCCTCCTCTTTAGCAGGGATTATTGTGGTTAAGGTAGATGTATATATATATATATATTTATATATTTCTTATTTTGTTTATGTTTCAGTAGAAGTGTTGTTGCTGCTGTTTCAGCTGTGAATAGATCTGCTTCAATTCCAATTTTTTATATGTTGTTACACATATGAGATCAGAGATACCAGCTCGGTAATTGTTGTGTGGTGCGCTAGGATAAATTAATTGAGGTGTGATTACAGTCTTGTAGATCATTTTATTTCTGCATGAGTGATTTACTTCCAGCATTTACTTCAGCAACGATTTATTTTATTTGGAATTGCTTCTAGTTGGGTGTATTGGCACAAAAAGTGCAGCTGTCATTGAAATAACTGATGTCCCTGGATAGATAATTTATATGTAATTTTTTAGTCATTTAATAGTGATTAATACAACCCAACAAATGGGAAGAGAGAGAGAGAGAGGGAGAGGAAGAGGGAGGGAGAGATAGATAAATATGGAGAAAGAGTGTGTATGTTTTGGGGGTGATATAGAGAGACAAAAGATAGACAAAGAGATATAGATATATAGATGGAAGGTGAAGAGAGGGAAGAAGAGAGAGATAGATAGAGGGAGAGATAGATAGATATGGAAGGAGAAAGCATGTGTGTTTGGGTGGGGGGGGGTGAGATAAATAGGCAAAGAAGTAGAGATGGAGGGATATATATATATATATATATATATATAGAGAGAGAGAGAGAGAGAGAGAGAGAGAGAGATGGAAGGTGAAGAGAGGGAAGAAGAGAGAGATAGATAGATATGGAAGGAGAAAGCATGCATGTTTAGGTGAGGGGGAGGGTGAGATAAAGAGACAAAGAAGTAGAGATGGAGGGAGATATATATATATATAGGAGGAGGGAGGTAAGAAGAAAGACAATGAGAGAAATGTAGAGAGAGAGAAAGGGAGATGAATAGGGAGGGAGGGATATATAAATATGGAGAAAGAGTCTATATGTTTTGGGGTTGATATAGAGAGAAAATATATATATAAGGTGAAGTGGGGGAAGAGGAGAGAGATAGAGAGAGGGAGAGATATATAGATATGGAGAGAGAAATCATGTGTGTTTGGGAGAGGTATATATAGATATAGATAGAGGGGGGAGAGAGGGAAGAAAAATTCTTGCACTGGATGCTTTTGGGATTAATTTTCGACGTGTAATATAAGAATCCCTAATATTGTGTTAAATATAAATATCCTTATTATTATATACCTTTGAAATCCTTGAAATTGTTTTTAAATATAAATATATGTATTATTATATAAATTGTATTTATAATATAAATATCTTCATGAGTTTATATATTTTAAAAATGATTCAGTACTCTTGTCATCTTACAAAAGTTTTTATGATTATCATATTCAAAAGTAAAGTTTTGAGGGAAATAAGGTTATGAGAAAAGGAATTCTCCCATTTTCATTCAGAAAAAAGGTAAAGTACTAATTTGAAATATCTGATATCTAAAAATCATATTATTGAGCTTAGAGGCTATTCTACAATCCACTATGAGGGCCATGTGTAAGTATGTCACGACCTAAAAAAATAATAATAATAAATTTCATAGAAAAATTAAATAACCATATAAATAAACATTTAAAAATAGATTAACACAACAATTAACTCAGTTTGTTGATATTTCACTTTAATTCTACTTGATTTGTTGATATTTCTATTTCACTCTAAAAGTAATAAATAAAATATTTCGATTTCTATATTAAATAATATAATTTTATATAGTTTTAGGAGATAAATTAATTAAAAAAAATTTTATTTCTCTTATAAATATATCAATATAGAACTTATATATATATATATATATATATATATATATATATATATATATATATATATATATATATATATATATATATATATATATATATATATATATATATATATATATATATATTGTAAATTTTGTAGTACCTCTCTATTCATTCTTCGAATCAAAATAGTTGGTTACATTATCAGATTGTATACTTGATAGCCTCAACTTGCATGTAGGAAACTAGGTCTGTTGGCCACCTCAAACAGTTATAAGCCAACCAAAATTGGAAAAGTTTAAATATGTCTCTAGCTACCTTAACATATCCATTATCTACTATATCTAGTGACGAAAAAAGGAAGTAAATGCTATCCGCTCTTTTCATATCAAAAAAAAAAACAAGGAACCACTAAACTCTGTCATCTAATGATTCAATGGGCACCAGACCCTTTACACTTGACCCAGGCATATCAACTTGGTTCATGCTCTGAAGTTTCCATTCCATTCGACCAAGGCAACCATTCTGATGGTGTTGCTGGAGGTGAATTTCCTGGATATCCCTGCACATTTTTGCTAAAATAGAAGTTGCCTTCGGATCTCCGCCTATCTCTTGAACAATGACAATGGCTTTGGAATTTAAGCACTTCATTGTCCAATATATATGGATAGATTGCTTACATAATGACAGTCTACCTCTATTGTTCCCCAGATCTATCAACATCTCCATCTCGTCGTCAGGGATGTATTCCTCCACTTTTTTTTAAGGTCTTCTTCCCATGCATAAATCAGATATTTTATGTGACCAGGTGTCCCTACTCCATATGCATGGAAAAGGTTTTGCATAATTTCCTACCAATATTTCCTTCCCCTTTTTCTAGGCCCCACTTTTTCCTTTCCTTTGTCCTTACCCTCTCTTTTCCCAGACTGCACTTTCACCATTTTTGTTTGAGGTTGGTCTCCCAGTAGCTGAACGTTCACCCGGGTCCACACCGGGGTTCTCACCCGACGTGTAGTGGCTTGAGGGTGAGAAATGCTAGGAAGACCTATAGAAGGAAACAAAATAGCAATATTGAATTATATTGAATTTAGTTAGATTACATAAAATATTATCATGCTTGTTGAGGGTCACCACCCCAACCATTTTCTTATTCTTTGAAACATCTGTCCATCTTCCTTTATCCCTAGATATGTCTATATTTGCAACCAATGTCGGCTTGTTGGGTTGGCCTTAGAGCAGTGTATACTTCTCATTTCCTTAAGTTTCAAAAACAGGGCCATGCAAACGTGCCTATACCTTCCAAATTCTGCTTGACTTGTAGGAGTGAGATGTTCTCACTCACCAAAAACACTGAGATAGAGATAGATAAGCTTCTACCATGCATCCCAATAATGAAACCTCACCTTGTTTGGTAATTGAATTAACCCCCCCCCCCACCCCCAAAAAAAAGAAGCGACCTGAAATTTGGCTTACTGAGCAATTTTCCCCTAACCCTATTGACATTATCAAATGAAGCTCTAACTCCCAAATTATCATTGTAAGCCATGCATGAAATTTCGTAAATTTTCCCTAAAGAACTTAAAAATTGGCAAGCGGGGCAATGAAATTGACCAACAACATTTTTGGCAGAGTTGTGAAATTGGCTACCTGTGTTGTGGAATTGAAATGATGAACTAGGAAATTGACATACATAACTATGAAATTGACAAGCAGTAGTTTGGACTTGATATACAACACTATAACCTTGAAATGCAAAGCTATTTAGATGACATTCGGGGTTAACAAAATAGTTATAATGAAATACCAATTTAGGGCTCAGGGCTTCCCCCTCACTTTCACCCGCCACCTCCCCTACATTATTCATGCCTAGAATATGAGAATTAACATGACCAGCGACATGGTAGACAATGTTATCACGAAATTGTACTTGATTGGTTGCTTATCAAACAACGTAGTGTCACTGTTTCAAACTACTTCTAACTGAATCTTAGCCTCTTCAGTTTGAGAGGGCTCTCTCAAGGGGGTTTTATGATATTGAATGATGATTGTACTAGATGGATAACTCTATGGAAATTGTAACTTATTTTTTTTATGATTGCAGGTTGAAAATAATGCAGGCTTGCTACCATTGGGCTTATGGAGTCAACAATAAGTATTTTCAGTGACAAAGGTTCTTCAACATGGAAGCTGAGGAAGATAAAGGTCTTTAACAGAGACAACTCACACATAAAACATAGGAAAACACAGTCATTTCATCACTAAAGGAAGTCAGAGCATAAAATTATGAATTCTGAGTAATAGAGATGAAATCTAATGCAAGTGGTAAAACATAATATATAGATCAATAATACATTAAAAACCTCATGGGAATCTCAGGTCTGTCAATAAAAATGTCACTTTGTATTATTGATATAGGTCAAAAACATAAAAGCAACAGTTTGGTACAAATGTTCTCCAACCCCTTACTACTTCGATGATTTGTCTTTAAATATACATTCTTTACAACAAGGATGATTTTCCTAGTGGCTAGATCCTCGAATTCTCCTATGACATCTTTCATAACTGAAATACATAACTCACAATAGAAAATTGACAGCTACCTTCTAAAGAGACCATCTCCTAATAGGGCTCTAACTCCTATTTATTACATTGCTCTATCCTATCTGTGAAAATAGTTACATGATGGTTACAAAATAAATATCACATGCTCGAGAGACACATGATCAGATTCATCACCACTTTACATATTTAAAGCCTCCCTAGATTTGTGGAGCATAACTATGTTTCTTAGGAATAGATGACCCTTGAATTCAACGCTATTTTGATTGATGACCTAGCTGCATGCCGCTCCCTTTGAGTCATAAATATCTTATGATAAGCTCCCTTGACATGATGGAGGTCTCCAGCTGGCAAACACTGCCTTTTAAGATGCTCAAATCCTCCAACAATTGCTCGCTACGAAAACATGACAGTTTTGTAGCGAGTTTTGGTAGCGTAGAAAAAGTGGCTTCTGCATCCATTTACTTTACTCCTTTGCTGTTCCATAATGTTAATTAAGTCATGACACCTTACCACCATGAATTCCCCTCCTTGAATCATACAAAAACTGACTTTAAAAGCAAAAAGGCTGCTACAGGTTTTTTCGTAGTGTATTATTGGCTTCAAGCCTGAGGAACGCTACAAAACTGTGTAAAAACCCAGAAATTTCCCTTTTCAAAATTGTCTTCAAAAACTGATCTTATGCTGCAAAACTTTGATTTTCTGCATGTTATAAACCTTATAAGACATATTCCATCTCAACCTACTACTCATGTGGTGTTTCCTCCTCATTTATGATCAGATGACTTATAGGCTCTTCCACCACAGTCATTTTCAAACCTTTCTTTTCCAGCTCTTCATGAATCAGCTCCAATTGCTGCTCTAGGTCTTTCAGTTGATCCTTCAGTGCCCTCTTCTTGGATTGCAAGTTCATATATACCTTTTTGATGTGCTTGACCTCTCCTCTTAGTGGCTGAGTCCACTTTATTAGTTTTTCTGTGTTGTCCAAGGTCTTTGAGAGACTTGTGACTTGATCTTCCCAGATCTTCCTCATTTGTTCAAATTGAACCCTTTCTGCTCTATTCTTCTTTTCTGTCTTGCTTCAAGACTGATATCTCCTTGACTGCCTCTTTCAACTGCTCGTTAAGGGTTTCAACTTCTGATTTTTCTGTGATCTTCTCTTTACCCTTATTTTTTTTTATGACCAACTCTTCTTTTGTAGGTGAGGAGAGGTCTATTATTCTTGGTGGTGGTTGAGCAGTTTCACTGACCTTTTGAGTCTCTTTGCTGCTTTCCATGACCTTTCTTGCATGTCTTTTCATTGGCTTTCTAGCTTGAAACATAAAAACAGCATCATCACCTGCAAACTCCAACTTTTTAGTTGGTTTTCCTTTCTTAATATTTCTTCCTCCCTCTTCTATGTCTTCAGCTTGGACAATGGGAGTTTCTTCAATATCAATTGCATGCAAGATTTCCTCTAAATTACCCTTAACCATAATTTGGCTCCTAGTAACTCTCTTGCTGCCATGTTTGCTAATTGTTGGCTTCTATTTTGTAGGTGTAGCTTTGGGTGTGTCAATCTTCTGCAAAGGCTTTGTCTCCATGCTCACTGGTTCTAGCTGCTTTGCCACTGTTGGTGATGAAATATCTCTAGGTTTGGGAACTCTTTTAGGAGTGACAACATCTACTTCAAAAATACTTATGAACAGAAAGGATGTACAATCTCTGCCTAATCTCTTCAACTCCTCTAACACCAACAACTTAATCAAACCATGATGAAAGAGAGAGGTTTCATTTCCTTATATTTTAACTTGAACCTTATCAGACGTTTTACCTAGACTTTTATATAAGTAAAAGGGCAAGTCAAGAGACCTCTTACCCACAAAATGTAGCAGAAGCCTAAGGTGGTAGAAGTAGACCATGTGAAATCTTCCTTCACATGTGAAATACTTCTGAATGATCATCAACAACTTTGAAAAGTTTTCCTTCATGTAACTCCTTGGGATATCATTTGTGAGATCAATTTCACTGTGCTCTGACTTGATGAATTCTTTGCAGTCCTGCATGGTGAATTTTATGCCTTTAAACCATTTTTCTTCTCCTCTAGGGATTCCTGTTGCTGTTGAAATGATGTTTGGTGTTACTGTGAGGTTTAACATTACCACCTTTGAGGCTGTTCCAGTGAAACTGTTAGCAAACTCCTTGGAAACCTGTAGATGACAACCTTGCAATCTTTGACAAAATTGCAGGAAACCTATTCTTCTAAATACCTCCAAGGAAGTTGGGTCTTCATTTTAAAAATGCATGTCCATAGGCTCATACCTATGGTAGTGACCACCTTTGTTATTTTTCTTCCTTGCAGCCATGGTGAATTTATATCTTCTCAGCCTCGCTTGCTAGATGACACCTGCAACCTTTGAAAATGCTAGCAACCTACTTGGCTCATTGAAGTAGCTCTCTAGAACTTCAATAGCATGCAAATATAAAGCAGAGAATGAAAAAAGACTCAATTGGGTATTTTTTTATGGTTTCGATGACAACTCATGCCTTAATCATGACACATGCATGCTAAAAACGACAATGATGACCTCATACATGACCTTGTACTTTTAAATTAACCCTAATTGACTCGAATGACATCCACCCTAACTCCTCTAATGATGAACTGACACCTTTGCATCAGATTTGACAAGACAGACAGAAAAACTATTTTTCATAGCGTAGCTAGTTCATTCTCTGACAGTTTCGCTACGAAACTATTAGGCAGTTTCGTAGCGAAAACTGCTATTTCTTAGTGTAAAATGTTGCGAAAAGAGGTAAAAGTGGCTAAAGTGTCCTTTTTCAAATTTAAACACTTTGGAAATGAAAACTGACAGCAAATGATGACTGATGGGACATGACATGCCCTAAATGGAGGTGACTTTGAACCTCAGGATAGGTTTAAAGATGTAAAAAAAAAAATTCCTATACCAATTTGGAAAAAAGCTTAAGGAGACCTTATCCTTTTGAGGAGTGAACTCTATGACCATGTCAAGTAATGTTTCACATTTTATGAGTGATAACAGTGGCTCCACTAGGGCTGGTGTGCCCCTGTGGTACACCAAAGATCCTGTAGTTACAGTGCTATCCATCTTCTTGGAAATAGATACTCTGAAATTTTCAAAGCCTTCTTCAAACTCTAATGGCCTTCAGCTTGGGCTCAAGTTTGATGATTACTGTTGAAAAACCAAATTTGTACATATTGAAAAGATCCTCAGTAAACTTTGAGCTTATTCACACACTTCTACCTACCCTAACAGTTGTAATCTTCATGTTTGATTCAAGCAACATGAAACCTCCAATAAAGCTAGTTAATGAGCTGATCTGATACCTGTACTCCTTGACTGCACTTAGACCAAAAGAAAATTGTATTCTGAAATGATAAAGGTAAGAGAAGATGGGTCTGATTTTCACAATGAAAACATAATTTGAAATTTGGACCATAGAACTCTTCCATGTAGTCAGTTATAGGATCATAGACGTCATAGTTTGTTTGATAATCCTCAAGACAGGCTGTAGTTTTAGACAACTCATATATGCTTTCTTTAGCAACATCAGATTTCAGTTGTGTGCTATCAAACTAATTTTCAAGAACAAGGCATTCTTCCTCAATCTCAAAAAAGAAAGGTAGCAGCCCCTTCTCTTTGTATTTTGGCATGAAAAACTTTTGAAAAGACTGATCTTGACCATGAAGACTATAGGATTGAATTTGATCTTCTAAGACTTCCATGTATTTATAATTGTTCTTAGCAAATTCATCCAAAAATTGAATCTTATCTTCTGACTTGCACTCAAATGACTTTAAATAAGAAGAAAAGGACAAAGAAAAAATTTTCATCAACTTCCTCATTAGTGTGATCATTATTCCATTGTTTAAAACCTTGAATGGAAGGAGAGTCTACCACCAACTCTGTTCTTGCCACCCCTGTTTCCAAAAAAATAAGCCAAAAATATGCAAATGACTTAATAGATCTGACAGGAAAACTTTCAATCCATTGTTTACATTTCCCTTGAAATGAATCATAGAAAAATATGATGAAAATATCTTCATGTCTGACTCTAAGGAGCTCAATAAAGTCACAGAAATATGATATATGTTTCAAGTTCAAACTCAAACATTCTCCATTAAATTTTGGACCATTCCTTAAAAAATATGCATCCTTGGGAAAAGGATTTGGGAAGCCATAAAATTATGAAAAATCTACACATGCATACCTCGAAATAAGAATGGCAGCATCTGAGTTCTTCATAAGTCCAGTGGAATCACCATGAAGCTATGAATTTCTTAACTCTTCAACAATGGAGTCGCCAAGGTAGTTGTAGCCTCGAAAAGTTCTGAGCTCCTACTACCTCCAAGAGTTCATCTTCACTATTTGCACAAAACTTTGGGAAATATGTCTTCAGGCTCCCGGCAGACGCACCGAAATGTTATCACAAAATTGTACTTGATTGGCTTCTTATCAAACAACTCAATGTAACTATTTCAAACCACTTCTAACTGAAGCTTAGCCTCTTCAGTTTGAGAGGGCTCTCTCAAGGGGGTTTTATGATATTGAATGATGATAGTACTAGATGGCTAACTCTATGGAAATTGTAACTTGTTTTTTTTATGATTGCAAGATGAAAAGAATGCAGGCTTGCTACCATTGGGCTTATGTAGTAAAAAATCAATATTTTCAGTGAAAAAGGTTCTTCAACATGGAAGCTGGGGCAGATAGAGGTCTTTAACAGAGACAACTCACACATAAAATATAGGAAAACACAGTCATTTCATCACTAAAGGAAGTCAGAGCATAAAATTATGAATTCTGAGTAATAGAGATGAAATCTACTACAAGTGGTAAAACATAAGATATAGATCAATAAGACATTAAAAACCTCATGAGAATCTCAAGTCTGTCAGGAAAAATGTCACTTTGTATTATTGATATAGGTCAAAAACATAAAAGCAACAGGTTTGTGCAAATGTTCTCCAACCCCTTACTACTTCGATGATTTTTCTTTAAATAGACATTCTTTATAACAAGGATGATCTACCTGGTGGCTAGATCCTCAAATTCTCCAATGACACCTTTCATAACTAAAATACATAACTCACAACAGAAAATTGATAGTTGCCTTCTAAAGAGACCATCTCCTAATAGGACTCTAACTCTTATTTATTACATTTCTCTTTCCTATCTGTGAAAATAGTTACATGATGGTTGCAAAATAAATATCACATGCTCAAGAGACACATGATCAAATTCATCACCACTTTACATATTTAAAGCCTCCCTATATTTGTGGAGCATAACTCTATTTTTTAGGAATAGATGACCCTTGACTTTAACGTTGTTTTGATTGATGACCTGGCTGCATGACGCTCCCTTTGAGTCATAAATATCTAATGATAAGCTCCCTAGACATGCTGGAGGTATCCAGCTGGCCAAAACTACCTTTTAAGATGCTCAAAACTTCCAGCAATTTGTCGCTACGAAAACAAGACAATTTCGTAACGAGTTTTGGTAGCGTAGAAAAAGTGGCTTCTGCATCCATTTACTTCACTCCTTTTCTATTCCATCATGTTAATCAAGTCATGACACCTTACCACCATGAATTCCCCTCCTTGAATCATACAAAAACTGACTTTAAAAGCAAAAAGGCTGCTACAGGTTTTTTCGTAGCGTATTCCTGGCTTCAAGCCTGAGGAACGCTACGAAACTGTGCAAAAACCCAGAAATTTACCTTCTCAAAATTGTCTTCAAAAACTAATCTCCTGCTGCAAACATTTGATTTTTTGCATGTTATAAACCTTATAAAACATATTCCATCTCAACTTACTACTCCTGTGGTGTTTCCTCCTCATTTATGATCAGTTGACTTATAGGCTCTTCCACCACAATCATTTTCAAACCTTTCTTTTCCAGCTCTTCATGAATCAACTCCAATTGCTACTCTAGGTCTTTCACTTGATCCTTCAGTGCCCTCTTCTTGGATTGCAAGTGCAGATTTATCTTTTTGATGTGCTTGACCTCTCCTCTTAGTGGTTGAGTCCACTTCATAAGTTTTTCTGTGTTGTCCAAGGTCTTTGAGACACCTGTGACTTGATCTTCCCAGATCTTCCTCATTTGTTCAAACTGAACCCTTTCTACTCTATTCTTCTTTTCTTCTTGCTTCAAGATTGATATCTCCTTGATTGCCTCTTTCAACTGCTCGTTAAGGGTTTCAACTTCTTATTTTTCTATGATTTTCTCTTTACCCTTCTTTTTTTTTATGACCAACTCTTCTTTTGTAGGTGAGGAGAGGTCTATTATTCTTGGTGGTGGCTGAGCAATTTCACTGAAATTTTGAGTCTCTTTGCTACTTTCCATGACCTTTCTTGCATGTCTTTTCATTAGCTTTCTAGCTTGAAACATAAAACCAGCATCATCACCTACAAACTCCAACTTTTTAGTTGTTTTTCCTTTCTTAAGATTTCTTCCTCCCTCTTCTATGTCTTCAGCTTGGAAAATGGGAGTTTCTTCAATATCAATTGCATGAAATATGTCCTCTAAATTACCCTTAACCACACTTTAGCTCCTAGTAACTCTCTTGCTACCATGTTTGCTAACTGTTGGCTTTTGTTTTTCAGGTGTAGCTTTGGGTGTGTCAATCTTCTGCAAAGGCTCTGTCTCCATGGTGACTGGTTCTAACTGCTCTGCCATTGTTGATGATGAAATATCTCTAGGTTTGGGAATTGTTTTAGGAGTGGAAGCATCTACTTCAAAACCACTCATGAACAGAAAGGATTTCCAATCTCTACCTAATCTCTTCAACTCATCTAACACCAACAACTTAATCAAACCATGATGAAAGAGAGAGGTTTCATTTCCTTTTGTTTTAACTTGAACCTTATCTGACCTTTTACCTAGACTTTTGTATAAGTAAAAGGGCAAGTCAAGAGACCTCTTACCCAAAAAATGTAGCAGAACCCTAAGGTGGTAGGAGTAGACCATGTGAAATCTTCGTTCACATGTGAAATACTTCCGAATGATCATCAGCAGCTTTGAAAAGTTGTCCTTCATGTAACTCCTTGGGATAGTAGCATTTGTGAGATCAATTTCACTATGCTCTGGCTTGATGAATTCTTTGCAGTTCTGCATGGTGAATTTGATGCCTTTAAACCATTTTTCTCCTCCTAAAGGGATTCCTGTTGCTACTGAAATGTTGTCTCGTGTTACTATGAGGTTTAACATTCCCACCTTTGAGGCTGTTCCAGTGAAACTGTTAGCAAAATATTTGGAAACCTGTAGATGAAAACCTTGCAATCTTTGACAGAATTGCAGGCAACCTATTCTTCTAAATACCTCCAAGGAAGTTGGGTCTTCATTTAACAAATTCATTTCCATAGGCTCATACTTGTGGCAGTGACCACCTTTGTTAGGTTTCTTCCTTGCAGTCATGGTGAATTTATATCTTCTTGGCCTTGCTTGCTAGATGACACCTGCAACCTTTCAAAATGCTAGAAACCTACTTGGCTCGATGAAGAATCTCTCCAGAACTTCAATAGCATGCAAATATAAAGCAGAGAATGACAAAAAGACTCAATTGGGTAATGTTTTATGGTTTTGATGCCAACTCATGCCTTAATCATGACACATGCATGCTAAAACGGTAATGATGACCTCAAACATGACCTTGTACTTTTAAATTAACCCTAACTAACTTGAATGACATCCACCCTAACTCCTATAAACATGAATTGACACCTTTGCATCGAATTTGACAAGATAGACAGAAAATTGTTTTTCGTACCATAGCTAGTTCATTCTCTGACAGTTTCGTAGCGAAAACTGCTATTTATTAGTGTTAAACGCTACGAAAAGAGGTAAAACTGGCTAAAGTGTCCTTTTTTAGATTTAAATGCTTGGGAAATGAAAAGTGACAGCAAATAATGACTTATGGGACATGATATGACCTAAATGGAGGTGAATTTTAACCTTAGGATAAGTTTAAACATGTAAAAAAAAAATTCCTATACCAATTTGGAAAAAGGCTTAAGGAGACCTTATCCTTTTGAGGAGTGAACTCTATGACCATGTCAAGTAATGTTTCACATTTTATGAGTGATAACAGATAGTAATGAAGTCATGAAGGTGGACCAAAGTAGGATTTTCATGCAAAATTAAAACCCAGCAACCATAACAACCAAGCATCCAGGGGCTATCAATGTTAGAAAACCAAGTTAAATTCATCCCAGATGGATCATCATCGAAATAAAACTGGGTGTAACCAAAATCAAACATCTTATATAAAATAGGGTGGTACAAATCCATGCTAAGCACATAGCAAAGAAGCAAAACATACAGACGAAGGCGTCTCTCGTCACAAAGACATTCACACTCAGAAGGAAACTAGATACATACCCAAGGAAGCAACACATAGATTCTTCCAACTCCCTCGTCTGCTCACCAGCCTTCTGCCCAGGTGCCTTTTTTACATGCTCAACAATCATCCGCTGAGGGAATAACCTAATGTTTTTACCTTGTCTTTTCTGCCTACTGCGTCGATGTTTCCCCAAAAGCACTCTAACATTCTTAGTTGTTTGTAGTCCATATTTAATTTCGTCATTATACGATGTGGGTGAAACCACCCGCAACTATCACCGCATGTGATCATTAATACTCCATGTGGCCCGCATGGCCTCGTGCCACCTCACACCTCCCTTGGCACACTTGGCACCTCGATTGCGGATTCTGGCTTTTGTTATTGTATTTTTCCACTATCTCCTGCAAGGCTTGAAGCTCAGTCTCGTGTCCCAATCTATCCCAGGTGATATCCAATTTCCTTCCTTGGTGATTACACCCCCAATTCGCTAGTAGATCAGCTACTGCATTTCCCTCTCTACTGATGTGAGACAGAATCATGTAGCCGATGCCTTGTATGATTTCCTTGATCTTCTGTACTAGACGAGTTGTACGCTAACTTCGACTAGTTTTCTCCCATCCTGCTCTGTGTTGCAGCCTTTGGATTATTCCTATAAACATAGATGAATATCCCTCAACTATAAGCCTGCTATACTTATCTCTTCTTGCTATCAGGGGCCCTTGTATAATCATAGTTAGCTCAGCGTCATTATTTCTAGAAAACCTAGGTCGATAGCATAAATCCTCCTTACCTGGCCACAAGAGTCTCTGAAAATTCCCCCTTCTCCTACTTGGCCTAGATTTCCTTTTGAAGCCCCATCATAGTTGAGTTTTAGGAAACCTTGCTAGGGCGCCCTGAATTTATCCCTCAATTGACATACCATCGGTTTTAGTTTCCAGGAGGCTGGGGCAAACATTTGAGGTTTGAGGTTCAATTTTTCTAACATTTGAGCCTCGTATGCATTCACTTTCCAGTCATCTTGATTCCATTTATCTGCAAGGATGCTTTCTCTTATATTTTAAATAATTGTCTTCCAAGTTTCTTCTATTTGTTGAGTCTCCTCTCTAAATGTTCTCCTGTTACTTTCTTTCCATATTTCCCACATGACAAAGCCTATAGATAGCAACCAAGCTCTATTAATAACTGGGCTTTGGTATCCCCCTCTTCTCTAGGTTACAATTGTGTGTTTGATACTCGATTTTTCTCTATCTGTTTGTTGAAAAAGGAAGGAGACGTTCTTCCACAGATGATCAACTATAGGTCATTTTTTCAACAGTTTTTCAATTGTTTCATTATTTTTTCCACTCATATTGTAGGTGGATGGTCCCTGCATCCAACGCTTTTGCAACTTATCCCAGGTTAGTATCTTTCCATGACTTACTAGCCACAAGAAGTATTCAATTTTCAGCCAATGATTTGCTAACCAAATTTTATGCCAAAGGTGTTATGCTTGAGGTTGTATATTATTAGTTTTAATGTTGTATCCTTCTTGAATTTTAAACATCCCTTTTGTTTTACACCCCCATCTGAGGATGTCATCTCCAGTCACTACAGGTAATTTTCTAGATTTCAACTCATTTTCATAATTCTCCCATTGATGAGTATCTGGAGCATTTTTCCAATGTCCCTTTTGTTTACATTTCCTCCATTGATGATCTATCCCTTCATCCCAAAATTGAGCTACTGTTTTTTATTCAACCGATTAGTGAATAAAAATATCTTCGCTAGATCTATTCTGCTGAACAACTTCTCCCTTTGTAGCCATGAATCTTCCCAAAACCGAGCAGTGTTGCCTCCCCTAATTTTCCAAAAGTTGTGTTCCCTGATGAAGTATTTATTTGATGCTTCTAAGTTCCAAATTTTCGATCCTTTTGGGTTGTTTTGAATATTCAATTTTCCTTCAGTAGATTGTGGCATTGCTTATTTTTTCTCCCAAATAATTTTCCACAAATCTCTGCCTCCCTATATCCATCGCCACAAGAGCTTTTCTCCCATAACCTGGTTCATCATATACGGTTCCCTTAATCCATGGCCTCCTCTTTTAATTATAATAAGTTTTTCTTAGGAGAGAAGGGCCCATTTATGAGCTTGTTGGGATCCTTGCCAAAAAAAATTCTTAAATATATTAGCCATATTAATACAACTAGTTTTGGGGGCTGCCAATCCCAACAGCTGGTATATAGGGATATATTGCAAGACAACTTTCAAGAGGACAACACGACTAGGGGAATTGACCACATGAGAGGACCAGTTTTGAAGTCGATATTGGATATGGTTCAGAATATCTTTCCAACAAGATACCTGGAGGGAGTTAAGGCTAAGAGGGATACCCATATATTTCATGGGAATGGATCCTATGATGAACCCCAAAGTTTGTGCCAAAAAGAGTTGAGACTATGGATTGATATTGAGGATGAAGACACTAAATTTCTCATTGTATATGAGAGTACCGGAGGTAGCCAATAAATCCTTGAGAATGGAGAGAATGGCCTTGGATTCTGTTAACACAAAATTGCACCTGATAGGCTGCTAATCAAACAACATCATGTAACTGTTTCAAACCAACTTGTAACTGAAGCTTAGCCTCTTCAATCTGAGAGGGCTCTCTCAAAGGGGTTAATGATATTTAATATAGATGTATCTATATGGCTAAATCTACAAGGAAAATAGCTTGATTGTGATGTGTGTAGGTTGAAAAGAGTACAATTCTACAATAATTGGGTTTATGGAGTCAACAAATAAGTATTTCAGGGGTAATTTCTCTTGACATGGAAGCTGAGGTAGGTAAGAGTTTTTTAGCAGAGGTAAATCGCACATGGAACATGAAAAAACATAGCCAATTCATCTATAACAGAATTTAGAGCATAAATATATGAAGTCTAAGTATAAAAGATGAAAACCACTGCAAATGGTACACATAGAAAATATAGATCAAATCAACACAAAAAACTACATCAGAATCTCAGGTTGGTCAAGAAAAAGTCCTATGTATTACTGATATCAGTCGATTTACCTAAAGCTGCAGTATTGCCCTTTAATAGACTTGTTACATGAGAGATGATTTGCTTCTTGGCTATATTCATCGTACTTTTCCTAATGACACCTTGCAAAACAAGAAAACATGTGCTTTAATGATAAAATAACAGCTACACTATGAAACAATCCTTTTCATAATAGGACTCAAACTATTACTTATTACATCAACTAACTTATCTCCTAGAACATTCTGACAACTAATGACTCAAAAGCTCAAATGAGCTATCACAGGACTCATCACTACTTGAAAACCTGATTGGCCTCCTCAAAATCTGGAAACAAACCCTATTTTTCAGGCAAACTAGTCCTTATCTTCAACGAATGGTTTGGCTGATGAGTTGTCTTCATCTCATGGTCCTTAAGTCTTGGATAAATGATGGTAAAGTCCCTTGACCCTTTAAAAGTGTCCACCTGTCCAAAACTACCCAAAAACCTACTCATAAAGCTTCAAAATAGCACGCTACGAAAGTATGGCAGTTTCGTAGCGTACTTTCGTAGCGTTACAAAAATGCCCTTTGCCATCAAAATTTCTATCTCTTTCCTTTTGTATTGTCTTAATCATGCCTTGACACATCTTCCATGTGATTTCCTCCTCCTGGAAGCTTCAAAAAGTGGTTTTAAATACAAAAATAAAGCTACATGTGGTTTCGTAGCGTTTTCTTGGCTTCAAGCCTAGGAAATGCTACGAAACCGCTAAAAAGTGTGTAGATTCCATATTTTTTCTTAACTTGAAAAATGTTCCTTCCAACTGTAAAAAATTTGTTTCCAACATGGAATTTACCTTTAGAAACATAAACCAGCTCAAACTAGGAGTCTTGAGGTGTTTCTTCTTCATTGATGATGAGTTGAGCTATTGGCTCCTCAACTACTGTCATTTTTAGGCCCTTCTTCTCCAACTCCTCATGGATTAGCTCTAGCTGTTCTTGGAGGTCTTTAACGTAATCCTTCAGCTTTTTTTTGGTAAATTTCAAGTGCAGGTTCATTCTTCTGACATGTTTCACCTCTTTCCTCAATGGCATGGTCCATTTGATTAAGTGTTGTGTATTATCTAGGGTCTTGGAAACACTGTCAACCTGCTCTTCCCAAACCTATTTCATCTTCTCAAACTGAACCTTCTAGATATTATGCTTCCTTACTTCCTTCCTCATGACTGCTATCTCATGATTAGCCAACTTCAATTGTTCTTCAAGGAGTTCAAACTCTGTTTTTTCAATAACTTTCTCCTTTCCTTTCTTTGGCTTACTGATTGGATCTTTTTCTACAGGTGATGAAAGATCAATAATGTCTTGTGGTGGTTGGACTATGTCAGTGGCTGGATGAACCTCCTTGCTGCTTTCCAATAGTTTTCTAGCATTTCTTGTCATGGGCTTCCTAGCTTGGAACATAAAACCTGCATCTTCACCTTCAAACTCTAGCTTCTTTGCATATTTAACTTTCTTGATTTTCTGTCCACCTTCATCTATATCCTCAGCCTACACTATAGGAGTCTCTTCAATATCAATGGCATGTAGTATGTATTCTAAATTTCCTTTAGCCACTATTTTGTCTTATAAAGCCATTGTTTGACTCCTTGTAATCCTTTTGCTTCCTTGTTTACTCACAACTTGCTCTTGTTTTGCAGGTTTGATATTTATTGACTTTTGTTTTGCAGGTAAAACAGTGGGTGTATCAAATCTCTGCAACTGCTCTGTCTCCATCATGACTGGTTCACTTTGCTTTGCCCCTACTGGTTCACTTTTTTCTACCACTAAGGCTGATGGGATACCCCTAGGTTTAGGAGTTCTTGTAGGGGTAAGGGTATCCATTTCAAATCCTTTAACAAACAGAAATGAAGACCAGTCTCTGCCTAGTGTTTGTATTTCATCTAAAACCAACAATTTTATTAAACCATGATGAAACAATGAGGTTTCACTTCCTTCATATTTGGCTTGAACTTTATCTGCCATTTTTGCTAAACTTATGTGTAAAAAGAAAGGCATATCAAGAGATATCTTACAAGAAAAGTGTAGGAGAAGCTTGAAATGGTAAGAATAGACTTTATGGTATCTCCCTTCACAAGTAAAATATTTATGGGTGATCAACAGTAACTTTGAGAAGTTATCTTTCATGAAGCTCCTTAGAATGGCATTTGTAAGGTCCATTTCACTATTTTCTGGCTTGATAAACTCTTTGCACTCCTCCATGTTGAATTTGAACCCTTTAAACCATTTCTCTTGCCCTCTTGGAATCCATGTTTCTGCTGCAATGATCTCTTGTGTAATAGTGAGATTCAACATTCCCACTTTTGTAGTTGTTCCACTAAAGTTTAGAGCAAATTCTTTGGAAACCTGTACATGGAATCCTTGTATTCTTTCACAAAGCTATAAACATCGTTTCCTTCTAAAGACTTCTGCAACTGTTGGGTCTTCGTTTATTAGGTTCATATCTGATGGCTCATATCTGAGACATTGGCCACCCTTATTTATCTTTCTTTTAGTAGCCATATTTGTCTTTCTTTTAGAAGCCATAGTTTCTTTAGTGTCTTCTCTACCTCGCTTAATAATTCTTTGCCTCGCTTGATCAGTGATCTCTGTAAACCTTTGAAAATACCAACCACAACTTTGGCTCAATGAAATAGCTCCCTAGAGATCAATATCACGTAAAGACGAAATGAAGAATGAGAAATTACTTAATTTGGAAATATTTTGAAGTTCAATGCCCACTCATAACATAATGATGACTCATACATGCTTAAAATGGTGATAATGACTTCAGCCCTGACCATGTAGCTTGATATTTACCCTAACTGACTCGTATGGTATTTAAATTATCCTTTTCAAATCATTTTTTGACACCTAATAGCTAATTTGACATGACAGATAGGAAACCTTACTTTCGTAGCGTATCTAGTTTAATTCTGGGCCTTTTCGCTACGAAAGTATTAGCATTTACATAGAAAAAAGTGTAATTTCTCAGTGTATTTCGTTACGAAAGTGTGGTTTCTTGGCTAAAATGACACTTTCGGTGCTATAACCTTGGGAATTGAAAAATTTTAGAAAATTATGATTGATGTGACATGAAGGGATTTGAATGAGAGTGATTTTAGACCTTAGGATAGGCTAAATAAGAAAAATTTAAAAATTTCCTTGACCAAGTAATGAAAAATGAGTCCTATAACCCTACCTTTGACACATGAACCTATAAGACTTTGTCAAATGGTGCTTCATTTTTTCTATGTGATAACAGATTATTTAAGAGTTTCTTGGGAAAAAAAAACATTATGTCATCAACAAAATATTGGTGGGATAGGTTGAGACCAACACCCCATAGATTCAAGCCTTTAAGGTGACCTCCCTCAACCTTATTCTTAATATATCTTCCTAAGCCTTCTACATCAATAATAAATAGGAAAGGGGATAATGTATCACCTTGTCTCAGCCCACGGGTGGCATTAAAAGGATCATACATAGCTCCATTGACGAGAATAAAGTAATTAGGAGAAAAAATAAATGGCAGGATCCAATGAATCCATCTCAGATCAAATCTAAAAGCCTGTAAAATACTTTGGAGATATTTCCAGCTAAGATGGTCATAAGTTTTGGAGAGTTCGAGTTTAATCATCATTCCTTTGGTTTTGAGAGTTCTAAAAGGATGAATGGCTTCCTCAACAATGATTATTCCATCAAGGATTTTTCTTCCTTTCACAAAACCAATCTTCTTCGGGGATATTAAAGCATGAAAATGGGCTTAAGGTGATTCACCATAATAGTGGACAAGATTTTATATATAGAATTACATAAAGCTACAGGTCTAAAACCAGTTGGTTCGTCAAAATAATCTTGCTTTGGTATTAATGAAATAAAAGTGGAATTTAGGGTTGGATATACCCTTTTGGTCCCACGCGATTCCTACACTAATTCCAATATGTCTTTGCCTATGAATGGCCACACTACGTGGTAGAATTATGCTCTAAAATCAACTAGTTTAGGGGCTTTGTTTTTCCTAGGCCTTTTACAACTTCTTCCACCTCTTCAAGCGTAATATACCATAATAGCACCAAATTATGTTCTCAACTGATTATCTGGGGTATGTATCGCTTTATCCTTTCAATTTCTTATGTTTTGCATTGATCTGGTTTCGTAAAAATATCGCTAAAATGTTCCACCAGCAAGGCCTCTGTGTCTTGATGTTGGACCAACCTATTTCCTCTTAGGTATTTACGGGAGAAAATTTGGTTATTTCGTCTTCTCTGAATCATCACCTTATGAAAGAAATTGGTGTTTCTATCCCCTTCTCTTAGCCACTGTATTCTGGATTTTTATTTCCAGAGAATTTCCTCCTGCTTTCTTCGTTCTTCTCATTTACATAGAGGATTTTCTTCCTTCAACACATGGATCTTTGATCTCCCTTTGTTGGGCCAGAATTGTAATCTACAGATAAACTACGCTTCCCTAGACCGGTGTCTAGTCTAGAACAACAGGTGAAAGACTATACTAATGTTTCTCCTAACTTATAACAGATACACAGAGAGGATTGGATGTTTACTTGTTTCAGTCACTTCCAAATGGCTCCTTTCTGGCGCTTCTACCACAGCTTCAACTTCAAGTGGTTTCAAATAGCTAAATGCTTCCTACAAGAAAGAACACTGAAATAGCAGAAGATGAAATAATATAGATATCTATTCAAGTTAATTAGCCAAATCAGTTAAGCATAAACTACATTTATCAACCAATATTTTACAACATGGAAAATCAAAGTAAACATGGATGCATGTAGGGAAAAACAAGAAGTACTCTGTATTGATGATAGAAGGAGAGGTTACAACCTAGTGACTGATTCATCGTGACCTTCCAGCAAAGTTCCCAATTCTCATCACAACATAAGTCTCTCCAGCAGCAGCTCCACAAATCAAACTCTCTATTGAAAATTCTCCAGCATTTCCCTACTCAAATTCTTCCTCTCAAACACTTAGATTTGTGTTCCATTTATAGAGGAATTGTTGGCAGTTTTGTAATCAATAACATTCAAAAAATAGGCAGGACATGTTTCCATTCATGTAGATGTCAAATGGACACTTGGATCCGAAGTTTAACACATGTGAACCCTTCTAGAAGACACTGGCCAAGTGGAGATTCCGGAACAATGAGAATTTCGCTCCCAATGTGACCAACGCATCTTTGAATGTCAGGAATGAGGCAACAGATAGAACTCTTGGAGTTCCTTGTTCAAGCATGGGATCCAGCGATAGAGGCATTTCACATAAAAAATCAAGTGTTGTCCATAACAGTTGAGGATGTGTATTTTCTCACAGGTTTGTCGAGGAGAGGTTTGCCCATTTCACTCACAGGATCTACTGTTGGAGGAGAAACAGTGAGGGATTATGTTATGCAGTATTGCTATCCAGGGTCAGAACCTAGAAAATATAGAAAAATAAACATCTGTGATGTGAGGGATTTTCCTTTGAGAACCATCCTATTCATGATCACTAAACTAGCTGGCACGTTACACTCCATGTAGTGAGCAGATCGTATATGCAGTATGCGCTGGAATGTTTAGAGCCAACAGTTTTCAACTGGTCTGAAGTTGTTCTTTCTCAAATAAAGGAACAACTGAATAAAGCAAAGGGAGGAAGAAAGAAAAATTTCAATTATGGTTCCATTCTCATTTCCTTCGCTTTGGAATGGATTCCACTGACACAGCCACAATATGTAACATTGGATATATCTGGTCCTAGAGATCCTTAAATGAAAATATGGGTAGAAATCATGGGTCGACATTCAAGCCAATCGACCGTTGTGTTCTCGACTGCATTCAGGCCAATTGACCGTTGTGTTCTCTACTGCATTCTTCGCCTAGTTCAGGCGACAGATCGTCGCCATTGATGAATATGCATATGCAGGCGTCGCCTTCCGAGGAGATCCAGATCTAGTTTTACCAGAAGGCGCTCAGTGGGGCGCAATAGATAAGATTGATTTGACCATGTTTTTTTATTTTTATAAGGTTTATACAAATGTTTTTGTGTTTTTATTTCTTTCCAAGACTAAACTAAATGTTTAATGTAATGAAGATATCAGTTGTGTTCAACCAGTAGAGGAACTAGAGTGCGAAGCAGATGCCAGCAGAGAGGGTTGTCGGGAGAGTAGTCCTTCAGGACCTTGATATGGCTGAGACTCTTGCTAAGCTCTAGCAGCACATAGAGGGGCTGACCTTCAGGATTCCAGATTGCCGGATCGAAGAGCTTCCCATGCAACTACAATGACACACAATTGGGGTTCATAACCATTGGATGCAGTTGCTCCGTAGGATTGATAGATCTATAGCGTGCTATCATGAGCACCACTAGTTTACTTATGACTTTTTGCATACATTTTGAGGTCAGATGACCAACATGTCTTGGGCACAAATTTTGTAAAAAACCTATAACTATCTATCTATATTTTTTCAGAGTTTTTCCTATGTTTAATGCCCAATCCTATTCAATGATGTGAATGTTTTCTTTACCTATGTCGCAAATGTCTGTCTAAAACTTGATTAGCTAATGAATCAGTTAAAGTGTTTAGATTTTTGGAAATGTGTTGATATTGAATGTAATCAAAATGTCTCTCCAAAAGTTGAACTCTAACGAACAATCTAAGCGGTGTTGGATTTCTAACAGTATAAATACTAGTAAGTTGTAGTACCACAAGTTGTGAGTCTAACCTGATCATTATGTGGTTAATACCAAATGAAATGGAATCAGAGAGAATTTCAATCAACGCGCTATACTCAATGATATTATTCATCGATCTACCGATACAAATCCCTTGAAAACTCACTAACTCACTGTTCAGAGCGAAAATGGCCCACGCTGCAGAGGAGAGATTCTGCGTACTACGACTAGCACCATCGGCATATCCAACAAAAGGTTCTGAAGATTCAGACATCTGCCATAAAATGTAAAGTGGAGTACTAATGTCAAGAAAACTCTAAAAAACAAATTAAGATAGTGAATGCAAATCAATAGCATATAAACAATATAATACAAAAAATTACCATGCTCATGACTAAGCATAGTAACGTTTCAAATACAACCCATTTCTAGGCTGTGCCAATGGAATCCCATCATAATCAACTAACTCGTAGGCACCCTTAGCAAGAAATCTTTTGACAATGGGGCCATGCCATAATGCCTCAAATTTCCCTGTACCTATTTTATCAGCTTCCTGGTCGTAAAGAAGGACCAAGTCACCCTCTGAGTAGATGTGAGGCTGGACATTTTTGTCGTATTGTGCCTTTATACATCTCTTATGCACTTCGTTGGCCAATTGGGCTTCATGACGCGTTTCATCTAGATGGATGAGGTTAAGGAGACGCGCTTCTTATTTTGAGGTGTCAGGTAACAAGTCTATCACAAGTTTTAACGATGATATTTCGCATTGGATTGGTAAGATAGCTTCCACACCATACACCAATTGAAAAGGAGTAAATCCGGTTGTGTTTCTCACCGAGGTTCAATACACCCACAAGGCGGAGTACAGGATCAAGTGCCAGTTCTTTTTACAGACTCCTATAATTCATTGAAGCATTTTTTTAATAATTTTGTTAATAGCCTCAACTTGTCCATTTGATTGTGGATAATAAGGAGTAGAATTATCATGCAACAATCCTAACTTGGCTGTCAATTCAAACATCATATGGTTGCAAAAATACTTCCCATGATCTGTAACTATAGCCTGTGGGACTCCAAACCGTGCAATGATGTGATTGAAGAAAAACAATGTCGTTTGTCTTGTGCTGTTGAATGTAGGCATCGCTTCGGCCCATTTGGTAAAATAGTCGACTACGACAATAATATAACCGTGCCCCCCAGACGAAGGAGGGTTACAGGTCATGAAATCGATACCCCATTTCGTAAATGGTCCAGCAAATACAACATGATGCATTGGCGCTGGCGGCTTGCAGATTTTACGATCATAAATCTGGCATGCATGACAAATTCTAACTGCGAGGATACAATCTCGAAAAATAGTAGGCCAAAAGTAGCCGGTGTGGAGTATCTTCTGCGCGGTAGCATAACCAGATAAATTTCCACCACAAGCCCCAGCATGGCAATCATTTAATACTTTTTCGGCCTCCTCATGAGTGAGGCACCTCCTTAAAATGGTATCGACACCACGACGATAAAGTGTATCACCAACGAACAAATAATATTTTGCTTGGTATCGAATACGTCGCTGATCAGAGTGAGAGGTATTAGGTCGAAAAGTTTGGGTTTGGAGATAAATGATGAAATCTCCATACCAGGGATCAGATGATCTGATCAGAAACAGAGACTCATTTGGAATGGATGGTTCTGACGTAGTTGCAGTACTATCACAAGGAAGGTCACAGAGAAGCTCAGCCAAAACTAAATACTTCTTTAACTTGGATTTGATTAATTCCAAATCAAATTCCTGCAAAATGACGATCCATTTGGAATATTTTTCCCCCAGAAATTGACGTGATAAGATGTAAGTCATGGGGTTGCAATCTGAAACTATTGTTGTTTTTCGGAGCAGGATATAATGGTGAAATATTTGGACAAATTGAATAGCTGCCAAGGCAAGATTTTCTATGTATGAGTACTTAACTTCCGTATCATTGAGATTACGACTCAAATAATAAATCGGATGTTCAATTCCATCTTCTACTTGGACCAAAACCATAGCGATGGTTGTTTTAGCCGCGACGATATATAGGAAATAATCATTTGAATAATTTTGAGGATACATTAATGACGCTCAGATAAGATGGTCCTTGACAGCATCAAAAGAAGCTTGCGCAACTTGGTCCCAATGGAAGGGAACCCCCTTTTTCAATAATCAAGTAAATCCTTTAACCATTTCGGTGTAGTTTGGAATGAACCTTCTCAGGAAGTTAGCCTTTCCTTGAATTTTCTGTATCTGAAGAAGGTTTGATGGTGCAGGCAAAGCATGAATGGCCTGAACCTTCAATGGGTCTATTGGAATTCCTTCTTTTGAAACTACGAATCCGAGCAATCGACCAAAACCAACACAAAACACACATTTTTGTGAATTGAGGCGTATCTTGTAGTGTCGGCATCATAAGAAAATGGCTTTCAAATGAATCGGGTGATCAGTCTGATTTCATGAATGCACTGGTAAATCATCTAGCTATGGTTGAATAATTTGCTTGATGTCGTTGAAAGAATAATCCATTTCTCTCTGAAAATTTTCCCCAGCATTATTTAAACCAAATGGGAGTTTTGATATGTGAATGTACCTCAGGGACAGATGAATGTTGTCTTCTGTTGTTGATCTGGGTGGATATTTATTTGATTGTAGCCGGAAAATCCATCCATGAAAGAAAATATTTCATATATAGCACAATTGTCAATAATCTGGTCGATAAAGGGTGTAGGATAGTTGTCTTTTGGACAAGCATGATTAACATCCTGATAATCAACACACACTCTAATGGTTCCTTGTTTTTTCATAACAGGAACGATATTGGAAACCCACTCAATTAGCGGAACATGATAAATGAAACCAACACGCAAAAGCTTTTCAACTTCTGCTTTGATGGCAGCGGCTTTCTTTGGATGAACAAGATGAAGCCGTTGACGCACCGGTTTGAAATCAGGATATAGGTTAATAGTGTGTTCAACTATACTAGTATCCATGCCTAGCATTTCCTCGTATGACCAAGCGAATACGTCACAAAATTCATGAAAAGAGAGCTATATGAATCAAGTTCTGATGGAGAACAAGATACACCAACATGAACATTTTCTACAATGCCAGGTTTAGTCGAAATATCGATAGAAATTGTTTCTTCAATATTTGATAAATTTCGCTAAGATTCAATTGCATTAATCGGAAAATAATTCAAAAATAAATTTTGAATGGATGGGTGATATAGTTCACTAAGATTATTTTCTTCATAATCTGGAAGATGGGAGCGATGATGATAATCTTCCCATGGTTCTCCTTCTGCCATCATAGCTTCAAAAATATTTTCATTTGTCAAAATTTTTGAGGAAAATGGATCAGATGGAGTACCAAAATCTAATGAACGATCAACCCAAACACTCGGCGACGCTGATTTTGGATTTTCCACCAAAGCCGAATAGATTGATTTCTATTGAAGCTCAATAGGGCTGAGCGGTAAAACATTATCCAACGTAGATATATCAGAATCACCCGTACTCTTCCTTAAGCCAGATAGAGTGGAAGAGATCATGTAGCAGGTCTCTATGCTTGCAATTTCTGCCGATGTCGTGGGCGGCGGTAATGCAAAGGTTCCGATAAGAGTGGAATCCTTTAAAATTCCTACACCAATGTTCTGGATTTCTAGTTGGGGTAATAGAATATACGGAACACTTCCAGTTACTTGCGAAGCAGAGGAAAAAAAGGATAATTGATTAATGACTGTAATAGTACCTTTATGAGGAAAAACAACCATTCTAAAATATGTAGAAACAATTGCAGTCATCGCATATACCCATGGTCTTCCAAGTAAAATATAATAGTCAAGGGGTTCGTCAAAAACCTCAACATGAATACTTACTGTTTTTCCCCGTAATTCAACTTGCAAGTTATTGATAATACCACAAGGTTTATATGTTCTTCCATCAAAAGATTTCAATGTCGTTGATGATTGCGATAATCGTGGCGAGCCAAGTGACTTCCAACAGTTTAGAGACATAATGCACGTAGATTCTCCCTCATCAATAATAGTGCAATGAACAAGGTGATTGAGAACATTTACTTGGATAGAGAATGCCAATTCTTCAAGTAGCTGCGGCACATAGCCTGTATGATTAAAGACGACAAGATTAGAATCAGTCGGATCAATTCCACCAATGGCTGACAATAAAGCCTACTTCTGGGAGGGATAATTTTGTAATACCTCAAGAGCAGACATAGATGAAGGGGATTGAGCCAAATCTTCAACTATATTATAATTTTGCACAGCTCTTGCTCGAGGATTATATGTCGATTTATGAATTACTCCCTTTGGTGGCTTAATCATCAATTTAGGAATAATAGGAGGTGGTATTGATTCATTAGATGGATTCGTTGTTGAGGTAGTAGGTTGATCAATGGCTGGACTACCATAGTCTTTATTCCACATCGACACCAATATATCTTGTGAAGGATTTGTAGTGGATAACATTAGCACTTGGGAACTAGGAGTTGGATCCGTAGCAACCAAATTTGTGTCTGGATTTGGAAATGGGTCTGTCAACACAGCTGATGCATTAGAAGTCTTGATGATTTTTTAGACTTTAGCACGGTCAGGAAAATCCCTAACAAAATGTTCCCCATTACAGATTATGCATGGATAACGAGGTTTCCATGGTCCTAACGGTTGATCAGATGATCGTTCCTTCGGGTTAGAAGTTTTCTTTTTCTTTGATTTCCCTTTTTTCTTAATTCCTGGTTGCTTATCACTTTTTCCTTTTTCAAATGAGACGGCGTTGATTTCAGAAGTAGGAGCAGGATCAGATGAAGTAGTGTTGTGTGTATTTACAGTTCCTATCAAACCATCTGTGGCATGAGAGTCCTTTATTTGAGGAGGAACATTGAAATTAGACCATGACACATTTGGTATTTTCTCATAGAGCGTGCTAGACTGAGTATAAATCAAGTCTAAATACTGGGCATGAGCGATAACTTGCTCTTCTGTGACGACGTCACCTTTAGCCACATCCTCTGTTATAGATGGTAACAAGGATTTGTTGAACCATTCAGCAAGGAGCTGATCGGGAACAAATGTCTTAACCATTCGTCGACGACGACGCCACTCATGAATATGATCTGAAATGTGAGTAGCATTACTCTGTTTGAAGTTGGTCAAGAGTTCCATTCCAGTTTTGTATCTGATCGGTAACTGGAAATGGGTCAAAAAGACAGAAGCCAAGGCAGTGAAATTGTCAAATGAAGCTTTAGGTAATTCAATGTACCATTTAGCTTCAGGACTTGTGAGCGTTCACTAGAAAAGACGTAATCAAACAGAATCATCATTTAGGGAATTTGATGAACACCATAAATGATAAGTCATAACATGAGTTGATGGGTCTTCTCTAGGGTTTCCATTGAATTTAGGAATGTCAGAGGATAATTTATGTGGTATCACCGGCTACCAAGGAGCATAATTGATAGGATCATTGGTTAACCGGTTTAAATCTGGTAATTCCAAGGTTGCAACAAAAGGTAATTGTCTATTAAGGTCAAGTTGAGCATAGCCAGGATAAGATGGAATTGCTTGGGCAACAGGTCTTTGAGCACCGACATATTGGATTTGTTGCTGGTGACCCAGATAGGGGTTGTTTTGCATGGAAAACGCTTGAGAGTTCTGTTGACCAAAACCTGGATATGGTACTTGTTGATATGAAGTTTGAGGAATTTGCACCTGTGGTTGCCAAGGGGTCTGTCCACCAAGATTATAGCCAAAATTAGTTTAAATTGGATTCAGTTGATATGTATAACCAGATTGTGTTTGTGACATCCCATAAAATGGTGGACCATCTTGTGAATAAATGATCCCTGATACAGGTTGTTGTAAATTAACGAAAGGATTTTACGTTTGTGGACCCAACATTTGATGATATTGAGTTGAAAAACTCACCTGATAAGGTTGATGTACAAGATTTTGATTTTTTAACAAGTGTATAGATGTATTAACAAGTGGAATTGAAGTGGGTGTAACAGTTTGAATTAGTTGATACAATTGGACAACTGTTTGTGGTTGGATAGGCAGAGTGGGCTGCCATTGACAAACATGCATGTCAACATTAGTTTGACCAAAATGTGACTGAGTAATGTCATATTGGGTGACCATAGGTTTCCCCCCAGCATAAGGAGGATAATAAGACGAAAAATATTGTTCACCGAATTCTGGGAGTCCAGTTGATATGGTATTTAAAGGAATTGACCCATAATGACCGGCTTGATATTGCCCTGATGATGGATTTAATGAATCAAGTCATTTAGTACTAACTATATGACTACCAGTTAAAACACCAGATGATGACATTGGAAAAGACCATGAACGTGAAGGTGCACTAGAGAAAGTGCCAGATAGTGATTTGTAACCTGTTGGGACTGAAGGGCCACCGTGAAAATATGACTATGGTGATGTTATGAACATCGACGGAGTAGCGAGGGTAGGAGCTGATGTAATTGGAACAGCAGACCCAACCGAAGATGTTGGTTCAGACATGGTTGTTTGACCAAATGTATACTCTCTGAAATCGACGTGTGATTGAACAGCAATAGGATCAACAAAAGCATATGGAAACGATTAAGGAAATGACTGGTACAGGTAAAGGTCTCCCCCAAAGTGGGTTTGACTTAAAGGTGTATCAGGTTGAGGGATTTCTTCAATTGCAATTAAACCAGGAGGAAGAACTTCACCGTCAGGCCCAAAATATATTTCAGGCGGTTGACTGTGTGAAATAGGAGTTTCAGTGGCTACAGAACTTTGTCGGATGACCAAGGTAGGAACAACTTCTGGCTGTTCAGATTCAGGATTTAGAGATTCTGGTAAAGAAGAGACAGGATAAGGATCAATGTGTGTTTGAACAACTTCGGGTCCAGGAGGTATGGTCTCAGCGATTAAATGGATCGTGACCACGGGTAGCTGTGAAGACTCCGTTTTGACAATAGTAGACGAACCAGGATGTGTGGAAACAATTTGAGCTATCTCTGGTTTAAATGATAATGTTTCGCCAGAGGTACGAATTGTACTTGATTCGGAAAATCGTGATCTCCTTCGCCCACTAGAAATAACTTCCGGTGGTAAAGGTGGTTTTAAAGCTAATCTACACGAATGACAAGGGGTAGGATTGTGTTCTTCCATGATTACTAATTTATTTTATCCAAAAAAAAAAGAAAAAAAAAAAGAGGGTAATGCTAGGCAAAAATGTTTACCAGGAAACTGTGAACTACAGAATACCTCTCGACGAACCAAGAAGTATGGGCAGGTAATCTCCCCGAATGTTGTGTTCGATGTATCACAATTTCAAGGTGGTCGACTCGGTTCACTATGGATGGATAGCACCTAAAATTTGTCCTCCCAAATATACCCAAAGGTACGTGGAGGCCCAAGTCTGTATTAGCGCTGTCTGATGCGAAACCGCACGATGAGAGCACCCCTTCATACTTATCGTACTGTAACACCACCCGATATACCCTAAGGTATGTGGATGAGCTACGATATACTTACGTACGTGGAGTGAGGTATCACACTCAGAATGTATCACAGACAATTTAACAACAGCTGCTATGTTTTACAACACCGGAACACATCTCTAGCCTAGACCTCTAGATGTTATCGTTAATGTTCCAAAGCATTGTTAAGTAAATTAAGATTTATTTTATGTTGATCTTGCTTAACAGTTTGCCTTTCAGGTTCACCACGATGATGTATATGAAATTCCTAAAATGCAAGCTAAGAATGATAAACAAACTTTCACTTTCAGCTTTTTCAACGAAGGACCTAGCTACTAAGGGAAGAGAGAAAATAATTTGAGAGCAAACAAATCAATGAATCTCAAACTAAATGCAGATTTCCTAATGTTCCTTTTGCAAAAAACACAGAATCCTACATGCAAATGCAAGTTTTTCTTTTCAATTTCCTTAATGTTATGAATGCAGAAAAGAAACTAGGTGCACTAGATCAATAATTGAAATGCTTTTTACTTTCGAGAAACGAAGAATACAAACAACAATTTCTCTTTTGAAGGAAAAATGATGACTTCAACAAAAATTTCTCCTATCAAGGAAATGAAGATTTTACGACAATTTCCTATTTAGAAAGCAAACGATTCTTAATGCAACCATAAAAAGTACTTTGAAATAAACTTGTCAATGATAATGAAAAACGTTTTTTAAAACAACATTGAACAAATTTTCAGTAAAAGGAGAAGAAATATATAAAGTTACTAGTCAATAGAGCATCAAACGTTTCAGAACAAATCAAAAAACAAAATTGAAGCAAAGTACAAAGTCAGATTCAAGGGGATTTGTTCCTTTCAAGAGCCAATGCAATCTCCAAAGGGAGACAGTGCTCTGCAACGCCTGACAAGGGAGACAGTTCTCCGCAAAGCACTGTGCCCTTACCAAGGGTGTGTTGAGCACAGTAAAAAAAGAAAAAGCTACTGTTTGGCTCACTAAATTTGCAAATAAAGCTTTGAAAAAGTCTAATCTTTATGTAAAAAAGCTACTGGGTGGATTTAGAAAGCAGATTAGAGACTAAAACCCCAAGAAACAAGAGAAGTATCTCCCCAGTGCAGTCGCCAATTTGTTGGGCCAGAATTGTAATCTACGGATAAACTACGCTTCCCTAGACCGGTGTCTAGTCTAGAACAATAGGTGAAAGACTATACTAATGTTTCTCGAGATAGAAATTGTGAGAGAGCAAAAACGCACAGGATTCACACACAAATAATTATTTTCTATATTCAAATAATCAGAGATACATTAAATATATATAGGTGAACTAATCCTAATATTAGAGAGAGAAGTTGAGAGAATCTCTCAACTTCTTCAACAACCCAATCCAAACTAAGTAAGCCTAATAATGGAGGCATTATCTCAAACACCCCCCTTTAATGCCTACATTACAGAAATGGAGAACACACTAATTTAATACAAACATTTGTCTGCCCTGGTCTTCATTAAAATTTGTACCCACTCTGAGATCTCATAGAAAACGCTCTTTTCTCCACCATTTTCGAGCTACCATTCAACCCATTTAAAATACATTTGTTTCTGACCAGCAATAATGAACTTTGTGAGATCAACAGTATTGACAACTCGGCTCGTCGGGGCTTCCGCGATAGAGCTGACAAGTGATGAACCATCCTATGTACCAATCACCATCTGTCGGATATTTCTCTTTCAGCTATCCATCAGTGGCTAGGAAAATGGTCCGAATACTGAATGTGTTCAAGAGCTAATCTAACAACTTGACCTGCTTCACATCATACTATAACCTGTAACTGATGCTCCTTGGCCCGTAGCACAACAAGATCAGCATATAACAAATTCACACAATCCAATTAGCCAATTGTTCTCTCGTCCCTGTAGAACGTAGAGAACGACTAATTTAAATAATGCTAAATTGTTCATAGTTGGTTCTGCACTCCACAAATCTCACAACAACAAAATTTACGAAATTATCCAAACATCATTCAAATAATTAATAAAATAGGCAACGACTTTCACTGCGTTTTTGGCTGCTAAATTAGTGAATATTGCAGCTTCATTTTGTTGGCTCGCTCCCCCAATATTGCACTAAATATTCCAGCATGCCAACTAGAATCTGCAGAGAATGCACTGCGCTAAAACAAACAACAAACCACCAATGAGAACTCTAAGTAACAAATTCACTGCAAACTTCACTTCACATACTTACACCACTCCAAACATAACTCTAACCCTAAACGATGTGCACTACATTTAATAACACTGCACTGCCTTCAGCGCAGTTTCAAAACTACGGGTACTGACACATTCCAAGCCTCTGCATTAGCCAAATGTTCCTCGTCTGAAGCAGCGATATCACCAATAAGAATAAAATGCCCAATAGAGACGTCGAAACTAAAGATACAGTCTTTTGGCACACACAAACTTTGGTTGATGAAGTCTCGGCCATAAGGAGGAAAATTGGCTTTGCTATATGTTGGAATGTAATCGTTATTTCCCGTATCGCCATAGGAATCGCCAAAGAGTATGGAAAGTGCAGTGTGAAGCAAAGAAGCAAAGTATACAAAGGATCTGCGATTTGGCAGGGGCATAGTCAATATTAATGATATGCATAAAGAGTCAACAGCAATGACCCCGAGACTGTTCGAGAAGGGAATAAAATGCAGCGATATATCTGGAATCTCCAGCAGAGTATTTGAACAATGAATGCGTAGGAAAAACAATGATATGGCTAGCAGGACACAAGATCTGCATAACAAAACTGTCAGAAGATTTGGGCTCGGTTCTCTACGGATCTGAACCGATGTTCTCTGTCACGAATCGTGTGACGGAATAGTTGATAATGTGTTGCTATTATTTTCGTTGGAGTGTTTCACATGCAATGCACCAGCGCTGTCCAGAATCTGTAAATGTTGTATGCTAACCTGCCACTGCCACTCTACACCCTGTCAGTATATGTCATCTGCAAATGCACAATAATACCTATCTAATCTACTTATGTACAGAAATTCTCTCTCAAATTATTTCATTTTCTTGGGCACTCCCATGAGGGATTAAGCCCAATTAGGCTCTGATACCAAGCTAGAAATTGTGAGAGAGAAAAAATGCACAGGATTCACACACAAATAATTATTTTCTATATTCAAATAATCAAAGATACATTAAATATATATATAGGTGAACTAATCCTAATCTTAGAGAGAGAAGTTGAGAGAATCTCTCAACTTCTTCAACAACCCAATCCAAACTAAGTAAGCCTAATAATGGAGGCATTATCTCAAACATCTCGTAACTTAGAACAGATATATAGAGAGGATTGGATGCTTACTTGTTTCAGTCGCTTCCAAATGGCTCCTTTATGTCGCTTCTACCATAGCTTCAAATTCAAGCGATTTCAAATAGCTGAATGCTTCCTGCAAGAAAGAACACTGAAACAACAGAAGATACAATAATATAGATATCTATTCAAGTTAATTAGCCAAATCAGTTAAGCATAAACTACATTCATCAACCAAGATTTTACAACATGGAAAATCAAAGTAAACATGGATGCATGTAGGGAAAAACAAGAAGTAATCTTTATTGATGATAGAAGGAGAGGTTACAACCTAATGACTGATTCATCGTGACCTTCCAGAAAAGTTCCCAAGCCTCATCACAACATAAGTCTCTCCAGCAGCAGCTCCACAAATCAAACTCTCTATTGAAAATTCTCCAGCATTTCCCTACTCAAATTCTTCCTCCCAAACACTTAGATCTATGTTCAATTTATAAGGGAATTGTAGGCATTTTTGTAATCAATAACATTCCAAAAATAGGCAAGACATGTTTCCATTCATGTAGATGTCCAATGGAAACTTGGATCCGAAGCTTGACACATGTGAACCCTTCTAGAAGACACTGGCCAAGTGGAGATTCCGGAACAATGAGAATTTCGCTCCCAATCTGACCAACGCACCTTTGAATGTCGAGAAGTGCTTTGCAGAGCAGCCTGGAATGGGGCTACCTGCATATGCAACGTACTTAGGCCCCTTAGAGCCTGCGTTGGTGAGCTCCCACATGTTTAATAATAAGCTTCAAACCATGGAAAAGCCTTGCTTTGATGAAAATCTTGTTTGATTCATGTTGTTTCCTGTCTTAGGGCATATAGCAACAGAGATGATAGGGAATGATAGACCCTTAATCATCGGTCTTGGAGATGATGCCCAGTTAACCAGGTCATTGGGAATGGTGCCCAAATTGACCTATAACACCCTTGTAATATCATTTGTTTTTTTACTTGTTTCATACAAGCCTGTAATTTTTCCTTATCTTGTTTTATGTCGCCAAACTCTGTTTTATTCCATTTCTTTATTTTTTCTTTAAGTATTTTATTCAGATTTGGAAGGAATGCATCATGTTTCATCCTTGTATATATATATATATATATATATATATATATATATATATATATATATATATATATTGATTAATTGTGTGTGTATATATGTGTGTGTTAATGTTTACCTTAGTAAAATATTTCAATGTTTGAAAGGGAAAAGTAATTAAAGGTAAAATAATGTAGTTACTTCTTAATAAGAGGAAAATGCTTAACTAATTCAATTTTTAAATTAAAGTATTAATAACGATAGTCAATTTTTAAATTAAAGTATTATTAAGTATAAATACACCTCAAAGGAATGGCCTAAGGGAGGAAGAGAGAGAATTATAGATATTATAGCCTGTTATTGCCCTGATCAAGTCTGATATTTCCCCTGTGCTTCCTGCACTTCCCAGATTTTTAGGAAACCCTTGTTTCCTTGTGATGATCACCCTCAATATATGTGACATCCTTTGTGCACCATTCATGAAAGACACTTTGTGAGGCTAGGGTTGGACGAATCCGGAGGACGGTTTTGCTCAAGGTCGTGGCAGATTTAAGGTGATTTCTCCACTATTATTTTTTGTACATGCTATCAATAAAAGAAGTACCATCCTGTTCCTGATGTTCATGTGTCATATGTCTCTATACATGCTTAATAATCTTGAATAATTTTATTTCTTGTTATCTTTATGAGATTATGTATGCTATTTTTCTCACATCTAGAACATATATGTTGTACAACTAGGTTTTTGTCCTTGTTCTTGGTTGATTTGCAGGTTCTGGAGCACGAGGAGTTGCAGGGGGTTTGAACCCTACGGGATCTACTACAAACAAAGGATAAACAGGTAAGATCTGCAATCCTCACTTTCTAGTTTAAAGCATAGAAGTCGGTAATTTGAGTCCTTCTTGTGATGACATGACCCTGATCTGTGAGGTTTATCAACCTAGGACCTTAGGGTAACATTGCCCGTAACAGAACTTGCGACTCCACTGGGGATTACATCCATGTAATTCCTAGTTTAGGTTGTTTTTATCTGTCTTGTAGGTTCCTTGATAGGTTAATCACATTTACAGTCTAGTAAGTCTTTTTTCCAACCAGACAGAAGCCCTGATCTCTTGATCAAGCCTGAAATTTTCTTTTTTCCTTATTTTTGTTTATATATGCTACTTCGGTTGTACACAATCGTGTACGCCCTCGGTATTCTCCAAAAGGACCCGTGTATACGCGTGTTTCTTTGGTTATAGTTGCGTATAAAAGCGTGTTGCACACAGTGAACCTGCATATTCCTGGGAAATTTTGAAAATTTGATTTTTGAAGCCCTGTCACTCTTTCCTGTCTATGGTTGGCCACTCTTGTGGTGCCTTATAGTTGTCTAGACTGTGTTTATTGTGGTTTTACGTCAGTTTCTCTCTTGTTCTTGTGAAGACCTAGTCATTTAGTGGTTTTTCCTTTTTTGTGAAATTGCAATTGTGGTTGTAGCACCAAGATCACTTCCTATAGTTCTTCATTGTTCGGACCATTCAGAACAGTGAGCCTCTGCTTGTTTTCTCATCTTGGCCTTATACATTGCATCGCTTTTGGTTTTTTCCTCTTTTGACTTCTTTGGTTTTCTTGACTTCTAGGGTCTAGCCTTTTAGTGAATCTTGAAGTTACCTTTTCTTGGTTTTTTGAGTTTTTGTTCGCTAGAAGAGTGTGCTATTGTTCTAAATAATTTTCTTGGGTCTTTTGCTTCTTCTTTCTTGTTTGATTCCCATTACGAAAGTAGCATAGTTGGCTTATGCATTTTGAATCCTCTTTGTGACTCAATTTCTTGATTTCGGTTCTTGTGTAGTTTTGTGCTTGTCTTTTGAAATATTTTTGCTTCCCTTATAAGTGAAAATCCAAAAACCATTTCTTGTTTTCTATTTCTTTTGCTCTAATTTCATTTTTACGGTTTTCATACATTTTGAAGCAATTTGATTAGTTTCTTGTTTCGATTTGTTTGCTTGGTTTTGACAGAAGTCTTTTTCTAGATTTATCTCTCTTTTATATCAAGTGCATTTTGGCATTTTCTATGCATAGGATTTCTTGTTGGGACTTGCCTTGCTTTTTTGTCAAAAGTGATTGGATCATTCCTTTCTAGAGACTCTTTTTGCTTCCTTAGTTAGCAATCCTAGAATTTGCATATCATTGGTAGTTTTTGCATTAGTTGCACTAAAGCATTTTAGTCTTTTTCATAGTTTTCTGAAGTGTGTGAAGAGTGAGCAACTGAAAAAATAATAATAATAAATAAAAAAAAATAAAATAAAAATAATTAAAAAAAAATAATAATAAAAAAAAAATAAAAAATTTTGCTTATTTAGTTTCTTAGAACCCATTTAGAAATCTCTTTTCATCGAAAGAAAAATATTGCATTTTCATGTAGTAGGTTTTCATTGATTTCTTTTGCGTCAATAAATGCCATCGGTTTCACTTCTGTATACCTTCGACTTAAGTAACAACCAATTTAAAATCAAGTGCTATAATTAACATGAACTAGAAGTTTTTGTATTATTGTCATTAATCATACACCAACTAGCTAGGTCATAGGGCCTTGGAATAGGTGAGTGGAGAGTTAACTCTCGAAGGTTGTTCAAAATGTTAAACATAGAAAGTTTATTAATGAGAGAAATCCAATTCCATTAAGTGGACCAGGAAAGCTCTACCTCTAGAGATTTAAGCGCAAGGGAGAGTGAAGGTAGAGAAGAGAGATATCCCCTCTCAAATTTTTTGAATCTTGACCTAAGACCATTCCGCTCGGCTACCAATACGGATTGGTGCCCTTAGTTGCCTCTCTTAGGGACCACACAATTAAATGCGGGGGCGAATAGCCGTGGTACCTGAGACAGACGTTGCATCACTTTCATCAGTACTTCTAGAGGGTGCCCTTGCGAAGTTCGGGGACTTGCACTGGAAAAGGATGTTGTCAGGAGGTCAGCGTAACTGTTTCTGTTACCTTCGCTAGTAGGCCTGGGGCATAATTACCCCAGACTTATTTCGGAAGGTCCTCTTATTTCACTTTCTTGTATTTTTGTGTCCGATCCTAATCATCCGGAGCGGAAATACCTAAAGGCTGTTTGATTGATTGTATCTTAGGGACTTTTTAGAGTTTACTCTTTGCTCCTAGATTGCTTAGCTTATTATATTTTTTTTTAATATAATTAATCTCATAAAGTGGCTGACCGATCGCCTTGTCGATCGAGGAGGCTTCGTGGGCTTTCTCCTACGAGTATCGAGCCTTCTTCAAGAAGGTGTAGGAGTAATTCAGTGGGTGATTTTTATCTGGTGGTTTCGAATGCAATGGACAGTGATCCTTTGTCTAGGTGTGTTGTTTTTGTGGGTGGTCCTAGTACTAGCGCTATCGTAGAGAGGAGTACTCCACTCATCTCTAGAGTCTTGTTCCCCACAGAAGAAGTTGAAGTGGAAGAAGTTCCTTAGCTTCCTGAGACTCCTTCATCTCCTCTTCTTGCTAGTTTTCCTGACTTCCTTTTGTACATTGGGCTCGAGTCTCACAGATATTCTAGTCCTTTTCCTTCATATCCCTTTCTTTAGATGGCCACGGCTGGGAACACAGCTTCGGCTATGAGAACTGCAAGTGTTCATACTCCTCTTTTAGTTGAAGGAGGAGGCATTATTCCATTTCAACAATCACTTCTAGTGCTACCATGTTTGGCTCTACTTCTATTCCATCTTCGAGTGGAAGCACCCAAGCATATGCTTCTCAGTTTGGTCATTTTCTTTTGGAATGCCTTCTAGCGGAATTCCTTCTGTCTCCTTTACCACTGCTTCAGCTGTCTCCAAGCCTATGCCTTCTATGGATAGTGGATCAACTTCATTTCAGGGTTTCCCTTTTGGAAGTGGGCATATTCCTCATTCGATCCCTTCCTTGGGATCTTTACCGTTCACCTCCCAAAATCAAGGATTCAATCCTTTCAGTGGAGGTCAAAGCTCTAATGTTTTTTTATGGATGGAACCCTGCTTTTATAGTGTTAGGAGCTGGGAGTCATTTTTTCTATGGCCAGCAAGAGAATGTTCCTTTCCCTTTAGCAGGTGCTTCTTAGGGATTTTCTCCATTCGCTAATGCTTGGAAACCTTACCAAGGGGTTTCTTCTTCATTTAATACATCGGTTGGAGGGAATGTCTGTGTTTATAATAACCCTATGTTGGGAGGGAGTCCTTCTCCGAATGCTGGCTCACAAGGCTTCTCTTATGGCTCAACATTTTATATGAACAACATCTGGCAACCTAGTGCCTCAACAAGTCCAAGCTATTATTTTCAGAATGTGGGGAATCCTTCCTATGGGGGATGAAATTCCCAGGCTCCTCCATGCTTACCATTCCTGGTGTTATCACTCTAGTAATTATTAAGTTGTGTAATTTTGGTTTTTAGTCAAAGAATTCTATAGGTAACCAGAAACCTACTTCAAACTCTAGGATCTAGACTTCCTAGGGTTCAAAGAGGGCTCTCTCTTTAAAGTTTAACTTTGTTTTAATTTGTGAATATTATGATAGCTATGAAAGTGCAACTTTGCTTTTGTTTTGATTAATTTGGTGGGAAAAATCACTTGAAAGAATGGATAGTGGGGAATATATTTGTCCATTGGGCTATGGAGTCAAAATCAAGTAAACAAGACTAGGATCAAGGGTAAAAAGGTCAAATGTCTTTAGGGCAAGATAGATAACCCTTGGAGATATTGGAAATTTTTTTTGTGAAGTGATATGATCGGGATAAGGGGCACTTAAGAATCCTTAAATCCAGAAAAGGGAAGTAGTAGGAGAGGTCAAATGAGAGAGGGAGAAATTAAGAATTCCCTACACTGGAAATCAGAGGAAAACATATAAATGATAACTAGTTAAAAACAGGGTGCTATTAATATATCCTGTAGTAATACTCCTAGTTATACATTCAGATTTAGCATAAACATAAATGGATGCATGTAACAGAGAAAAGAAACAATGACAAGTGAATAAAATACTTCACTCCAAATATCTCATCACAGGAATCCTGAAGTATGATGCCAATTTTGTTTGATCCAACTTGCTACTCGAAGTTTTGACACACAAAAGCTTTAAAGTCCAAGAAGAAATGACTATAAAAATCCCAGCAATTTTATTCCACACAAAATACTTCTAAAGATGAAGTATTTATACATAATGTTTTACAAAATATCCTAGATGAATTCTAGGAATTAACTTAGGAAAATAAAATATCTTTACAATAAAATAGAGACGGCTTCTTAACAAATCAGCAGGCTATCCTATTTTATCCATAGGAAATAGAAACAGTTTTGAGGATAAAGCAGCTGCCTGCCTTGGTGTCCTCCTTGTTGGCCTTCAAATATTTTCTGAAATCTGACTTGCCTTGTCTGATACTCTTTCTCGGATACTCTTTATTCACTAATACTCTTTAACCCTTAGTCAAAAAGTGTTTACTGCTGAAAATAAAATCTATTTTGACTGTCATTCTAAAATTTATTTTTTGTCTTCTTTTCATCTACTTGTTTTTATCCTTCACAGTAAATCTGTGAGAGCTTGTCAATCCTCACTTTTAGGAATTTGAATATTCTTTAATTTCCTAAAGTTCTCATCAGCTTCTGTATATCTAGCAAAGGTGGGCTTGATGACAAATAAGTGCTTGATCTCATACTGTAAGTAAAATAAATCTTCAAAACACTTCAGTAACACTTTTCCTATGGGGATGCCTTGGCTTGTTGGCTTATTTACCTGTTCCTTGGCATATTCTCTTATCTTCTTGTCATAATAATTTTGAGGCATCAATTTATCATTAATAACCATGATATCGGGAAGTCCTTTTTGCCTCAAATTTGTGAACTTAACCATAAATCTAGTTATGGCAGTATTCATACCTTCACATTTTTCTTCAAGTTGCCTCATCAAGTTTATTTTTGTTGTGACTTTCCTAATTTATAGGATAGTGGAAATTCTTTCTGTTATTTTGAGTTCTTCCAACTCCTATCTATTTTTTTTGTTGAGGAAATTGATTAATCTTACAGCCTGTTCTGGTTTTTCAACCAAATCTATTTGAGTCTTTTGAATTTCTGATTGGGCTACCAATAATAACTCTCGTTGCTCAAAAATTACTTGAATTGAAGGCCATACATCATGGATGGCTTCAATGATATTATTCCATAGGTAATTTTTTATGTATGATATCTTATCCTTCAGAGTTAATTATTTTTGCAACCTTTTAACTCTTCACTCAATCTGTTGACATTTTGTTCATGTATCTTAGCATTTACCTGAGTTGATTTATTTGACTTTTCAAGATTTTCAATCATTTTTGTCAATCTGTTAATTAAATTTTTCTTCTATTATTGATCATTAATTTTTACCTGTTTAGATGACTAACTGCTTTGTCCAAGATTTATAGAAATAGAATTCAAGAATCACGTGATTTCTAGAAATCCCCTCAAAGAGAAATTTATTCATTATCCCACTTCCTTGCCAAATCATGGCCAATCTATCACCCAGACAAGATCAATTCCTGAACTGATGTCCAACACTCTCACTATGTCTTCCACCTCTGCCTATAACACTCTGACTCTGTTTTCCTAAGCCCTCTACTTTCACACCTTGTTTCGCCAAGTAAACCAAACTTTTCTCCTACTCACCAAGTGCCTCAAGCAATGGTGTTGTCAAAACTTCCTGTCTAAAAGCTCTTTGAAGTAAAAAAAAATTTCTAGTTGTCTAGGATGATAGTGCATAATAGAGTGTCAAAAACTTTGTCCCCTCATCCAAACCCTGTTTGAAGTTTTTAGTCAAAAACCTATTTCAAGGAAATTACAATAAGTCAAATAGGGTCACCTAGGTTATGCATTATCATGGTTCTAAATGCACTATTTCCACAAGTATTCAAAAGTGAAGTCAAGAGAACACAAGGATGAGGCTTGTCATTATCCAAACAACATCAAAAGACCTCCAAAGGTATCCTCTTGATCAAAGAAGTAAGCCTGCAAAGGAGTAATTTACCATGTCAAAGCATTTCTGTAGGAATGTTTTTATAAATGGTCAATAACAGAAACAAATTCAAAGAAGGAGACCTAAAAAAGCTCATAAAGGCATCCACAGCTGTTAGCAAGATGCAAACAGGGTTAAAAAAGTTTACAAGGAAGAAAATGATCTCATCAGAGAGTGTTATGAAGTGCTACCCATCAAAAGGTCCATGCAAGTCATGAAAGACAGTGGCACATGAGCAACTGTACCTCAAATAAAAAAGATCATTTAAAAGCTGTTTGGCTTCAAGCATGAAACTTGTAGAGGGACAGCTGCCCTTTGCTTATTTTCCAGCAAAAATACCAAAGGACATTAGATTAGCCATGAGGTAAGGTAAATAAAATAAGGTCATCATATGAGGAGACCATTCACAACCTACAAGAAATCAGCAAGGTATTTGTTTGTTGGGAATCAAGATTCATTAACTGTTTTGACCAAGCAATAGAGAAATGATGAAATCAGAAGCATGGGAAGGTAGAAAAAGAGGGTCAAAATAGTGACCATGAAACCTCCTTCATCACAGCAGATGGTTTCAAAGGTTTTTCAGTTACCCTAGGGTTTGGCAGACATGCACTAACTCCCAGTTCAAAGGTCTTTTTCTCTAAAAACAGTTAAATACACCTTCAAATGGCCAAAGGGGACAAACATGGGTGGAAATTTCCAAAGAAGATAACTATGATAAGCAGGGACCATTATGTGACAAATAAAGTTGTCTAAGTTCAAAAGATATAGTGATCAAAGTGACCTAAAAACAAATAGATATACCCCTGGTTTATAGCAGAAAAGTGAAACTCCCAACAAGGACCTTTTTTTCAAAAGACTATTATGCAAAAATGTGACTAAGATATAAATGACACTTCACAGAGCTGGCATAGGTGTTTTTCCATAGAAATAATGATAAGGTCAAAGGAAAGAAGGTTTCAAACATAGAATATCAGTCAAAGGAGAAATGGCAAAAAGGGATGAGTTTGCTGTGTGTAGGTGTTAAAAGTTCAAAACAATTCCTTTTCCAAAGTTTAAGCTAAGATGCATGGGCTTAGTGTCTTTAGGAAGATTTTCAAAATAAGGAGAACCTTAAGAAGCCTCCAACAGTGAAAAAAGAACCATGTTTTCATCAAATTGTCCACCTACTGGACCAAAAAAGGCTAAAAACACAGTGAGAAAAAAGTGAAAGGAAATGAACATTATAAAAGTGGGTTTGGTTTCAAATTTATTTACCAAAGAAGGTTATAAATGCCTTTTGGGTTCTTCCCCCCGCACCATTTGTCATCTCCAAGCCAAAGGAAGCTGTTGAGAGAAGGTTTCGAAAGTTTCTGAGAAAATCGGTGAAGTTTGCAGGTGTTACACTCCTGGGTCAGTGTTACGCACCTGGCTCTCAGTATTACGCATAGGAGGGGTGGCCGCAGTGTTATTTAACACTGCATTATGCACCCAGGGCCCAGCTCTACGTACTTGGGCCAGTGTTATGCACAGACATAGCAAGTGCCATAGACTACCTGTTACGCACCTGAGCTGCGCTTCTGAGAGCTCGACTGGCCCTTCTCTGCCTGTTATGCACCGGCGCTACACAGCGGTGTTACACACAGACTTAGTTTGTCTAAAATTGCTAACAGGAGTCAAAATTTTGGTCTTTCACCTCCAAAGTTTGTGCAAAAGTCAAGACACAAGGTTGGTGGTTTATTTTCTTGCCTCCAAAGCTTTCATTTGCCTAGGCAAAGAGATATTCAAAGGCTTAATTAAACCAAACCATAGGTTGCCTAAGAAATCAGTTTTAAATATCTTTGGTTATGGTTTGCAAAAGAAAAAAATGTTATGTATGCCATAGAACAATGTGATGACAGCAGAAAAGAACAGGCAAAGCCTAAAAAGAAGACCAAGAGAGTGATGATAGCATGGATAAAAGTGATGAAAATGGTAAGGACAGTAGGGTAGAAACAGAGCCTAATGATGAAGAAAATAATGATGACATAGAGGAGGAAAATGAACATGACAGTCTGAAAATAAGGAAGACAGTAAGCCATTGGATCAAAACTGTGATAGTGGTGACACCCATAAAACAATCTCTGGTGTAGAAAAGAGTGTTGATGATGAGCAAGATGACAGCCAAGGGGATTATGAAAAGAACAATGAAAATGACAGTCAGTAGGAAATTGCCCAAGACAGCCAAGAATAAGATGATTTTGAGCATGACAGTGAGCCCAATCATAGTGACAAAGGTGCTAAAATAAATGAAGAAAATAAAGATGAAGAGACAGGGGAAGAGGGTGAAGAAACTGAAGACTAAGAGCAAACAAGTAATGAGGGTGAGACAGAGTTTGAGGGTGAAGAAATTGACCAAGACAGTGATACAAATGAGACAGTCAATGACAACTATCATGACTTTCATGACGCTTATCATGCCTCCATCATTTTCCAAGAACTCATTCCAAGAGTCAAGCCATTTGTCACTCCTAGGGCTAGTTTTAATTCAAACTATCTTTCTGAGCTAACAGAGATGCATTTGACAAAATTGAGAGAGGTTTTTTTCCATAATAGGTCCAAGAAGAAAAAAATCCTTCAGTTTTTACACAGGTATCATGGTTTGGGAGAAATGCCAAAAATACAGGTGTCACCGGAGAATTTTTGCATTGTTGGAGTGACCTTGGAAAAATACATTTTTCTCACCGCTGGAGTGTCCAAATGAATTTCTTGATGAATCAAATGACAGATCGACTTCAAATTATTTCCAATGAGCCATCATGTAGCCAAATCTGACATCAGGAAGTGGTCCAAAACTTGGTTGCAAAATACCCTATTTTTCTGCTGAAGTGGTGTTACGCACATAGCAGTGTTGGGAGATTTGATTTTTGAGTAGGAAAATGGAATCCACTCAGCACAAATAAAGTATTTATGGAAATTATACTCATCAATATTTCCAATAAGCCATCACGGAGCCAAATCCGACATCAGGAAGTGGTTCCACACTTGGTTGCAAACCACCCTATTTTTCTGCTGAAGTGGTGTTATGCATAGAGCAGTGCTGGGAGATTTTATTTTTGAACCGTAAAATGGCATCCAATCAACACAAACAAACAATTTCTGGAAAGTAGACTCATCAGGCTTCCCAATGAGCCATCACGGGCCCAATTCCAACACTGGGAAGGCCTCCAAATGCCCTCTGCAAAATGGCGCTACGCATAGGAGAAGTCTGGCCAGAATTGCCACATAGAGATCAAAAACCTAAAAGAGGAAAAAAAACATGACAGCCTTGGATTTTTGGCTGACACTTCTCAACAGGTGTCCAAGACCTCTTGAAGGACCATTCCACAAATTTTGAGGCCAATTGGACAACTTTTTGTTTTTTCCAAATTTTGACCCATAGGAGTGCAGCACCCTAGGTGTTATGCACAAAATTGGTGCATCCTCAGCTCTCAAAGCTATATTTTTGGATTTTTCACATCACCAACAGTCTACTCACTAATTTTCAGATCATTTGGAACATTTTTACCCCCTGAAAAGGTCAAAAAAATAAACAATTTGACCTTTCTGCCTCCTTTTTAGACCAGGTAGTGTTGGGATATTTGATTTTTGAATAGGTAAATGGCATCCAATCAACACAACTCAAACAGTTTTGGAAAGTAGACTCATCAAGCTTTCCAACGAGCCATTACAGAGCCAAACCTAGTGTCGGGAAGGCCTCCAAAAGACTGTTGCAACAGGGCCTATTTATGTGTTACACACCTGGAAATTTTTCACTATTTGACACGTGTTACGCTCCTGTGGCTGAGTGGGAAAAATGTGCGTTTGGAAAGTTTTCTTAGGCATGTCAAGCCTAAAAGTAAATTTTATTTCCATTTATAGTCGGAAAATATATTTTATTTAGATATTTTTGTGCCTTGGGCTTTGCAAAGCCTCAAGGACAAGTTAGGATATTTCTCTTTGGCCAATAGGCTTCTAGATGCTCTAGTAGGCTCTCTTCTCCTCATTTGTTATATAAGACATGAGGATTCATTGTAAATAGTGGGAACTTGATGTGTTTAAGAGAAATACATGGTTTTATGAGCTTGGACAAGATATTGGTTTTATGAAGTGAATGAATGGCTTGTGTGGCTTGATGTTGGAGAAGCTTGCTTGCAAGATTCCATAACTTGGTGAATGGTGATGTTTTTCTAACTTGTTAATGTTTTCTTGTCCTCATTTTGTTTCAGTCTGCTTGTTTTCTATAGATCAGAAAAGTATAGGTTGAGATATGCTCATGGAAGCACCTAAAACCTCCTGTTTGCTATAGTTTTTATGTTTTCTTCTTTTAGTTCATCTTAAGGAATTCTTGACTGCTACTTAGGCCCACTAAAACTTGTTTTTGTTTCATGAATGATTAGTATGTTAGCTTAAAAATATGATTCATGGTATGCCATGCTTATTTAAAGTTTTCAAAACCTTATTGTGAAACTTTTGTATGGAATACTAATTGATTAGGTTAAGACAAAGAGGTCTCATTTCGATCTTGCCCTTTGCCCATGCTTACCAACTTATTTCAGAGTTCCCGATAGTTTGATATATGCTGTTTAGGAGTTCCCTCTTCATATATTGAGTTTTTTGTTTATCTTATTTGTTTTTCTCAAAATCTGAAGGTGAATTTCTAAAGTTAGGAGTTCTAATGCTTCTATGTATCACCGGAATGTTCATCTTACATGTTTATCAGTTTGAGTATTGTTCATAGAGATTAATGGTTTGCCCTACCTCATGAGTTATTTCTTTTAGACTATATATGTTTAAGATCTCTTAATGTTTCCTAAACTTAATGTTCATTACACCTCATACATCACCCAAAGGATCCATTAACCTTGCTAAATCGGCCCTGCAATACACTCTGCTTCATCATTTAGACACCCTTGACTTCATCTGACCCCATAGCCCTATTGATTTGACAGCTTCTCATTTACACCTATCCTACTTAGTCATCTTACCCCAACCCAAAACAAACAAACAAAAATTTCACTTAACTACTATTCTAAAATCAATCACCCAAAGCGAACAAGTTCACATCCTTCGCATAATAGAAAGAGCCCTCTCTAAGTCCAGGAAGACTAGGTCCTAGGACTCCAAAGACTGGTCTGATGTTACCCTGTCATTTTGTTTAGCCAATTTGCCAAATCACGGGACCCTAACATCTTCAAAGGTCCGTTGCTTTCACTATCTTGTTGGCATCATCTATAGGTTGTACTGTTGTGGTAGATGATTCAGTGGCTGATGTAGTGGAAGAAGTCACTGGCACTGCAATAGCCAGTGGTTCTTTGGGTGCAAAATTTTCTCCTAAAGTTGAAGGAACTGCTGTAGTGATGATTGGAATGACTATAGGAATCACTTTTTATTTTACTGTCTCCTTTTCTTGGACAAGTTTGTAAATCTGTATTTCCATTTCCTTAATCTGAGCTGTCAATTGAAGAATTAAACTCATCATTTCATCTTTTTCCTTCTGTTCCTGTATGACTTCCTTTGTTTGAGGATGCTCACTTTCAGGAAGTTTGAGCTGTTTCCTCAAGGCTGTTATATCCTCATTTTATTTTTTACCAATGCTTCTGCTGCTTTAATGTTTGTAGGATCATATCCTACCTACAATACTAATTATTCTAAGGCTTTTATCCTTAGATCCTTGGCATATAATGAAGCTTTATCCATCTCTTTGATCTTGCATATTGGAGATGGTGTTTTGAATCTTATGAGCACTCATAGATTTTGTTGTAACTGTGGAATATAACATCTCAGAGCTTTGCCTGTGAAACTCTATTTGATCTAATTCATGCATACTGTCTGAAGCTACTTCTCGATCAACCTTCTTATAGTCAGCAACTGTCTTTGGCACTGATACTATGGGTTGTAATATTGAAGTAATCAATTTTTTACTTGAGTAATCAAATTCTGATAGAAATCTGTTTGGATTGACTGGCTTTTATTTCAAGAAATGAGAATAAATTTCAGTTTTGATTTCCTCATTCTTAAGCTTGATTTGCTTATATTTCTCCTTAATATCCAAATCCTTCTCCTGAGTTGAATGTGAGGAAGAATCCTCCATGCTTTGTTGTCTTTCCATAGTTGTGTGTCTTCATTATTGATTTCTTCATTCGGATTTGGCTTAGTGATAATTACAGTAGCTACATTTGTCTCTGGCAAGCCTGTGTTGGTATTTAAAGGCTCTGTTTCTTCAACATCTATTGTCACTTTTCCTTTGTCTGCTGTATCTAATTTTTGCCTTTTGTTATAAATGATCTTGAACTTTGTTTCTATTGTAGTTTCTGCCACATATGCTCCTTCTTCTCTTATTCTTTTGGTGGACTTCTCTAGTTGTAGTCTCTAAGGTATAACTAGTATTACCTTTGCTTACTGCATCTATTAATGTATTTTCAATCCATTTAAGCTGATTGGAAAAATTTTCTATTTCTGGTTTAGCTTCATGTATAAAGGGTGTTAATTTTCATTTCACCCTTAGCTTGCTCAAGATTACTTGTGGATCATAGTTCCAAGGGAAGCTCTCTTCAAATTTATATTCCACTAATTGATTAGCTGCCTCCTTTTCTGCATCCCTGTGATTGCATATGAATGACCCAATTTGATTTTTAAGTTTGAATTGGGCCTTATTCTTAGCTGCCATGAAATTGATTGAATCAGAGTTTAGGATTCGCCTGATATACTCCAAGGCAAAGATCCTCATTGAGGGATGTTTGGGTAACTTGTAAGGTAACAAGTTTGTCCAAAAAACTCTGATTTTAGTATATTTCTTATATAAATACCAGTCACCAACCTTACTCTGCTCTAATAACTGCAATACCTTCTTCATTTCCTCACTTATTCTAGGCTGCTCTATCTTGGTCAACATGGTGATCACTAGATGTAAAAATAATTATGAAAACTCCGAATAACTGAAATCTGCACATTCTTTCCTGATCAATGATTTCCAAAAAATGACAAATAAAGGATTGGCCTCTATGTCAAGTTTTTGAAGAGTGATTGGAAAATTATATGATTGGAAGTATAAAAACATGTGGGAAAGGTAGGAGGTATATCTAAACACTCCCTTTATTTTCAAATTTGTCAATTGATAATGAATACTATCAGCAATGAAACCAGCATAATCAAATATTACTGAAGGTGGTTGAACTGGAGAAAAGGTGGAAAAGAATCCCAAGATGGATTCATCAGTGTGCTCATCAGTGAAATATCCAAGTATGAAAGAAAGCATGGAAATTACATGTCTTTATCCTTCAGGGAATTTAGGAGTAGAATATGGAGGATTTAACTTGGGAATTTCTACATGCAGAGGCATAAAAGTCTAAAAAATCATGAACCTTTTAGGAAAATCCAGGCCAATGTATAACTTAGTGAGGGCCTCAATAGAAAAGGGGACTACTTGGGGGTTAGGTTGAAGCTGCAACATTTGGTTAATTGACTCTATAGTGATGGTAAATAGGACTTCTTTACTGGCATTCACAATAGCTGTTTGTTCAGGAATATAGTATTGCTGACACAACCTAATAATCTCCTGACAACGGTGAGTCAATGACACTACATATTTGGGCAAATTGGATTCCCAAATATGAACTTATTCATGATCATCTAAATATTTCTCATAGCACCAATTATGGATATCTAACAGGTTGAATTCAACAATGGGATCAACTATTTTATAATCAGTATCAGTAAGGGGAATATGTTCAATATCAACAACATGTGGTTGTAATGGATTGACAACAATATCAATGTTTGAAGTCATGGAAGGGGTAGGCTTAGGTGCTTTAGAACCTTCAGGTTTGCTTGCACTTTATTTTTTAGGAATTTTGATTAGCTTCTGCAAGTTTAAACAGTTTGCAGAAGTAATTTTACTATAGCAGAGGATTAATTGGGAAAATATAGGCTTTTCTTTGGGTTTTCTGTTCAATTAGGCCTGTCAAAGAGGTTTAGAAGCTTGAGAGTTAGTTTAAAATAGAAAATAGGGGTTTTCTGAGTATTTTAAATGGAAATAGGGCTAAAAGCCCTTTTAAAAGGATCACAGAGGGTTTAGGGTACCTGCAGAGGCTTTCTGGCTTATCTCGAAGCTTGAAATAGACTAATAAATTGTGTAAACTCTTCAATTTCTTCAGAAATGGTGTGCAGCCGAGAAATGGGTTTATGGGAAAATTTTTCCAGAGTTTGGCCTGTTTTTGGGACTTTTTGGCAGCTTAGTTAATCAATTTCTTAACTTAAATATGTTTTCTTTCATTTAAAATGGGTTTTTCAACTTGATTGCAGGTTTGAATTCTAGAAAAATACCTGTTGTAATGCAGGTATCGATTTTTGGAAAGGTTTCTGAGGTTCTTTGCTGAATTGAAGGCTTCAGTAGCTTGTTTGGAGCACTGCACAGCTACTTAGCAATCTTCAAAGGTTTACTGGGCAAATGTTTGCAAGCTTTGGGTGTAAAAATGACAGAAAATGACTTGAACATGGTTTCTTACAGTCGGGAAAGCTTTGAAGAGGGTTTTAAATGAGCAAGAATGATATGACATACATTTCCAAAGGTTTTATTAAAACATATTGGTTGCACTAATCAACATTGAATGTAGGTCGCATCAGGCAGGAGGGCGGTTTCAGAGTTTGAATGGATTAAAACCGCAAGTGGTTATAGCGCGGTTATTGGGTGGTAAGCTGTATTGAACTCAACCCACATGATCTAATGAAGAAAGGCCACGTGGGGGAGAGAGGTTAATGGAACACCACCCATTTCACATGACTTTGGGATTTGGAGGAACGCGCATCTATTTTGCGCGATATTGAATGTCGACTGTTGAATCTAAAGGTTGAGTGTGAATGGTTGAGATTAGTTCGGGAGTTGCACTGGAATGATAGGTGGGGCCGGGTATTTTATATGAGCAGAGGGGTTTTGAACTTTAGCAATAGACATTTATTTAATTCAAAAACCTTGGGTTATAAAAAATATAGGCGAGGGAGTAATGCAATGTATTTCTATTTAAAGCATTTTTGAAATGTTTTAATAAAACATATGCGGGAGATGATGTATTTATATAGTTTTAAAGATTTTGAATAGTTTAAAAACTATAGGGGTGGGGTATTTAATTAATGATACGTTTAGAACAAAGGGTTTATAGGCGGGGTCTTTATTTTATGCACATGGAATATTTAACTATGGTCTAAACTTTATAATAGTGGGTTTTTGGGGGTTATTTAGTTATAGGGGAATTAATATCTACGGGTAGGTGTAATTTTAGGGATTTAATAAAATAGGTTAAAATTTAATATGAAAAATGGAAACAAAACACATATTATCTCTAAGTAACGTATAAAATAAAGCATTGCTCATTTTTATATGTACTTCACTAATACTTAGGATAAATGTAATTTGAGTGTTTTATGAATGATTTTGAAGGATGAAGTTAATTATTTGGGGTTTATTTTTACTAAGTAAGAATGTGTCTTTATTTAGGAAAAAAAAGGGGTTTTAATGTATGAATGAAGGGTAAATGATGATAAATGCGGGTTTAACATAAGAACTCAATATTTTTAACTAGCCAGTCATCGAGCCTTGGGTCCAGTCCCAACAAAAGTTAAAGAAATGCTCTGAGCCTATTTGACTGATAGCTTAGAATACTGAATACTTATAGGGGAGGGGAAATTAGTTATTTTTCCCGTTGATGCTTTATTACATGATTTCCCAACTGCTTTCTACCTACCCAACTTTATTTCTAACATTTTTTCTTCATTTTGTAGGTGCATTTAGACTAGCAACCTTAAAACATTTTCTTTCAAAGCATAAAACTATCTAGATCTATCTTATTTCATCTGAGGGCTTAGATTAAACTGTTGAGCTCCTCATTATTCTCTACCTATATACTAATTTGTCAAGTTTAAACTGTTTGAAAAATCTTTATTCACTATCTAAAACATGAAATTGAAAACATGAAAAGTTAAGATTAAATTGTTTAACTAATCATGGATTATGGCATTTATTGACAATCTGCACATAATCATTATTCTTGCAGTAAAGTAAAAGTAGTGGCATTTGTATTTTCTCACTTTCAGATATTTTTTTTTTTTTTGGGGTTTATATTTTTCTAAGTCCTTTGATCTTTATTTTAGGACTTTTTACCCTCTTTTTGGCTTTTTTATTATTTTTCATTTTTTCAAAATATGGGAAAACAACTTGTAGAAAGCAAGGTATGTACATATTTACAAGACTATCAAAGTCAATTAAAAATTTATGAACCCTATTATTATAGGACCCTAACAGAAACTACTCAAGGAAAAGGAACAATCATCACAATTGGCTATAGTTCCATTGACAACAGTCCCCATTTCAGTTGCAACAACACCAAGATCATATACATCGACATCAGCACAAGCACAAAAAACAAATTCTTCAAGTGAGATGATCAAAGCCATGGACAACTTGTCCATTGAAGGGAAAGAAATGGAAAAATTGAAGGCCCGGCTTAAGAAATTATAGGAGAAGAAATTAAAAATAAATACTTCATATGTAGTAGAATTGTAGAAATCTCATAGGCTTACTCAGAGGGTTGAACAGTTGGAAAGTGAATAAAAAATGGCACAGACTTTGGCACAAGAAAAATAAAATATATGGATAGAGATAAATCAGGCCATAACTGAAATATGGCCCTCAATCCAAATCATTTTTTAGCAGGAAGAGTTGATACAAAGATCGAAAGAAGTGGTGAAAGAAATAAAAAAAATTTTGGGGCAAAAACATTGTGAAGCAAAAACTCTAATAAGAATCTTGAATTCTAAAACTAAGGAAGAATTGGAAGAGTTTGTAATTCAAGATAGGAAAAAGACAATTTTGTAGGTAAGAAGGGTCATTACTAAAAAGAACTTAATGCTACTACTAGAGGAAAAATTTCACAATATGGAATCCAACATTCAAAAGTTCCATAAAAAGTTTGATATAGTCTATATAAAAGGACTACTAGGGCTAATAGGAATGGAGAATAAGCTAGTTAGCTTAGAATATTATCACCACATATTATTCACTATTGCACGAGATAAGTCAAAGTTTGCAGGAATAAAAGGGAACATCATAGGGAAGGATTTTATGGAGGCTATAGATTTTGACTTATTCATTAAGCATGAAGTCAAACACCTATTTATCATCAAGCCTAAGTTCCAAAAGTATATATAAGTAGATGTAACTTACAGGAAGTTGATAAAGTATTCTATCCCAAGTGAAGATCGATGGGATAAATTATGTGAACCACATGGGTAAAACAGTCTCACCTCCAATAGCCAGACAATAGGGAAACACTTTTTGGGGTCCAATCATCAACAAAGATACTCGAGAATAGAGCTAGCATCTACAACATTTTCTTATCTCCTATATTTTTTTTCTATCTTTGTAAAACATTTTTGGATATTTTGTAAAAAATATTGAGATTTTTACTCCAGATAATTTTTGATAATTTTGCATAAATAATTCAAAACTTGAAGTATTAGTGTTGGGACTTGTATGAAGAAATGGACTTCTGATGTAAAGTTGTTCCTTAAGCTCAAGTGGACAAATTTTAAGTAATACATAAAGCTTTTTCAGGATTCTTGTGTCAGACTTATTGGTGAAGTTATCTTCTCTTTTTAATGTGTTTTTCTCTGCCAATTCATATATTTCTTTTATCTATTTTGTTAAAATAAAAATAAGAATATGAATTTGTTTAAATACACTCAATTCTGGATTTTGAACAAAGTTACTATTTTCAATTGAAATTAAACACTATAATTCTTAATTGCTCTATGTTTAATGGATCCTTAAACTTTCCATCTTTACGATCTCACAAAAATCATAAGATATAATAAGTCTGCCTACCTTGCCCTGTTAAAATTATCTGTCACTGCTACAATTTATAAACTTGAAACTTAATTGACTCCATTTACCAATGGCTTTCTTTGTTGTTCCAACCAAACCATTTTAAAAACCAAAATTTGAACTTTCATATCTAGCCTAAAATCCTACAAAGCTAAATATGACAGAGAGATCCCTCTCTGAGTTTAGAAGGGCTAGTTTCTAAACTTAAAAGCAGTTCTGTGGTTACCTCTGGGTTTCTTTCACAGCCTTAAGAAATTATGGAGTGCTAACATTCTAGCGACCATACTGGGGAAGAAAAAATTTAAATTAAAATCTATCTTCCTTGGTGAAAATTTTGCTTCAGTGCTTAAAGCTATTTCTATGTTTCTGGCTAAAAAATAGATCTAATTAAGGTTGTTTTCCACTTATAATTAGCACATATTCTACATCTATAAATATAAAATAAGTATATCTGGCTCCTAAAATAATTCACACTAGAGCACATCCAGATCCAAACCCTCCGGAAATTGTAGATAATCTAGAAAAAATAATTAGAAAAAGGAGTGTAACTGAGATTGAATCAAGTGAAAGTCTCCTGCCAAGGGTTAATTCCCTTCCTGATAGTTATTTCACATTAGAAGATATAGATTTTTATTTGGATTTTCAAGATACTCTTTTTAGAAGGAATTCTGATAGTTTTTTTGCCTAAAACATTTATTGATGAAAGCATGCTAAAACCCTTTACGTTAGATTAGACTATGCATACATCTTTGAGCCATCAATCACCTAAGTTGTCAACTCATTCTTCCACTGCATCATCTCCCATTCCACAAACTAGGTTCAGCTATTAATCTCGTTCCTCCATTAGTTCCTCCCAATATCTCTACACTCGGTTAAATTAGTTCTACACCCAGTCCATCTACTATTCCTACCACTTCCACTACAACACATCAAAGTGTTATAACTCCACCTTTCATACCACTATACCCACACCTATTACTACTACATCTTCCTCTAATAACAATATTCTCATCATGGCTGCTTGTTATTCTCCTATGATTTTATTGAGGAACTTAAACCCATGCCACAAGGTTATCAAACACGGATACCTCAGTTTGATATTGCTGGACCAATTATTGCTCAACAACACATAGATCGAATGAATGATTATTTTTATTTACAATAATTTGATGAAGATGATGTTAGAATGAGGTTATTTTCCCAAAGCCTCATTGAAGAAGTTAAAAAATGGTTTAAATCATTACAAGCCGCATCTATCCCAAATCTAACTTCAATTCATGAAAGTTTTCTTAGAAGGCAGGAAATCAAGAAAAACCCTCTCTAGATCTTATTTGAATATGAGAGTATCAAAATAAATCCAAGAGAATCAATCCATGATTATTGTACTAGGTTAAAAAATGTGTATAATTCCATTCCAAATGCAATAGAAGCTCATCCCAGACTAGCCTTGATGAAGTTCCCAAATGGTTTGATCCTGATATGGCTTACAACCTTAGGGAAAGAAACCCTTCCACATTAGAATAACTTCAGAGGAATGTAGTTAGTGTATAAGAAAACTTGTTAGAAAAGAGAGCTAGATTGAAAACTGAAAGAAAAGTCTAAATCAAAGAAGAACCAACTTCTTCTTCTTCATATGCTATGTTGGATAACTTAGTGAAAACTATGGAGAGAATGATGGATAGGATAAGCTTAGCTGATAGAACTCCTCCAAGAGAAAATAAAGGAGGTCCTCCTATTAGAAATCAAAATTTTAGAAGAAATCATCCAAAAAGTAAATAAACAAAATAGAGAGGCTCTACTGATCAACAACAAATTAGGCCTCCATTTCAAGAAAATTATGTTGGTGAAGAAACTGAATTAATAGAGAAACCTTAAGAAAATCAGATAAATATATTTGGAATAAATGAGATAGATCAAATCGTCTTAACCAAAGAAGAAGAAGATCAGTTTTTTTTATCATGACCATAGCAAGACCCTTTAGAATCAGAGGAATATGAACAAAGATATCAAAATGGCATGATGGAGCTACACAAATAATACAACTTAAGAAGCAAGAAATTTGTTGAAAATCCTCCTAACAAAACTCAAAACGATGCTCCCTCAACTAGTCAACCAGAAACATATCCTAAAAAAAAAACTCTAGAAAACTAGAGCCTACTTCAACTAGTCGAAAAAAAACTGATCCTCAAAAGGAAATTTCTAAAAAACCAGATGTAAATGTCAAAGAAGTTGAAAAATCACAAACTACTTTTAGCATTTGAAACTGAATTGGCCAAAGTAAAAATTTCCATTCCTTTGCCTGAATTGGTGACTAAATATGTATATAAGACCCAAGGCATGAAAGATTTGAAGATAGAAGAAAGGAAAATCACAGTTAATTTAAATGATGACTGACCTGGCTTATTGCTCGGACATGAGGTTGAAGGAAAATCCCAGGATGGAAGTGTTCCACCTTTTTACATTAGCTTGAATATTCATGAAAAAATCTTACATAACTCAATGCTTGATTCCGGTGCTCCCCATAGCTTGATTCCAGAGCTAAAATGGAAAAACTTTGAAATTTCACATATAGCCTAAAATACTACAAAGAAAAAAAAGACAAATATGATAGAGATATCCCTCTCTAAGTTTAGAAGGGCTAGCTTCTAAAATTAAAATAGGTTATGTGGTTGCCTCTGCGTTTCTTTCATAACCTTAAGAAATTACGTAGTGCTAACAGAACCAACTAGAAAAAACAATGAAATTGAACCCACAACACCATGATTATCTAGGAAATGGCAAGGCTAGGAAAATCCAATATCAATCTAGGAAATATTCCATGCCAATGACAGATCATGACCAAGAAACCACATGCATACACCATGCATGCCAAAACTAGTGAGGAAAATATAGATGCAACTTGGTATCTGCAATAAAAAACCCTTGTAGCTGTTGATCCTGATGTCCTCTTGCACTTTTCTACTCTTCCTTGCCTTCTTGATCCAATTCACCAAGTATGTCACACTATCCAAGAGTGCTCCAAGAAAACTCTAAGTATCCAGGAGTATGAGAGAGAGAGAGAGAGAGATAATAATGAGAGAGCTCCAAAAATGAACTGACAAAAGGTACCCACTGATCCTCATAAGCCTTTTTATTGAAGAGGCCTCTATTTTCTTCATTTTCCATTATTTTCCTTCATTTTCCTCCTCACATGAAACCTTTGACCTTTCACCCCCCTTTTCTCTTAATTTCCATTTTTTTCATAAATAAATGTGCCAAGAATTTTTTTTTCCTCTTTAATTCCTTACCCATTGCCATTGCCAATTTCCATCGCCATAATAAACCATGTGAACACCCACACTAGGATGTTTTTCCCAACATTCAGCTTGGAATACGTGTCCCATGACCTTGGTTAGTATTTTTCCTTTATTAACTTTTATTACATGGAATTTTAACCAGGTTTGTCACAGAACCCTCCCCCTTGGGGGACACCGTCCTCGGTGTTCAATCACACATATACCTCAACAAAACTGCTGGAAAAAATTATACTACTGATGGAGCTTTATAACATAGCTCTATGCAATATTTACAATGATCACCCCGATGAAAGAAAACTATCATGATAACATAACAATAGGAAAAATATAATTACATGACACCCATATCATTTATTGGAGATTTATAACATATCTCATGGCGATATTTTCATCCATATACATATGTACATATATCCAAACATCACATCAAAACGTATATCAAAACATCACCAACAAATATGCCAAGCAAATAGCAACATCACACCAAAACTGCTTTGCCTCAAACAACAAACAAGTAATGATACATAGCCCGCATCTAATCTGACATCTCCCATGTAGCTTCATCGGGCACAAATTGCTTCCATTTCACTTTTACTTGCTCTATTGCTAAATTCGAAAGCATGAGTGCTTTTCTCTACAAAATGCACCAAGTTTCCTGCTGGAATTCTCCTTCTGGCTCCACCTACAATACATACTAGTCAATCACATGATCAACATATTTAACGTATTTGTTAAGCAATGACACATGGAAAATATCATGGAATTTCACTGTGGAAGGCAGTGCAAGTCAATATACTACCGGCCCAATCCTCCCAATGATCCCGAAATTTCCACAAAATTGTGGTGCCGGCTTGGCACATGATCCAATCCACAAGGATCTCTTCTTAGGTGTGATATGCAAGTACACATGTTCCCCAACATGAAACTCACACAAATTTTTCCAACATGCATATCTCTTTTTCCTATCCCGTCCTACTTTCAAATTCTTCTTGATTACCTGCATTTCCTGTTCCATTTCTACCAACATGTCTAGTACAATATTCAACATCGTGTTAACAAGATCACTCCAATTGATGGGAGTATTGCTACTCCACCCATAAAATTCCTCAAATGGACTCATCCTCAAGGATTCCTGATACCCATTGTTGTAAGAAAACTATACCAGTGGAAGATACTCTTCCCACTTCCATTGTTGATGCATCACATACATCCTCAATATGTTCTCCAGTATCCTGTTGACCCTCTCTATCTGTCTGATCAGGAGTTCATAATTTTTTCTCAAAATTCAAAGTTATAGGATTGGGTTTAAAATAGGATGGTTGCATATATCTCGACTTCTTGATTCATGGCGTCGCGAACGGTTTGAAAAAATGATGTTGTATAAGGGAGATATCACGTTCTGATAAAAATTCCAAACAGGTAAATTTTTGCAACAGTTTGACCAGGGTTGACTGGGATGCCTAGTCAACAAGGTGGATTGCATAGTCACCAAAAGGAACATTCTAAGGAATATTCCTTCCTTAGAGCCAACCAGGATGAAAAGTGGCGCAAAGTTATTGGTTAGTTGGTTTTACGGGGTAATGGAGGAGCCAATCACATGGTGACACGTGGCTAGCCATGAGGCCGCCACGTGTCCCTGCAACTGTATGCCAAAATTTTGGTGAGTTCTGCAGGGCTCGACCCCATGACCTCCTGCCCAGCACACACAGTTCATACCACTTGCTTTATGCTTTATTCCTTAACTACAAAGGGAGTCGGTTTATATTTGATATGTGTTTCAAATCACATCAGGGGTGGAACTGCCGACAGTCCCAACCCGCCAGCGGTTCCATAGGTTTGTTCACATGAAAATGTTTATGATAGCAACCACAACAAATGAAACCCACCGTGGTTTCGATATTTGATGTCACATGCAACCATATATTGTTAAGTATCCGCGCGGTCAATACTAACACGTCGTCCAATCCACAACTTCAACTCTGGTTTAAAACCTTATTCACAGTTACATGCCCGAGTTCCACTCCAATGGTTACAGTTTGGAATCTGTGGTTTGGGTTTGGCATGTGGCCACCCCAACCACTAACCTTAAATTCCATGGTTAGTTCCGGCAGAGTTTTTGGAGGCACATTTTTTATGGCGGAATTTACCAATTTAGCTCCAGTTAAGTGGAGTTCTCCACTTTTAGTGGAGTTTTTCTAGGTGTAACTGGGAAAAAGAGTATGGGACTCAATTTTTGCCTATTTAGAGTGAATTAAGAGTCATTTTAGACTAATTGGAGGATTTTGGAGCCATTGGTGCAGTGAAAAAAACCATTAGAGGCTTGCAACTACATGTAATAGAAAAATTTTGAGCATAATTAAATATGGACATGCCATTGGGAGCTGGACCAACAGATATAGCTCAGGAGGGGTGAACTACTTCATCATGCCTGCTGTGTAAATTTCATGTGGTGAATTATTTCTCTGTTTTACGCTTTTTTTTAGTGTCATTTATGCTTATTTCATGTTTCTAATTCACTAAAATCATCTACAATTCATGGTTAAAATCCTCAATCCTTAAGAAAAATAATGAGAAAAGTATGCACATGTTTATAAACTGAAAATACACTTAGCGCAAAAAAACTAATACATTCATTTCAGATCAGATGGGTATCAGAGCTAGAGTTTATTCTTTGGTGTTGTTTAGTGCAAATAATTGTTTAACTATTTGCAAGTTTTTAGATTCTTAATAGGCTCAAGCTCAAAAGAGGAGAAGGAAAATTGGTGGAAGCAGAAGGGTCTCAAGAAGATCCAAAGCAAAGGAGAGCAAGATTGCCACAATCTCCACCACCTAGTTCACCTCCTAAGGAAGTAGAAGTTTTATTAAGCACGTCTCATAGAGAAGGAGAAATCCATGAAGAATTTGATCCCAAAGAGGAAGAAAGAGTGTTCAGGAAAGAATTTATTGACTTGACTGAGATGGTTAGAATCCTTTATCAAGAAAGGAATGAGAGACTAGAAGGAGAAGGATCCAAAATTCACAAGGAAGGAAAGGGGTCTTCAGGAGGTAAAAATGATGAAGATAAGTCAAAGAAGGGAAATGGAGGAAATGGAGGCAATGGAGAGCCATCATCCTCAACCTTATCATCATCATCCTCTACTTCTTCTTCAGTACATAAGCCACACAATTCAAAGAACACTGGTAAAAGTCCTTTTTTAAAACCTGATGTTAAGTTTGAATTGCCAATGTTTAATGGTGAAGTCAATGCAAAAGAGCTTGATATTGGATTAGGCAATTGGAGGTCTATTTCAGAATCTAGAACCTTCAAGATGATGATACCAAAATCCAATTAGCTTCATTGAGAATGGAAGGTGCAACACTTGTTTGGTGGGAAGCCAAGACAAAGGAGGAAATCAAGAAACATGGTAAGATTATTCTATCATGGTAAGATTTCATTACTTCTATAAAACAACAGTTTTATCCATGAGCTCATATGCAGAAAGCCATAATGAATAGGAAAAACTTTAGGCAATTGAAGGGACAAAATGTGCAAGATTGCACCCAAGAATTTAGGAGAAGATATCTCTTATTAGGGGTAGATTTAAATAGCCAAGATACTTTGATAAAGTACATAAGAGGCTTACATAGCTACCTAAAACATACTATTCTCATGTTTAACCCCACCATTTTAGATGGCGTATGTGTTCAGGCCACACATCTAGAAGCTAGAGGGAAGAACATTTCTGAAGAGGGTAGAAAGAAACCGTTTAAGGGTAAATCCAAAAAGAAGACCTCAAAAGGTAAAAGAAAAAATAATGCATTTGTTAAGAAAGAGGGAGAAAAATTGGTTTGTAAACATTGTTCAAAATAATTCCATGATGAAACTCATTGTTGGAAATTACATCCTGAAGTGAGGCCAAAGAAACCCAATAACAAAGGGAAACAGAAAACTGCTGCTACAAATCAACATGATTTAGGAGACGATTCAAGTGACGAATCTAAGATTACAACCATGGGATTGAAGAACATGAAGGGAAAAGAAATTGAAACTAAACCTAGTACTAGTAGATGAAACTGTCACATCTCCAAATGAAGAAGAAAGAATTGAACTGTTTCATGTGAGGGTCATATCCAAGCATACCAAGATTGACACATTTTTTGACAGTGGGTCACAAGAAAACTTAATCTCTGAAGACTTGGTCAAGAAAATTAACCTTGAGACTATACCACATCCAAAACCATATCCATTGGGTTCGATTTGTAAGGATGAAAATCTACAGGTTTTAAAGAAATGTATATTGCAGTTTGCAATCACTGCAAATTTTATTGACACAGTTGAATTAGATGTGGTTTCACTTGACATAACAGGTATTGTGTTGGGGAGTCCTTACTTGTATGATAGGAAAGAGATATTTTGACGCCATGAGAACAAATATAATTTATTCAAATATGGAAAGGAGTTCATTGTAAGAGCACATCACAAGAAGACAAATATTGCTATGGTAAATGCTAGATGGGTAAAGAGGCTGGTAAATTCAAGTAAGAATTTTTTTCTTCTAATGATTAAGCCTAAAGCTGATGTTAATCATGAATCATTTAAGGGGTGTGATACTAAGTTTAAATCAGATTTATATGATGTAGTTAATGCACATCATGAGATTTTTCAAGAGCCAACAGGATTGCCTCCAAAAAAAGAGATTCAACATGAGATTCAGTTGCAGCAAGATTGTCCTCTTCCAAACATCATTATGTATGACATGTAGATAATGTAAAATGTTGAAATAAAGAGGAAAATCAAAGAGATTTTGGACAAAGGAATCATAAGGCCAAGCACCTCGCCATGCGGTTCACCCATAGTCTTGATACCAAAGAAAGATGTGACTTGGCGCATGTGTGTAGATTTTCGAGTTTTGAACAAGATTACGGTAAAAAATCATTACTCACTCCCAAGAATAGATGATTTGATTGATCAGCTGAAAGAAGAAATTTTTTTCACTAATTTATATTTATGAAGTGGATGTCATCAAGTAAGAATTGTAGAAAGTGATATATGGAAAACTGCATTCAAAACCAAACAAGGACTCTTTGAGTGGTTAGTTATGCCATTTGGTTTGTGTAATGCACCGAAAAATTTCATGCATGTTATTGATAGTGTTTTTTGTCCATTCCTTAATGACTTTGCGATTGTGTTCTTAGATGGCATATTGATTTTCAGCAAAACAAGAGAAGATCATGTCTTGCATGTGAATAGAGTGCTTGATATTTTGAAGAAAGAGAAATTGTTTCTTAAGATGTCAAAGTGTGAGTTTGGAAAGACTTCTTTGTTACATTTGGGGACATATTGTAGGAGGAGGAGAGTTGATAATTAATCCTTCTAAAGTGGAATCCATTGTGAATTTTTCCACACCCAAAACAGTAACCAAGGTAAGAAGTTTCTTAGGTGCAACTCAATATTGGAGAAAGTTTATTACTGACTTTTCTTCCATCACAGCTCCTATGCATGCAGTCACAAGTGTGAAGAAAGGCTTCCAATAAAAATAGCAAGCTTTCGAAGCTTTGAAAGACAAGATCAGTTCAGCTCCAATCCTTGCATTACCAAATTTGAGACAGCCATTCGAGATTCAAACTGATGATAGTGATTATGCCATGGGTGTAGTGTTGGGAAAAATACTGAGAGGGGGAGGGTGAATCAGTATTTAGTGTAGAAAATCAAACTTTTACTTTTTCCTTTCTAAAAACCCATACGCTACTTTACTGAAGGAAACTAACATATATATGCGGATATCCTTTACAGAACTCGCGTATGTCCAGAGATCTAATTATGTGTTTGAATCTTAACTCAGATCATTGCATTATTCATTCATCAGATATTTCAGAAACAGTAAACAGGTGCAGACAGAACAGAATAATCATCACTCATATGCAACACACATACAGGATTTTTAGGTGGAAACCCAATTCGGGAGAAAACCACCGTGCAGTTGTTTCGGCCTTCAAAATTTATTATTAAGAAAACTTCTTACAATCATGTCTTGGTGCGGACTCAAACCGACACGCAGGCACCCACACGGAGGGTGCAGCAGCTACTCTCGTTTACCGACCTCTCTGGAAGGAGCTACAACCCCACGCACTCATTTACTAGCCTCTTTGGAAGGCTACTGCCCCCGATATGAGTACCGGCTTCTACTGGGAGCTTCCACTTTCATACTCGGCCAGCCTACGGATCACGTAGACCACGTTTCATCAATTTTCAAACTGGATCAAACAGCTCCAACACAACCCTTTACTTGTCAATAAACAACCTTTTCCCAAGGCATCAAACAGAACGATGGCTCCGCGCTATGGCGGAATATCGGATATAGCCGGACGAGAATGGTATAGAAACACATTCAACCTTTAGCAACCATTAGATCGAAATCATACGCGCTTTTTATTTCATGGGGCTTAGTGTATATACACGCTCCGGAAAACCGAACGCGTATACTTGTGCATTTCAAAGAGAATCCTAACTACGCATACGCACTTTTCTTTCCACCGGTAACCATCGTGCTTTCTCATCGACGAACCTACGTATAGATCTACTAAAATATAAACTTTGCGATGCTGGACGAGATCTATAAACTTACCCAGTTCTTCAATCTCTTCAACGGGGATTGCGCGAGTCTTCTTCCACTTCTTTTCGGATCATCCTTGACATTCACCATTTCTAGATCTAGAGATCTTGAGCCTTCATCATCTTCATAGGAGCATCATGAATTCAGATCTATAAATTAGGAAGCAGAGGTTTACCTACGAATATACTTCAGAGTGAAGTATTCATCAAAGCCCAGACTCATACCTCCACCCTGCACAATGATTTTCTTCTCCTTATATAGGTTTACCCTTTTTCAATACCATGAGCCAAAACCACATCGCATCCGATGGTATTCCTAGACAGGATCAAATAGACAACCCAGCGCTCAATACAATGGGTCAATACCATGGTAGTAACCCTTGGTTTTACAAATTTAGAGCGCAATTGAGCATACACGACTTGGCATGTACTTTTGTGCGTGCATACGCTACTTCTCCTAGACAAAATCGTGTATGCCTTAAGACACACACTTTTCATCATTATTCTTGCACATGCTGATATTTATTTTTCTGGTACTTCTGCGCTTCTTGTAGAAAATCAGATTTACATCATTAATGCATCAAGAAAAACTTCATTAAGTAGGTTTCCATTATCTTCATTAAGTGGGTTGCCATCAAGGACAACACTCTGCATCATATTGCCAACAATCTCCCCCTTTGGACTTGATGGCAACCACAAAGGTGTTTGATCACCACAACAGATAGATACATTGATTATAATAATTACATAATAACCATGTTACTCTCCCCTTATTCAAACACCATGTCACTCTCCCCCTTTGACATCAAGGGAAAAGGGCGGATCAAAACCAACACAAGGTTTTTCTCCTCATGTAGAAGGAAGCGCTTTGCAGATCTGATGTGCACTGAAGTTACCATGCTCCCCCTCAGTTCATGCTGAAAGTTCAAACATATTTTTCAATGAAGTACATGACTCTATGACCTTTCTATCACCAAGGACTCATACATACATCAAAGATCCAACCAAGTGGATTTATATAAGAGACTCAAATACCCAACCAAAAAGGTTTTACACATTTTGACTCAACTACCCAATCAAGTGGGTTTACAAATTTGAACAAGTCCTTACATGACTGAATATGACCTTTTATGACCAACATCAGAAAGACCTCAAGAGAGATCATATTTCAGAATCATAAGCCAACAATGCATAATACCCAGCAAGGCTATTGCTCCCCCTGAACCTGTACATCAGTTTACTCCTTCATCTCCCCCTTAGCTTGTGCATCCTGAACACTTTTCAACAGAAGATCATCAAGGCATATTTACCCAATATCAAAGAATGAGACAGAAATATAAGAGATAAAACTTCACCAGAGATTCCATACAGCATCAGAGATATCAAACGGTATTTGCATATGTCTTTTGTAAATCTTTGACCCCAACCAAATTTAAATGACAACCAGACCCTTCTTCACTTAGGGTAGGGATAAACTCGCGTATATACGCGACTGTCTTTCAGGAAACCCGCGTATCCAATTTGATCTTCTAAATTTAAGTAGTTCTGATTTTATTCACAGCAGAGACTACTCCCAGCTTCTGTCTGAGATATTCGAATGCTTCCCTGGGCAGAGGTTTGCTAAATATATCAACAACTTGTTCTTTGGAGGGAACATACTCCAACTTCACCTTTTTTTCAAGCACTTGTTCACGTAAGAAGTGATACTTGATTGGAATGTGCTTGGTCTTTGAATGCATAACGGGATTCTTTGAATCTGATGGCACTTATGTCATCACACATAATGGAGATAGGAGTGTAAATTTGATTTGAAAATCTTGCAAGTTTTGCATCATCCCAAACGAGTTAAGGTACAGCAAGGCAAACCATATTCTGTACACCAACTGTACATAAGAGTAATAGAATTTTGCTTCTTCTTGAACCAGATATAGCAGGACCCCCATATATAATGCACTTACCACTAGTGCTTTTTAAGTCATCAACATTTCCAGCCCAATCTGCATCCGTGTAAGCATGAAGAGTAAGATCAGCATTCTTGGGATACCATAGTCCAAAGTCTTGAGTTCCTTGTAGATATTTGAATATTCTTTTGACAGCCTAAACGTGAGACTCTTTTGGATTAGCTTGGAATCGTCCAACAATCCCAACTGCATGCATAATGTCAATTACAGTCCCAGTGAGATAAAGTAGGCTTCCTATCATTGATCTGTATTCTGGTTGATTCACCGTGGGAGAATCATCATGAGAACTGAGGTTACATCCGGTTATCATTGGTGTACTTATTGGTTTGCATTCTTCCATGCCATACTTCTTCAAAATTTGCTTAATATATTTTTCTTGTGATAAGAATATTCCATCTGCAGTTTGATGCACTTGCAACCCAAGAAACAATGTTAGTTCTCCATGTAAGGACATTTCAAATTCTTGCTGCATGACAGAAGCAAATTTCTTACTCATAGATTCTTCATTACTCCCAAAAATGATGTCATCTACATATACAACGACAATCAATAGTTTATCATTTTCAACCTTTGTGTATAAGTTGCTATCAGCAGACCCCTTTGAAAATCCTTCTTGATGAAGATATTTGTCAAGACGATAATACCATGCCCTTGGAGCTTGTTTGAGACCATATAGAGCCTTTTTAAGTCTACAAACAAGATTTGCATCATTTCCCAAAATGAATCCTTCCGGTTGTTCTATATAAACTTCTTCTTCTAGATCACACCATTGAGAAAGGCAGGATTTAACATCCATTTTGATAAACTTTGATTTGTTGGCTTGAAAAAGAAAAACATTCTTATGGCTTCAAGTCTAGCTACAGGAGCAAAAGTTTCTTCAAAGTCTATACCTTCTTGTTGAGTATACCCTTGCAAACAAGTCTAGCTTTGTTTCTTACAACATCCCCATTCTCATTTAACTTGTTTTTGAATATCCATTTAGTTCCAATGACATTTTTGTTATGAGGTCTTGGTACTAATTCCCAAGTGTGATTCTTTTCAATTTGATGAAGCTCTTCATTCATGGCTTGAATCCAACATTCATCTTTGCTAGCTTGATTGACATTTTGGGGTTCAATTGTGGATAGGAATGCCAGATAGCTAGAAGATCCCACAAGAGTCCTCCTTGTTTGTACACCCGATTCCTTGTTTCCCAAAATTTAATATTCAGGATGATTCTTTTGAACATATCTGGATGGAGATTTTTCTGATAGATCATCTTTAGGTTCTTCATTGGATCCACTGTCTATATCATTTCCATTTGATGTAGAAGGACAAAAATCACCATCATCTTCTTCTGTTGCTTGTTTTTCTGCTTTAGGAGCTGCAGGAGACTCATCAATGACAACATCAATACATTCAACAATCTTTCGAAGCCTTTTATTGTAACATTTGTATGCTTTGCTTGTAGATGAGTAACCACGAAGTATCCCTTCATCTGATCTAGGTTAAAACTTGCCAAGCTTTTCATCATTATTTTTGATAAAGAATTTACTTCCAAAAATTATAAAATGCTTTACAAAGGGAGAATTACCATACCAGAGTTCATATGAAGTTTTGTCACTATTTACCTGAACATGTGCCTTGTTGAGAATATTTGATGCTGTATCTGCTGCTTCTCCCCAGAACATGTCAGGAGTTCCAGAATCATCTAGCATAGCTCTAGCCATTTGTTGAATTGTTCTATTCATTCTTTCTGCTACGCCATTTTGTTGTGGAGTGCCTGCTACAGAGAACTTTCTCTTTATGCCATGTTGTTCACAAAATTCAAATTCAGTGTATATTCTCTCGATCAGTCCAGGCCATAGGATTTTTAGATCTAATTCATTTTCTACCAATGCTTTGAATATACGAAATTTACCTGAAATGCTTCATCTCTTTGTGTTTAATCAACGGAATCCAACACATTCTAGAGTAATCATCAATAAATAAGATATAGTATTCTTCCCACGTGGTGACTTTTTCCTCATAGGTCCATATATGTCGGAATAGGACAAGTTCAGAACATGATGATCCTTATTTGGCATTAAATTTTACTCTGGTCTGCTTACCGAATTGGCAAGATTTGCATATGATACTCTATGGTAGAGTAATATTGGGAAGACCACGAACAACTTGAAGTCTGCTTGATTTGTTGATTTGAGAGAAGCTCAAATGCCCCAGCCTTCTATGCCATAGCCAATTTTTTGAAGATTTGCTCAATTAACATTGATCTTTGCAGTTCTTCAATACACACAGGTTGCTTGGAGTTCTTTTCCCTTTTATAATAGTTTTACCTGTATCAAGATCACGAACCACACATTCTTTTGAACTAAAGAAAACTTCAGTTCCTTGATCACACATTTGACTTACACTTAGCAGGTTATGGCACAATCCATCCACCTTACTGACATCATTGGCCGCCTTCTCTAGACTAGACCTGAGACCCTTTTCCTTTAATTACAGTAAGGGTATCATTTCCAAATGTAACATTCTTCTCCTTTTCTAGAGCACTATATGCAAGAAGTTTGTCTTTATCACCTGTCATGTGTCTTGAGCATCCACCATCAATGTACCATTGGTTCTCTTCATCTTCTGCAAATAACGCTATGCCACAATTTTCAACCTGTAACTCCTTCTTTTTCCATACTTTGGATCTTGAAGGAACATGTTCTTTTGGCTGAACTTTGCTCCTGCATTCAGATTCTTCATGGCCAAATTTATTGCAATAAGTGCATTCAACTTCATTTTGAAGAGGAGAAAAGTTGTTATAAGTATTCTTCTTTGCTTCAATATCAGTCCTTTTCTTTCTTGCTTCTCTTGTCATAATAGTTTTATATGCTACACATTGAACAACTTTATGACCAAAATTGTAACTGAGAAACATTGTCCATTGAAGTAGAAATTTCTAGATCATGAAATCTTCTATTTGAATTTACTGTTGATTGTTGCTTCTTTGAGAGATATCCTTGTATTGTGATGATCTTCTTTACCTGGTAAGATTCTTTATTCCCTTCTTTGAGTGTTGAATTTGGTGCTGAAGCCTGAGAAGATTCTCCGGTATATCCAAGACCTGTCTTAATAAGAGGAAAACGTTGAACCTTGATAATCTCATCTAAGGTTTCAGATCCTTTATCAAATCTAAGATTCAGAGTCTTTACTTTCTCAAGTTCTTTTCTTAGACTTACTACTTCACATTCTAATTTTTCATTATGTTTCTTTGCATCTTCATTCTGCCTTTCCAGAGTCTCTATGATTATTTTACTTTCTTCCAAGCATATTTTGAGTTGATTGTTTTGATCAAGAAAATCATTTTCATCTAGAGCATCCAAAAAAGCATCCTTATCGTCTCTAGAAATATTTTCAAATGCCATGAGAAGTCTAAGATCTTGTTCACATTCTTCCTCACTATCAAATAACCCATCACTGTCTTCATTTGTATAGTAGTTTTTCTTAGTGCTAGATCAGTTCTTATTCCTTCTTGCAGATGTTTCTTTATAAGGACATTTTGCAGCATAATTACCAACTCTTCCACAATTAAAAAATTTGAAAGGAAGCTTACCTTTGAATCTTCCGGTTCCTAGTTGGAGTCTTCTCACAAAGTTTGTCTCATCTTCTTCTGAGATATATCCTGATCCTTCTAGTTTTTTAACTTCTTTGCCTTTTGTAGAAGCTTTAAAAACAACTTCTTTGACTTCAGATGGTCCTCCTCACCTCATTTCATATGCATTCAATATGCCATGAAGTTGCACCACAGAAAGATTTTGAATATCCTATTTTTCTTCAAGGGCAGAAACTTTTGATTCAAATTTTGCCGTTAGCGATCGTAAAATTTTCTCAACCAAAGTAGTGTCAGATATTTTTTCACCCAAATTTCTCATACGATTTACAACATCATCAATACGTAAAAATAAACTGGCAATACTCTCATCACTATGCATCTTTAAATTTTCATATTCAATTCTGAGAGTTTGGAGTTTTGCAATTTTTACCTTTGCGTCGCCTTCATAACTTAGAATGATTTTGTCCCATATTTCCTTTGCTGTATTCAACTGCATGACTTTGACAAATTCTGATTCAGTTAGACTTCCTGTTATAGCATTGACCGCTTTTGCTTTTGATTCATAATTCTTCCTTTCAGTTGGATCTGTTGGTGTAGCGGCTGGATATTGATATCCTTGTTCAACAATGGCCCATACATCAGCTCCCATAGACTAAAGATAAGATCTCATCCTCACTTTCCAGAAGATTAAATTGCTTCCGTTGAAGAGCGGGGGCTTGATAGATGTTGTTCCCTCATGATTGCTCATCTTGCTTGATCTTCCTTCTAGCGGCTAAGCTTTTTCAGAAGGACCTGCTCTGATACCAATTGTTGGGAAAAATACTAAGAGGGGGGGGTGAGTCAGTATTTAGTGTAGACAATCAAACTTTTAATTTTTCCTTTCTAAAAACCCATACGCTACTTTACTAAAGGAAACTAGCATATATACGCGGATATCCTTTACAGAACTCGCGTATGTCCAGAGATCTAATTATGTGTTTGAATCTTAACTCAGATCATTACATTATTCATTCATCAGATATTTTAGAAACAGTAAACAGGTGCAGAAAGAACAGAATAATCAGCACACATATGCAACACACATGAACACCAGGATTTTTAGGTGGAAACCCAATTCGGGAGAAAACCACCGATGCCGTTGTTTCAGCCTTCAAAATTTATTATTAAGAAAACTTCTTACAATCATGTATTGGTGCAGACTCAAACCAGCACGCAGGCACCCACCTGCATAAGGCTGCAACCTTCTCTCGTTTACCAGCCTCTCCTGGAAGGGAGCTACACCCCCTGCACTCGTTTACCAACCTCTCCTGGAAGGGAGCTACTACCCCCTAATATGACTACCAGCTTCTACTGGCAGAAAGCTTCCACTTTCATACTAAAGGCTTCAACCCTCAGATCCACTGTAGACCACGTTTCATCAATTTTCAAACTGGATCAAACAGCTCCAACACAACCCTTTACTTGTTAATAAAAAACCTTTGCCCAAAGCATCAAACAGAACAGTGAAACCACTGTAACCAAAATATCAGATATAACCCAGACTTCAGAATAGATATGCAGAAACACATTCAACCTTTAGCAACCATTAGATCAGAAATCATACGCGCTTTTATTTCATCAGACCCGCGTATATACGCGCTTTCCAGAAGAAGAACCCGCGTATACTTTAGTACATTTTCCAAAGAGAATCCTAACTGCACATATGCGCTTTTCTTTCCACCGACCCGCGTATACACGCGCTTTTCATGAGACGAACCTGCATATAGATCTATAAAAGATAAACTTTGCAGTACAGACCAGATCTATAAACTTACCCAAATTTCTTCAATCTCTTCAACAGGATTGCGCCAGGTCTTCTTCACTTCTTTTCAGATCATCCTTGACATTCACCATTTCTAGATCTAGAGATCTTGAGCCTTCATCATGTTCATAGGAGCATCATAGATTCAGATCTATCAATTAGGAACAAGGTTTACCCATACAGATATACTTCAGAGTGAAGTATTCATCAAAGCCCAGACTCATGCACACCTTTTGCACAATGATTTTCTTCTCCTTATATAGGGTTACCCCTCATCAATACCATGAGTCAAAACCACATAACTCCCGATGGTATTCCTGGACGGGATCACATAGGCGAACCATCATTCAATACAATGGGTCAATACCATGGTAGTAACCCTTGGTTTTACAAATTTAGAGCGCAATTGAGAATACGCGAATTGGAACATACTTTTCCACGTGCATACACTATTTCTCCTAGACAAACCCGTGTATGCCTTAAGACACACACTTTTCATCATTATTCTTGCACCTGCTGATATTTATTTTTCTGGTACTTCTGCGTTTCTTGTAGAGCATCAGATTTACATCATTAATGCATCAAGAACAACTTCATTAAGTAGGTTTCCATCATCTTCATCAAGTGGGTTGCCATCAAGGACAACACTCTGCATCATATTTCCAACACGTAGTACTTTTGCAGCATGGTAAGCCTATTGATTTTCATTCTAAAACTTTTAATGGTGTTGTGACTAATTATCATACATATGAAAAAGAACTATATACGTTGGTACAAAGTGTCAAGAAGTGGAAACACTACTTGATGGGTAAAGAGAATAATGTGCATACTGATCACCAACCATTACAGTACTTGCAGTCACAAACAAAATTGTAGCAATCAAGACATTTTAGGTGGATGGGATTTCTTCAACAGTTTCACTTGGTTATAAGGTAAAAAAAAGTTATTTTCAATAAATTTTTTGATATGCTTTCAAGATCAATCATTAGTGCATCTACTTTACTAAAAAATGATTCTGTTGTACATAAGAGTTACATGGAACAATATGCACATGACATTGATTTTCAAGATGTGTATGCTAGTTTGAGTGAAGGGAATCAAGTTGATGAAAAATATTATCACATGCATAACAATTTTTTTTCATTTGGGCA
>CM076573.1:439512997-439813804 GCA_034641835.2 Pinus albicaulis
CCTTCAAGGTACAGGTAAAATTTGATATTCCTGTATTTGAAGGCCCAATAGATGCAGACGCCGTAGATAGATGGTTGAATTTTCTGGAAGGGTATTTCTCGGTCCATGATTTCTCTGACCAAGAAAAGATTATTTTTGCACTCCTCAAAGCCGCCCCCCATGTCAAAGACTGGAGGGAAACCTACCGTGAGCAAGAGGACAAAGGGTTACCCTCTCTATTCTCAGCCACACCCACTTGGAATTCATTCCAAGACGGCATCAAGGATTAATATTACCCCGTGGGGAGCTATGAGGACAAATACATCCAATGGACCATGCTGCGGCAACAAAGGGATCAAGATGTGCACGAATTGACGAATTTTTTCCATACCCGATGCACAAAGTTGGGTATTAAAGATTCAGAGAGATATTTTGTGTTCAAGTACCGCGGATGTCTACACGAACACATTCAGGAGGAAATTGATTTCCTCGACATTACATTGCTTGGCACAGCATATCGCTATGCCGCCAAGATCGAGGAGAAATTTAAGCAGAAGAAGCGAGACTTTGGATCTGCGAATCCGAAAGGTGCCCCCGAACCGAAGAACAAGGGGCAAGGCCAAAGCGGTGCTACTTAGAACAACACCACAAATCAAAAGAAGGACACAGGGATGTGGTGTGAACTTCATAACAGCCCCACTCACAGCACAAATGAATGTCGAGCCAAACAGTCATTGGTGGCCGAACTAAAGGCACTCGAATCAGATGCATTTTCTGATCCTGAGTCAGAACCAGACAAAGGCAATGACAAAGGGATGCAGATCATTGATGCGGATCCCAGTGCCATTGTTGCCACCACCAAGATCTAGAGGGAGGACCCAGAGGATCCAGAGGAGGGGGAGCGCCTCTTCAATTCACAAATGTGGGTGAAGGGTTCTCTGTCGCAATTCCTTGTCAATAGCGGAAGCCAAAAGAACCTTGTTTCAGCAGAGGTCGTGAAGCAGCTCGACCTAATAACCATAGCACACCCGCAACCATCTAACATCGGATGGCTTCGCCCAGGGAGAGATATCCACATCCGCCAACAGTGCCGCCTTTCGTACAGCATCAAGCCATTCACGGATGAGGTATTATGTGATGTTGCTCCTCTTGATGTAGCTGATGTATTATTGGGCCAACCATACTTGTGGAGGTGACATGCTGTGTATGTGTCTAGACCTCGTGCTATTATTATTACTTTGGGAAATAACTTGTAGGTGATACCGAAGGTAGTGCCGCCTCCTGTCATCTCTTTGACTACTGCAAAACAACGTAGTAAGATTGTTTCCCAAACTAGGAAATTCATTTTCCTTACAACTCGCTCATAGGGAAAGAAGAATATTGTGGCCATAGCCTCGAAACAAGGCTCCCCTGCACGACTGCAGAAGATGGAAAAATTCATGGAGGAATATGAGGAAATTTTCTCCTCACTCACAGAGGTTCCTCTACACTGTCAGGACAAGCACTCCATTGATCTGACCTCCAATGCACTGCCGCCTGATGTTGTCATACCTCCTGCAAATACACATACAGAATCCACACAGGTACTATTTGAGGCTGATAAAGAAACCAAATTTACTAAACGCATCCAGCATGTTTGCCCACAGGTCCATGACATCTTCAAAAAATCTAATACCCAGTTCAACAGAATTTGCTTCATCTCAGGGAGGATCTCAACATAATGGGGACCATTGCTTCCTAAGGAGGGAGAAATGATCCAAGTGGATATTAGTAGCCATCCACCTATTCCATTTGGACACACACCATCAATTCTTGCAGCGTTTCACATTCAGCACCACTTACTATTTTGAGCAAGTTTTCGGGTCCTGCACTCTCGGAGCCGTTTTCGGGCCTTAATGATCTAGGTGGATATTGGTGGCCACCCACCTATTCCATTTGAACCCCCACCATCAGTTCCTTAAGTTTTTAAGTTGTAGCACAACTTACTATTTTTAGCAGTTTTTCGGGTCCTAAACTTCCGGAGCCATTTTGAGGCCCTAAACGACATTTTTTTTGGGAAATTCGAGAGCAACTTGGGTCCATGGACCCATGTTGCTCACATCGAAAGTTGTACTCCTAGGATAGATCTTTATAATGAGATATTGAGCGCGTCAAATGGAGATTGGATGCCAAATTTACGTCCCCGGGAAGTTGAAACACCAACTTACCCAAACGGGGGACCACAGTTTTGGCGCTTCATCTCCTATAGTTAGGTTTTTGGACTTTTCAGTTTTTCCATTGTTTCTCAATAATAAATAGGCCCTCAAACCTCATTGTAACACAGTTCAGAGGTCTGTAGCCACCACATCTCTTCTCAGAGATTCGCTAGCAACACCCTAGCTATTTTATTTCCATTATGTCTGTAAGCATATTTCTGTTATTTGATATTAATAAAATGATGCATTATTTCCACTACATCTCTATGTTTATGGTTATTTCTGTTTTATGTTGCATTCCTGCATAAATCCAGATTAGTGGTATTAGAGCGGTTTGCTCTTTCTTTGTTTTTCTTTGCATGTTCCCAACGCAGTCAGGGTATAAGAAGTTAGGGCTCGATCTGGTTGAACCCTTGCAAGATCAGCCTCGCAAACCCCGACGACCTCCCATGGCGGAAGAAAAGAAAGACGAGGGAGCAGGAGATCCTATCAAAATATTGCTCGAGGAGGCCCTCGAGAAACAAAGGAACGCGATGATGGATAACTTTGCTCAGATCCCTCAACGACTACCCACCTACGACGCATCTGCATCCAACAGCCACTCTGGAGGTGCCACTCCCTTCAAGGTACAGGTAAACTTTGATATTCCTATATTTGAAGGCCAAATAGATGCAGACACTGTAGATAGATGGTTGAATTTGCTGGAAGGGTATTTCTCGGTCCATGATTTCTCTCACCGAGAAAAGACTATTTTTGCACTCCTCAAAGCTGCCCCCCATGTCAAAGACTGATGGGAAACCAACCATGAGCAAGAGGACGAAGGGGAACCCTCTTTGTTCTCAGCCACACCCACTTGGAATTCATTTTGAGACAGCATCAAGGAACAATATTACCCCATGGGGAGCTATGAGGACAAATACATCCAATGGACCACACTGCAACAACAAAGGGATCAAGATGTGCACGAACTGATGAATCCGTTCCATACCCTATGCACAAAGTTGGGTATTAAAGATTCAGAGAGATATTTGGTGCTCAAGTACTACGGCTGTCTACAAAAACACATTTAGGAGGAAATGAAGTTCCTCGACATTACATCGCTTGGCACGACATATCGCTATGCTGCCAAGATCGAGCAGAAATTTAAGCAGAAGAAGCGAGACTTTGGATCTGTGAATCCGAAAGGTGCCCTCAAACCAAAGAACAAGGGGCAAGGCAAAAGCGGTGCTACATAGAACAACACCACAAATCAAAAGAAGGACACAGGGATGTGGTGTGAATTTCATAACAGCCCCACTCACAGCGCAAACAAGTGTCGGGCCAAACAGTCATTGATGGCCGAACTAAAGGCACCCGAATCAGATGCATTTTCTGATCCTGAGTCAGAACCAGACAAAGGCAATGACAAAGGGAAGCAGATCATTGATGCAGATCCTAGTGCCATTGTTGCCACCACCAAGATCTAGAGGGAGGACCCAGAGGATCCAGAGGAGGGGGAGCACATCTTCCATTCACAAATGTGGGTGAAGGGTTCTCCGCTGCAATTCCTTATCAATAGCGGAAGCCAAAATAACCTCGTTTCAGCATAGGTCGTGAAGCAGCTCGGCCTACCGACCATAGCACACCCACAGCCATATACCATCGGATGGCTTCGCCCAGGGAGAGATATCCGCATCCGCCAATAGTGTCGCCTTCCGTACAGCATGAAGCCATTCACAGATGAGGTATTATGTGATGTTGCTCCTCTTGATGTAGCTAATGTATTATTGGGCCAACCATACTTGTGGAGGCGAAATGTTGTGTATGATTCTAGACCTCGTGTTGTTATTATTACTTCGGGAAATAACTTGTACAGGATACTGGAGGTAGTGCTGCCTCCTATCATCTCTTTGACTACTGCAAAACAACGCAGTAAGATTGTTTCCCAAACGAGGAAATTCATTTTCCTTACAACTCGCTCATAGGGAAAGAAGAATATTGTGGCCATAGCCTCGAAACAAGGCTCCCCTGCATGACTGCAGTAGATGGACAAATTCATGGAGGAATACGAGGAAATTTTCTCCTCACTCACAGAGGTTCCTTTACACTATCACGACAAGCACTCCATTGATTTGACCTCCAACGCACCACTGCCTGATGTTGCCATACTGTAAAGTTTTGAAGATGTTCTATGCTAGCAGCAATTTCACTTTTCTTTCAGCAATCATACAAGTAGTAAAGCAAAATGCAGATAGAACATATAAGTAGATCTTACAGAAGACAAATCAGAAACAAGAAAAAAATGTGTGTATTCGTTTCGGCGGTCAACATGATGCTTCAACCAGCAAAGTCTCCTTTGGTCAGCCAACCCAGCATGTGTCACAACAACCCTTCAATCAGTAGATGAGTCAACCCAAGTCAACTCTGCAAAAGTCAACGCTGTCCTGAAAAGTCAACGCAGGGGCAGCAAGCTAAAAGTCAACGCAGCAGCAAAACGGTCAACCCTTTGACCTCGATTTTTTGTGCCAGGTAGTACGGCCTTCATAAATCGAACCTTCCACAAGTTTTCAGCTTGTTTGGACCAAGCGTTGACCAAAGTCAACGCTGGTCAAAGTTTCTGCGAAACCCTAGCAGCAGAAAATCCGTACTTCAGCTCAGCCGTACAATTTGTCCTCTTCGTCCTTCACACGTGTGGCTGAAACTTGTCTTTAGTTAGCTCGTACTATTTGATGAGAAGAGAAGATGATGAGTTGTGTTGATGATGAAATGCTCTTCATCTTTTCCTGTATTTATATCAATCATGAGGGTGTGTGACACATCTGTTGGGCATGCGAGCCTACATTACAAAACTGGCCGACCTTGCACATATAATTTATTAAAAATAATAAATTCAAAATATAAGTTCTTCTCATCGGATTAAGACATATTTTATATGGATTTTACATCTCTCAGAAAGAGGAATCCAACAAAAATATTAGCTTCTTAATCTGAGCATCAGAACATGGAGTTTGGACCTAGTTGTCCAAATTTAACACTCCCTCTCAACTAGGGAGAACTCCATCTATTAGTGCAATCAACATCGTGCGTCATCCCGCCGAAACTTGCTTTGCTGGCTTCTTTATTTCAGAACAGAAGTGGGTCAGTCACAAAGACATCATCCCCCGACTGACATAGTCAGTCCAGAGGTCCCAGACCTCACAAATCTTGATCCCAGATCAAGTGGTTGGACCGTGCCATCCTAGATAGAGAGTACGGCAATCTCTGGTGCGTCCATCAGTCTTTGCTAATAGTCTCTAACTTTTCCACACCTCATTGGCCAAATGAGAGGTACTTCCCATGAGCCCTGAACTCAATGGGTAGGATGCATACGGGGCACAGAAAATGAGAGGTGAACCAACTCAAAATCACAACAGTGGGGTCCAAGCACACCACCAAGGTTGGCAAGCCTAGCCTTGTGGTTGCCCATAGCTCCAAGAAGCTCTCCCCAAAGCCCCCCAGAGCTCCCAGAGCTCATCGTCCAACAGGACCCACATCATAGGGTCGTTCCACGATACCAAGACTCTCACGGAAGGTTAGGAACTTGACCTTCCCCAGGGGCTTAGTGAGAATATCCGCGACCTGCTCATCAGTTCCTATATGATCGAGCCTTGCGGCGCCTCGCTGTACCATATCCCGGATAAAGTGGTACCTGATATCAATATGCTTGGATCGGTCGTGGAACACAGGATTCTCAGTCATACGAATCCCACTCTGATTATCGCAGAGTATCACAGTGGTATCTAGCACATGTCCAAACAGCTCACTAAAGAGCTTCCGCAACCAAACTGCTTCACAACAGGCCATACTAGCGGCAATGTATTCGGCCTCCGCGGTGCTCAAAGCCACCGACTTCTGCTTCCTGCTCATCCATGAGATCGAAGCAGAACCAAGACTCAGCGATAACCGGATGTGATTTTACGATCACCACACTTTGCCCATTGTCCCGGCATCGGTATATCACGGAGTATCACACTCGGCGTTATTATCTCGTATTTGCGTTTATCGTGCCGAAGATATTTATTAAGATTCATTCTTGGCACCAACCCAGTGAAAGTGATGAGGCTCAACCATCTGTTGACTCAAAGTGTTCACTGCAAAACATATATCTGGACGAGTGTTCACTAAGAACATCAAAGCTCCTATGAGTTGACGATACTCAGTAGGATTGGCCAAGATAGGCCCAGCAGCGCTGCCACTCAACTTCTTGAAGTTGAGTTCCATCGGTGTCGACACGGACTTACAGTCCACCATTCCAAATCTTTCCGGAAGCTTCACTATATATTTTCCTTGAGAAAGAAAAATCTCTCCAGGTCTCTGCCAGACCTCCAGGCCTAGGAAATAGTGCATCAGTCCTAGGTCCTTCATCTCGAATTCAGCAGCAAGCTCCCTCTTACATTGATGAATGAGAGGGTCATCACCAGTCAGGAAGAGGTCATCCACATATAATACTAGAATGAGAGGCTTCTCTTTCACAACCTTGAAGTATAGGTTCGGATCAGCATTACTTCGAGTAAAGCCCAGCTTCATCAAGTAGCTATCCATCTTTTCGTACCAAGCTCTGGGTGCTTGCTTTAACCCATAGAGGGCTTTCTTCAACCTGCAGACATAAGTGTCTCGATCTTGAACTTCAAATCCCAGAGGTTGTTCTACATACACCTCTTCCTTTATTGCACCATGCGGAAAAGCGGTCTTGACATCCATCTGATGAAGACTCCATCCTTGCGTAGCAGCAAGGGCTATGATTGATCGGATGGTGGTATATCGTGCCACAGGTGCAAATATATCGTCATAGTCAATTCCTTCCTTTTGAGAGAAGCCACGGGCAACAAACCTTGCCTTAAACTTTTCAGCACTCCCATCAGATCCATGTTTGATCTTGTAGAGCCATTTAGCGGTGACAACAGATTTGTCCTTCGGTCTTGGGACCACATCCCAGACATCATTCTTCATAATAGACTCATATTCTTCATGCATATCATCCTTCCAAACTTGATGCTTGATGGCTTCCTCAAAAGATCCAGGTTCAGATTGTACAATAGTACTCATGGCAGCTAGATACCCTTGGTATCTACACGGCTTCTTGCTTTCTCGGAATGTCCCCCTTGGGGCAGCATGACCCTCAGCATCTTCGAGGGTGTCCCTGAGCCATGATGGTCTCTTTCCTAGAGAAGGGGAAGGATCAATAGGGTCCATTGGCCCTTCAACATCAGGCATAGTCTCATCCTGCGGTTCTTCCGGATTTCTAGGTCTTTCTTCATGATTTTCTTCAGATCTAGGAAGATCTACTACTTTCTTCAGGGAAGCATCTTCGTCAAAAGTGACATCATGGCTTATCTCGACTTCCCTTTGACCAGGTACATAGACTCTATATGCCTTAGAAGTCTCACTGTAGCCCACAAACATTCCTTTCTTCCCAGTAGCATCTAGCTTACTTCTCTTTTCTTTCGGCACATGAAAATAGACGGGACATCCAAAAATTCTAAAATGTGAGACATCAGGTTTCTTACCAGAGAAAACCTCTTCGGGAGTTTTGGAGTCCAGAGCGGAATGAGGGCATCGGTTTTGAATGTACACGGCAGTATTTGCAGCTTCTCCCCACAGAAACTTTGGTAGACCCTGGTCACATAGCATGGCACGGGCAGCTTCCACAATAGTCCTATTCTTGCGTTCAGCAACACCATTCTGCTCAGGAGTATATGCGGTGGTAGTCTCCCTCTTAATGCCAGCTTCTCTGCAAAAGTCTTTGAACTCATTTGACTCATATTCAGTGCCATTATCAGTCCTCAAAATCTTGATCTTCTTTCCGGTCATATTTTCCACCAAGGCTTTGAAGGTACGGAACCACATGAAAGCCTCATCCTTCTTCTTCAAGAAGTATATCCAGGTTTTACGAGAGAAGTCATCAGTAAATGTCATATAGTAAGAACATCCCCCCAGGGATGTTACAGGCAACATACCGGAAAGATCAGAATGGACCAGTTGCAATATCTCGGATGTCTTTGTGACACTTGAGGGGAAAGGTCCCCTTGTATGTTTTCCTTCAGCACAGCCCTTACATACACCTTCATGATTATTTCCAAAATCAGGCATCCCTGTCACCACCTTCCTTGCTTCGGGAAGGGCTTTGTAATGAAGGTGTCCAAATCTTCGGTGCCATAGTTCGGTTAGTCGGATAGTATCACAAGTCATAGCTCCCAACGGACTCCCTCCAACCTGGTAGAGTGTACCAACTCTAAAACCAATTGAGATAGCTTCCTTGAAGCTCTTTTTCCACATGAGCACCTTTCCATCAGAGAAAGTTACATTGAATCCTTTGTCTTCCATGGCAGATACAGACACAAGGTTCTTCTTCAATTTGGGTACATAGAGTACATCTTGTAGACGGAGGACTTGTCCTTGAGACAAGTGAAGGGTCACAGTTCCGGTCCCTTTCACGGGATAAGTGGCATTATCCCCAAGGATAATTTCTAGATTAGTATCCCTTTCAACCATGTCAGAAAGTGCTTCCTTGAATCCAGTGATGTGTCTTGAGGCACCACTATCAATTAGCCAGACATCCATAGTGTCGGGCGGAGATGCATCTGAGAGAGCAGATACCAGAATGTACTCATTTCTTTTATCAACAACATTAGACTCCTCATACCTGGTATTTCTGGACCTCTTAGAAGGTTGATTGTTTCCTCCAAAGTGTGCCTTCCTCTTTCCTTTGGATTTGTCATTTCTTCGATTCCCATTTCTTCGGTTGTTGTTGTTATCGTCACTATCGGGAGAATACTTCTTGAAGGGGAATTCTCTAGCATAGTGTCCAGTCCTATGGCAGGTGAAACATTTACCCTTCTTCTCTTGAGTCTTTGTCCTTCTTTTGTCCTTAGAACCACCAAAGTTCTTCTTTCGGGAATGAGCACCATAGGCAGCATTTCTTTCATTATCAAATTCCTTCATCCTTGTTTCTTCTTGCATACATCTAGACAGAAGCTCATCAAAGTTAGGAATGCTATTATTGTTGAGAATGGTAGTTGTGAATACTTGCCATTCATATGGAAGTCCTCCAAGTGCGGTGAGAACCATCTCACGATCAGCTATTGTCTCCCCAATAGCTAGCAGATTGTTCCTGGTTTCGGTCAACTTCATAAAGAAAGTTTGAATAGACTCATCTCGGCCCTTCTTCATATTTGTTTCTAACAGCAGCAGAGGCATTGGATGGAGGTTCTTGAATCCTCCCTGTCACATGATCCAGGAGATCATGATCTTCTAATTTGAGATCTAATATCATCTTCCAGGGATGGAAGTCATCACTTCCGGTCAGCTTGTCATTCTCCTTGAATTCAAGACTAGTGGAACCCATTTCCACGATGATGATTGCTATAGATTGAGTTTGTCTTCACCTCAGCTCTGATACCATGTAAAGTTTTGAAGATGTTCTATGCTAGCAGCAATTTCACTTTTCTTTCAGCAATCATACAAGTAGTAAAGCAAAATGCAGATAGAACATATAAGTAGATCTTACAGAAGACAAATCAGAAACAGGAAAAATGTGTGTATTCGTTTCGGCGGTCAACGGGATGCTTCAACCAGCAAAGTCTCTTTTGGTCAGCCAGCCCAGCATGTGTCACAACAACCCTTCAATCAGTAGATGAGTCAACCCAAGTCAACTATGCAAAAGTCAACGTTGTCCTGAAAAGTCAACGCAGGGGCAGCAAGCTAAAAGTCAACGCAGCAGCAAAACGGTCAACCCTTTGACCTCGATTTTTGTGCCAGGTAGTACGGCCTTCATAAATCGAACCTTCCACAAGTTTTCGGCTTGTTTGGACCAAGCGTTGACCAAAGTCAACGCTGGTCAAAGTTTCTGCGAAACCCTAGCAGCAGCAAATCCGTACTTCAGCTCAGCCGTACAGTTTGTCCTCTTCGTCCTTCACACGTGTGGCTGAAACTTGTCTTTAGGTAGCTCGTACTATTTGATGAGAAGAGAAGATGATGAGTTGTGTTGATGATAAAATGCTCTTCAACTTTTCCTGTATTTATATCAATCATGAGGGTGTGTGACACATCTGTTGGGCATGCGAGCCTACATTACAAAACTGGCCGACCTTGCACATATAATTTATTATTTTTAATAAATTCAAAATATAAGTTCTGCTCATCGGATTAAGACATATTTTATATGGATTTTACATCTCTCAGAAAGAGGAATCCAACAAAAATATTAGCTTCTTAATCTGAGCATCAGAACATGGAGTTTGGACCTAGTTGTCCAAATTTAACACATACCTCCTGCAAATACACATACATAATCCACAAAGGTACTGTCTGAGGCTGATAAAGAAACCAAATTTACTAAATGCATCCAGCATGTTTGCCCACAGGTCCATGACATCTTCAACAATTCTAATACCCAGTTCAACAGAATTTGCTTCATCTCAGGGAGAATCTCAATACAATGTCGACCATTGCTTCCTAAGGAGAGAGAAATGATCCAAGTGGATATCGGTAGCCACCCACCTATTCCATTTGGACCCACACCATCAATTCTTGCAGCTTTTCACATTCAACACCACTTACTATTTTTAGCAGGTTTTCGGGTCCTGCACTCTCGGAGCCGTTTTGGGGCCTTAATGATCCAGGTGGATATTGGTGGCCACCCACCTATTCCATTTGAACCCCCACCATCAGTTTGTTCAGTTTTTAAGTTACAGCATAACTTACTATTTTTAGCAGTTTTTCGGGTCCTGAACTTCCGAAGCCGTTTTGACGCCCTAAGTTGTACTCCTAGGATAGATCTTTCTAATGAGCTATGGAGTGCATAAAACGAAGATTGGATGCCAAAGTTACATCCCCGGGAAGTTGAAACACCAACTTACCCAAACGGGGGCCCACAGTTTTGGCGCTTCATCTCCTAGAGTTAGCTTTTTGGACTTTTCAGTTTTTCCATTGTTTCTTAATAATAAATAGGCCCTCGAGCCTCATTGTAACACAGTTCAGAGGTCTGTAGCCACCAAATCTCTTCTCAGAGATTCGCTACCAGCACCCTAGCTATTTTATTTCCATTATGTCTGTAAGCATATTTCTGTTATTTGATATTAATGAAATGACACATTCTTTCCGCTCCATCTCTATTTTTGTGGTTATTTCTGTATTTTGTTGCGTTCCTGCATAAATCCGGATTAGTGGTATCAGAGTAGTCTGCTCTTTCTTTGTTTTTCTTTGCATGTCCCCAATGCGGTCAGGGTATAAGGAGTTAGGGCTCGATCTAGTTGAACCCTTGCAAGATCAGCCTCGCAAACCCCGACGACCTCCCATGGCAGAAGAAAAGAAAGACGAGGGAGTAGGAGATCCTATCAAAATATTTCTCGAGGAGGCCCTTGAGAAACAAAGGAACGAAATGACGGATAACTTTGCTCAGATCCTTCAACGACTGCCCACCTCTGGCGCATCTGCATCCAACAGCCACTCTGGAGGCACCACTCCCTTCAAGGTACTTGTAAACTTTGATATTCCTGTATTTGAAAGGAAAATAGATGCAGACGCCATAGATAGATGGTTGAATTTGCTGGAAGGGTATTTCTCGGTCCATGATTTCTCTCACTGAGAAAAGATTATTTTTGCACTCCTCAAAGCCGTCCCCCATGTCAAAGATTGGTGGGGAACCTACCATGAGCAAGAGGACGAAGGGGAACCCTCTCTATTCTCGGCCACACCCACTTGGAATTCGTTTCGAGACGGCATCAAGGAACAATATTACCCCGTGGGGAGCTATGAGAACAAATACATCTAACGGACCACGCTGCGGCAACAAAGGGATCGAGATGTGCACCAACTGACGAAAATATTCCATACCATGCGCACAAAGTTGGGTATTAAAGATTCAGAGAGACATTTGGTGCTCAAGTACCGCAGTTGTCTACAAAAACACATTCAGGAGGAAATGGATTTCCTCGACATGACATCGCTTGGCACGGCATATCGCTATGCCGCCAAGATCGAGCATAAATTTAAGTAGAAGAAGCGAGACTTTGGATCTGCGAATCCGAAAGGTGCCCCCGAAACGAAGAACTAGGGGAAAGGCCAAAGCGGTGCTACTCAGAACAACACCACAAATCAAAAGAAGGACATAGGGACATGGTGTGAATTTCATAACAGCCCCACTCACAGCACAAACGAATGTCAGGCCAAACAGTCATTGGTGGCTGAACTAAAGGCACCCAAATCAGATGCATTTTTTGATCCTAAGTCAGAACCAGACAAAGGCAATGACAAAGGGAAGTAGATCATTGATGTGGATCCCAGTTCCATTGTTGCCACCACCAAGATCCAGAGGGAGGACCCAGAGGATCCAGATGAGGGGGAGCGCCTCTTCCATTCGCAAATGTGGGTGAAGGGTTCTCCGCTGCAATTCCTTTTCGATAGCGGAAGCCAAAAGAACCTCGTTTCAGCAGAGGTCGTGAAGTGGCTTGGCCTACTGACCATAGCACACCCGCAGCCATATACCATCGGATGACTTCACCCAGGGAGAGATATCCGTATCCGCCAATAGTGCCGCCTTCCGTACAACATCAAGCCATTCACGGATGAGGTATTATGTGATGTTGCTCCTCTTGATGTAGCTGATGTATTATTGGGCCAACCATACTTGTGGAGGCAACATGTTGTGTATGAGTCTAGGCCTCGTGCTGTTATTATTACTTTGGGAAATAACTTGTAGAGGATACTGGAGGTAGTGCCGCCTCTTGTCATCTCTTTGACTACTGCAAAACAACGTAGTAAGATTGTTTCCCAAACCAGGAAATTCATTTTCCTTACAACTTGCTCACAAGGAAAGAATAATATTGTGGCTACAACCTTGAAACAAGGCTCCCCTACATGACTGCAGTAGCTGGAAAAATTCATTGAGGAATACGAGGACATTTTCTCCTCACTCACAGAGGTTCCTCTACACTGATAGGACAAGCACTCCATTGATCTGACCTCCAATGCACCGCCGCTTGATGTTGCCATACCTCCTGCAAATACACATACATAATCCACACAGGTACTGTCTGAGGCTGATAAAGAAACCAAATTTACTAAACGCATCCAGCATGTTTGCCCACAAGTCCATGACATCTTCAACAAATCTAATACCCAGTTCAACAGAATTTGCTTCATCTCAGGGAGGATCTTAACGCAATGGGGACCTTTGCTTCCTAAGGAGGGAGAAATGATCCAAGTGGATATCGGTAGCCACCCACCTATTCCATTTGGACCCACACCATCAATTCTTGCAGTTTTTCACATTCAGCACCACTTATTATTTTTAGCAGGTTTTCGGGTCCTGCACTCCCGGAGCCGTTTTGGGGCCTTAATGATCCAGGTGGATATTGGCGTCCACCCACCTATTCCATTTGAACCCCCACCATCAGTTTGTTTAGTTTTTAAGTTGTAGCACAACTTACTATTTTTAGCAGTTTTTCAGGTCCTGAACTTCCGGAGCCGTTTTGAGGCCCTAAACGATGTTTTTTGGGAAAACCGGGAGCAACATGGGTTCTTGGACCCATGTTTCTCACATAGAAAGTTGTACTCCTAGGATAGATCTTTCTAATGAGCTATTGAGTGTGTCAAATGGAGATCGGAGGCCAAAGTTACGTCCCCGGGAAGTTGAAACACCAACTTACCCAAACCGGGGCCCACAGTTTTGGCGCTTCATCTCCTAGAGTTAGGTTTTTGGACTTTTCAGTTTTTCCATCATTTCTCAATAATAAATAGGCCCTAGAGCCTCATTTTAACATAGTTCAGAGGTCTGTAGCCACCACATCTCTTCTCAGAGATTCGCTACCAGCACCCTAGCTATTTTATTTCCATTATGTCTGTAAGCATATTTATGTTATTTGATATTAATGAAATGACACATTATTTCCACTGCATCTCTATGTTTATGGTTATTTCTGTACTTTGTTGCGTTCCTGTATAAATCTGGATCACTGGTATCAGAGTGGTCTGCTCTTTCTTTGTTTTTCTTTGCATGTCCCCAACGCGGTCAGGGTATAAGGAGTTAGGGCTCGATCCGGTTGAACCCTTGCAAGATCAGCGTCGCAAACCCCGATGACCTACCATGGCAGAAGAAAAGAAATACGAGGGAGTAGGAGATCCTATCAAAATATTTCTCTAGGAGGCCCTCGAGAAACAATGTAACGTGATGATGGATAACTTTTCTCAGATCCTTCAACGACTACCCACCTACGGCGCATCTACATCCAACAGCCACTTTGGAGGCGCCACTTCCTTCAAGGTATAGGTAAACTTTGATATTCCTATATTTGAAGGCCAAATAGATGTAGACACCATAGATAGATGGTTGAATTTGCTGGAAGGGTATTTCTCGGTCCATGATTTCTTTGACCGAGAAAAGATTATTTTTGCACTCCTCAAAGCTTCCCCCCATGTCAAAGACTGGTGGGAAACCTATCGTGAGCAAGAGGACAAAGGGGAACCCTCTTTGTTCTCGGCCACACCCACTTGTAATTTTTTTCGAGATGGAATCAAGGAATAATATTACCCTGTGGGGAGCTATGAGGACGAATACATCCAATGGACCACGCTGCGGCAACAAAGTGATCAAGATGTGAACGAACTGACAAATACGTACCATACCCTGTGCACAAAGCTGGGTATTAAAGATTCAGAGACACATTTGGTGCTCAAGTACCGCGGTTGTCTACACAAACACATTCAGGAGGAAATGGAGTTCCTCGACATTACATCGCTTGGCACGACATATGGCTATGCCATCAATATCGAGCATAAATTTAAGCAGAAGAAGCGAGGCTTTGGATCTGCGAATCTGAAATGTGCCCCCGAACCAAAGAACAGGGGGCAAGGTAAAAGTGGTGCTACTCAGAAAAACACCACAAATCAAAAGAAGGTCACAGGGACGTGGTTTGAATTTCATAACAGCCCCACTCATAGCACAAACGAGTGTTGGGCCAAACAGTCATTGGTGGCCGAACTAAAGGCACTCAAATCAGATGCATTTTCTGATCCTGAGTTAGAACCAGACAAAGGCAATGAAAAAGGGAAGCAAATCGTTGATGCGGATCCTAGTGCCATTGTTGCCACCACCAAGATCCAGAGGGAGGACCCAAAGGATCCAGAGGAGGGGCAGCGCCTCTTCCATTCGCAAATGTGGGTGAAGGGTTCTCCGCTACAATTCCTTGTCGACAGCGGAAGCCAAAAGAACCTCAATTCAGTAGAGTTTGTGAAGCGGCTTGGCCTACTGACCATAGCACACCTGCAGCCATATACCATCGGATGGCTTCACCCAAGGAGAGATATCCGCATCTGCCAACAGTGCCGCCTTCCGTATAGCATCAAGCCATTCACGGATGAGGTATTATGTGATGTTGCTCCTCTTGATGTAGCTGATGTATTATTGGGCCAACCATACTTGTGGAGGTGACATGTTATGCATGAGTCTAGACCTCATGCTGTTATTATTACTTTGGGAAATAACTTGTACAAGATACCGGAGGTAGTGCCGCCTCATGTCATCTCTTAAACTACTACAAAACAATGCAGTAAGATTGTTTCCCAAACCAGGAAATTCATTTTCCTTACAACACGCTCATAGGGAAAGAAGAATATTGTGGCCATAGCCTCGAAACAAGGCTCCCCTACACGATTGCAGCATATGGACAAATTCATGGAGGAATACGAGGAAATTTTCTCCTCACTCACAGTGTTTCCTCTACACTTTCAGGACAAGCACTCCATTGATTTGACCTCCAACGCACCGCCGCCTGATGTTGCCATACCTCCTGCAAATACACATACAGAATCCACACAGGTACTGTCTGAGGCTAATAAAGAAACCAAATTTACTAAACGCATCCAGCATGTTTTCTCATAGGTCCATGAAATCTTCAACAAATCTAATACCCAGTTCAACAGAATTTGCTTCATCTCAGGGAGGATCTCAATGCAATGGGGACCATTGCTTCCTAAGGAGGGAGAAATGATTCAAGTGGATATCAGTAGCCACCCACCTATTCCATTTGGACCCACACCATCAATTCTTGCAGCTTTTCACATTCAACACCACTTACTATTTTTAGCAGGTTTTCGGGTCCTGCACTCCCAGAGCCGTTTTGGGGCCTTAATGATCCAAGTGGATATTGGTGCCACCCACCTATTCCATTTGAACCCCTACCATTAGTTCGTTCAGTTTTTAAGTTGCAGCACAACTTACTATTTTTAGCAGTTTTTCGGGTTCTGAACTTCCGGAGCCGTTTTGATGCCCTAAACGACGTTTTTTTGGGAAAAACGAGATAGATCATTCTAATGAGCTATTGATTGCGTCAAGTGGAGATCTGATTCCAAAGTTACTTCCCTGGGAAGTTGAAACACCAACTTACCCAAACGGGGGCCCACAGTTTTGGCGCTTCATCTCCTAGAGTTAGGTTTTTGGACTTTTCAGTTTTTCCATTGTTTCTCAATAATAGACAGGCCCTCGAGCCTCATTGTAACATAGTTCAGAGGTTTGTAGCCACCACACCTCTTCTCAGAGATTTTCTACCAGCACCCTAGCTATTTTATTTCCATTATGTCTATAAGCATATTTCTGTTATTTGATATTAATGAAATGACGCATTATTTCCGCTGCATCTCTATGTTTATGGTTATTTCTGTATTCTGTTGCATTCATGAATAAATATCGATCAGTCCTAAAAGAGGTAAACAAGATGAAGTGAATTTGCAACAACATGCATAATTGTTGATCATTGATGTGAACAATATGCCAGTGTTAAAGAGTGCAGGAGTCAAAGAGAAAATGCAAAATAAATTTGACAAAGAGGAAATTAGTTCTCTAGTGGGTTTCATAATGTGTTGGATTTGAAAAGGGATGGTGCATGGCAATGGTGATCACATTTTGTCAAGATTCAAGCCAAGTGCAAGTATAGACATGTTAAGCATCATTAAGATGACAATCTTCAAGGTGAGAAGAATTTGAGATTTTTTAAGTTTCCTTTGATTGAAGACTGAGGAGGGAATGTGTTTATTCCTTCAAAGGCAGTTTATTTTTCTGCATATTTTAGGAAATTGCAGCAAGATGTCATCTATGACATCAAGACAAGGACTCCAAAATTGGGGAAAATGATTTTCATGAAAAGTTAAAAGTGACAAATTCAAGAAAATTTCAATGGATTGAGACTGGAAAGGTGAGGGAATTGTATCCTCATATATTTTTTTATTGATAAAGAGATTTTGGAGGTCCAAAAGCTTCCAGTGGGGAGTAATGATCTGGTGGATTAAGAAAACGCTCAGAATTCAAAGTTCTCATATTGGCTCAGAACCAATGCCAAATTGTAGATCTCGTCATCCTGAATACAACACAACTTGTTTCACTCAAATCCGACATCAGATTCTCCCGATATCATGTTCTGCCCGAATTGGGAAACAACAAAAAATTTTGGAATTAGGTTGTAGGGATGCCCAGTCAATAGTCCGTACTTTTGACTGGACTATGGCATGGCAGGATGACTGGTCCTGCATCTCCCAATGGCTCGTTGATAAGTGGAAAAGTCTTATTGGTTCGAATTTGGTTTAATTTCATTGGTTTAAGTTTGATGTGGTGGCCCAATGAGAGAGTGCCACGTGGGCCAATCAGTGGCAACCACGTGGCCTCCTCATGGTCGAACAAAATTTGTTATAGGCGAGATCGAGCCTTCATGAGGTTCGATCACGAGACCTCCCACCAAGCAACAAAGACCTCCACCATCTTTGTTGTATCGTTACTTAACATATATATGTCAAAAGCCATATATAAATTTTATGTTGTTGGATGTTGGGGGTGGGGACCGGGGTTAACCCTCGACCTTGGTCCACCAACTAGCGTTAGGGGCTAACCCCAATCCCGCAACAATATATTAAAACTATACACCAAATTTTTGATGGAAAGTTATATCAGCGAGCAAGCGAGATACCATATTACAATGTAAACCATATGTATTACCATATAACCCAAATTTCATTGAAATACATTGTTGGACAGAATTGTGAATTACGGATAAAACATGTTTCCCTAGACAGGTGATAATCTAGAACAATTGATTAAAGACTATACGATTTCTTCTCCTAAATAAGAACAGACACACAAAATATATTATAAGCTTACTTGGAATCCAAGCACTTCCAAATGGTTCCTTCTGTCGCTTCCGTTGCAGCTTCAAATTCTAGCAATTTGTGCAAAATGCTTCCTGCAAGAATGAACACTAAACAATAGAAGATAGAAATAATACATATGTCTGTTCAAGTTAGTTTTATAAATCAATAAAGCATAAACCATATACATCAACTAAGATCTTACAATATGGAAAATCAAAGCTAATACAGATGCATCTAGGGAAAAGTAAGTTGTATTCTTTATTGATGATAGAAGGAGACGTTACAACCTAGTGACTAATTTGAAGTGGCCGTTCCAGCAACATTCCTAGCCTCACCACAGTATAAGTCTCTCCAACAGCTATTACACAAATCTAACTCTCAATTGAAAATCCACCAGCATTTCTCTACTCAAATTCTTCCTCCTCAAGCACTTAGATCTGTGCTCAATTTATAGAGGAGCTGAAGGTTGTTTTACAATCAATGACTTTCCAATAATAGGCAAGACATGTTCCCAATATTGTAGATGTCAAATGGACACTTGGATTTAAAGCTTGACACATGTGAACTCTTCTAGAAGGCACTGACCAAGTGGAGATTACAATAAGAATTTTGCTCCCAATGTGACCAACGCACCTGTGAATGTCGGGAAGTGCTTTGCAGAGTAGCCTTGCATGGGGCTACCTACATATGCAATGCACTTAGTCCCTTTAGAGGCAGCGTTGATGAGCTCTCATATGATATATAATAAACTTCAAACCTTGGAAACCTTTGCTTGATGAAAGTCATGCTTGATTTGTCCTATTCTTGTCTTAGGGTATGTAGAAACTTGAAATGATATGGGATGATAAACCCTTAGTCATTGGTCCTAGAGATGATGCCCAGTTAACCAGGTCATTGGGAATGATGCCCAATTTGACCTATAACAATTTCCCCCTAAAGCATGAGATCAAAATAATAAAAACATTTGATTGAGATGCTTTACACTGTGATGGGCTGGAGATGAAGCATAATGGTCACCTGCATCAATCTTACAATACATTACATCATGATATATCCTCTTTGATCATAATTGCTGAGGGTAGGCATTCCCATGTTCATCACATAAACAATCTAATAACATGTACATAATTCATAAAGTCATCGACATTGGAATGTTGCCCAATGCAGATATGCCTACATATATAGACCCATGTTCGGATGAAGATCTGTATGTAAGGTCACCGTACAGATGATGTGTACAACAATCCTAAAATCGTAGCCCAGATGGCTAAAACTAGATCCTGGGTCTTCTTATCTCGTTCACTCAATCATTCAGGTAGAAGTCTAGCCATGCGAATATATGATTTGTCGTCAAACATGGAAAGACATCGTTTGATTACCAACCAATGATGTGAGCTGTGAACAAATGTGAGAGAACCACCATTGATGTTAATGGCCCTCAAGGTAATGCAGTACATTTCGTAAGGCATGAATAGATGATTTGTTGTCGAATTCCAAACAAAATATTTTGGTAAAAAGTCTGGAAGCGAGGATCTTGTCGATGCTATAACAAGCCTCATGGTACTGGAATCTGATGTTTCTAAGTGAAATTCCTGGATATTTATTTTTCGTCGATAGGAAGCCACCTTATTGTGAAACGGGAGTTACTAATTTCGGAGACAAGGGTATGACTTGATATGGAAATTTTCAGAGATGACGGTCATGAGAATGAAGGTTTACGAGTATTGCAGAAGGATGAGTTTATTCACTGGATGAATTCTCTTGAACATATTGGCTACACTGTGATGAGTTGGCAGCACTGACCCAAAACTGAAGTGAAGGTATGATGAACCATAGGTATGAATGAACCGTCAAGATGATTACCCAATCCAAACAGTCACAAACATGGAGTGAAGGAAATGTTATGTTCAAGAGCGACTTGCTACCATAAAGAAATTTTGCTCACTTTTCCCAAATTTTCCTGGTCATTTGTCGATTAGTACCTCTTTATTTTTTAACAAGCTTGAGGAGGATAACATTTTCTTGATCTATAATTCAACCCTTTGGGCGAATAAAGTATCGCTATTTAATAATTTAATGAGTCTAGCGATGAATGAAACTTGATTCTTGCCATGATCGACAAGCCCGTCGTTATTTTATGTTTAACAAGCTTAAAGACAGTGATAGCCCAGTCCTTTTTCATATTTAGAGAGTTTGAAAAAGAGGACGAAAGAAAACTCCATAAGTAATTTTTTGTAAATTTGTCGCTCAGACCCGAAAAAGTGTAAAATAATATCTGAGAGAACCACTTTGGTCATGTTTAACCAAGGTATTCCTTTTTCGTAAATAATCTATCTCAGTCCGGAAAAGGGTTAAACTTATACTGAGTAGATATCCATTCATTTACTTTTACGAGCTCGAAAAGACAAGTGCTCGATAATCTTTTCACATTATCCGAGTCTAAAAAGAGCTGTAAGAAGACTCCAGAGGTTCCTTTTTCACTGTTATCGAAGCTCAAAAAAGAGATAAAAGTGCGCTTCAAATCCTTTTTCGTTTTTAACAAAGCTCAAAAAATAAGGAGAAAAAGTATGCTTTGTGGTCAAGTCATTCTTTGAATACATCTGCACGACTAATATGTTCATCAGTTGTAAGACTTGTTCAGAACAACATCAAATGGTTTAAAAATACCTGTTTCATGATAAAGACATAATAAATTTATAGTCATAGCAATAAATGTAATTTGAAAATAGTTAAATGACTAAATAAAAAGAGTTTTAGTATTCATTTTTACCATTCACTAGTTACCATTTGCATTTTGGAGCTCTGAACCTATTTTTCCCCCGAACTTCAGCAGTCGATTGCATGCAATTGGTAAGAATGTTTTGAATCCCCCCTGCAAGAGCACATGTTGAATGCCCGCTACAAGAGAATATGCCCCCCTATTGACGAGGTAAATCCCCTCTGTGGACAGAGGTGATCCCACTAGCCATAGAGTGGGTCTAGCAACAAACAAAACACACTACGGTATCGATTCCTAGTTACAAAAGACAAAGCTACGATAGATAGCCTACCCTAAGTCCTACACTATTGTTGTAGAAGGAGAAGTGTTGCTTCCCGTTCTCAACTTGACAGATCAAAATCCTTTCGCTCACCATGTCCGAATACCTGTACATATGCAAAGAAAAGCGACGACATACAACATAATAATTCAAACATGTAACTATCAATTAGTCGGAAAAGATCGAATCAAATTGCATTACACAAATAAAAAATAAAACGATGGAACCAATAACATATTCGAGCATTTATTAAAATATGAAAGAAAGATTACAACCGAGTTCCGACGTCGCGTTCTTCCTTCGGCGGGGCTTCCAGCGGAGCGTGTCTCACAAAGCTTGTCGGGAATTTAGACAAGGCTCTCCCTCCTACGAGTTTCTCCTTGGCTCTACTCTCAATAGTCGCTCAGCTATATTTTTCTTCCCAAATGTTCAGCTAGGTTGCAAATGGAGAGGGCAGGCTTTTATAAAGGGAAAAGGAGAGGTTAGGATCCCTATAATCATGGGGGAGAGTCCTATCTCTTAGGAAGGTTCCATGAGAGGTGGAAAACCACTTCCTAACCAGGGAGATCCGGAGCCAAACGACCCATCCTCTTTTTGATGATTCATTCTGAAGTTGTTATAATCAAAATTCCACCTTTTATTTTTTTTAAAAATTCCAAAATAGGCTTGGTGCGGGCAATACACAGGGACAGAGCGCTAGGTGGCGCGGGCTTAGTGTAAATTTCCCAGGTTGTCATGAGCGATGAACTGGCTAAGCATGCCAATGCCCAAAAACATGTTTTTAATGAATTTCTGAGGAAATGTTCTTCAGGAGAATTCTTGTCCTTATGCAGAAGGATGCCATCAAGGTGTTTTCTGGAAATTTTACTGTTCACAGGTCATGGGAATAGTCCTCCAATGTATAGGAGGAGGGATTGCAAGGATGGTGACAAAATGTTGTGTAACAGATGCCCCCTAAAGCATGAGGTCCGAGAGAGAGGGAGGGGTGAAATGCTTTATGAGAATGCGTTCAACTGAAAACACTTTCATTGGAAGACCTGCGAGTACAAATACAACTGATATCTCTAATACATGATATGTGGTATGGGCATAGCCATCCATAAAAGAGTATAGAAATAATGAGTTCCAAGGTATGGATGCAGCCATCCAATCAAAAGAGTCATGTAATAAGTCATAGTAATCCACAAAGAATCCGCAACCTGGATTTCATCAGACAAAACCTAGGGTCTTGTGCTCCATCTCGACCCGAACATAGTACAAGTTCAATCATGCGAATATGTGAGCTGAAGTCAAACATGCAAGAACATCGTCTGATTACCAGCCAATGATGAAAGCTATTAACAGATGTGAGAGAAACCACCAATAATGATGATGGCTCTCAAGGTACAAGAGGTACAATCCACGAAATGTGAACAGTGATCTAGCATCAAACACTCGCAGAATCATCCGATCGAAGGCCAATAATGAAAACCTTGCATTGAATGTGAAGAACCTGCCATTGAGGCATGCAGGCTCCAAGGTACCTGAAGGTAGTCTCTAGATCAATTTCCTGGATAATGAGCTGAAGTCGACAGGAAGTGACCTTGATCGAAGGTGGGCCATAATGTTTCCCACATCATCGACACGAGACAGAGGAATATGATGTTTGTGATTCAAGACCAACAGATAATCAGAGGGAGGTTGAAAACTTCAGAGGCAAAATTCTCTTGAACATATCGGTGACACGACACTGGATTTGGAAGTATTTGACATCAAGGGATCTGAGTTCATGATGATGCGGCAAAGAGTAGATGAGCGGTCAAAAGAGATTACCCAAACCCATGGAGGCAAGAAAATAACGAGATGAGATGTCCCCAACCCGACACGAATGTAGACAAGTGCCATGTTCAAGAGCGACATACTGCCAACATGACTACAATATTGGTTCCATTTTTCCCCACCATTTCTGGCAAGTACCCAAATTATTTTTTAAAACAAGCTTGAAGGGGATAACATATGCTTGCGATGTAAGTTTGTCCTTTGGACAAATCCAACCTAATAAATTTTACAAGCCCTAGGAAGGAGGAACTCGAGTAACATCATTGCGACGGAGTCCGATGTCATCAGTTTTTAACAAGTCTGACAAAGGAAGAACTTGGCATCTTTTTATGTTTAGATAGTTTGAAAAGACAACGAAAAATAAAACTCCAGCGGTCCCTTTTCGTAGGTAGTCACATAGATCCGGAAAGATAGAAAACTATGTTTGAGAGAACCTCCTAGTCGCGATAGGCTAGGGTATTCCTTTTTCGTAAATAATCTATCCCAGCCCAAAAAAGGGGTAGACGTATACTGTGTAGATTTTGTTTCGCAGCCAATTTAATGAGCTCAAAACGACAAGCGACTCGACAATATTTTCATTTTTAGAGAGTCAGAAAAGAGCTGAAAGGTGACTCCAGTAGTGACTTTTTCGCATTTTTACCGAGTTCGAAAAATTATAAAATACAACTCATCTCTTCGTCAAAACCATGTGAAAAACCTGTTGTTGCACAAAAAGACACATGTAAAACATATTCCATGAAAATAATGCGAAAATATATCGAAAAATAAGTTTTAAAACCCATTTTAGGAATTTGAAAAGCTATAAAAGACCAACAGTGGTCAAAAATATTTACTTTTCACTTTTACCTCTTTACAGAGCAACAGTGACCCATTTCTGCTTCGATCTTCAGGTGACGAGTGTGATCAATCTAGTGGACCAAATCGAATTCCGTCCAGTTCAAGTAAGAGCTGACCTCTTTATCCATCTTTTAAGTTACATTTCACTGCATTTCATTATTATTTGAGGTTCCTTAGGGGGGAATTGTCAAATTTTAGGACTCTGCGGTTGGTGTGGGTTTCGGGCATGGACCCGCGCCAATCTGCCCTGTTTTACACAGGGGTCGCGCTAGTGTTAGCCAAACAGCCATGCCAACGGCACAACACAAAATCCAGCTAAATTTTCTCAAAATTCGACCAATGAAATGTAATTTTGAATACCCAAGGAGGTTTATAATGTTCCTATGATTGATTGATGCAGTTATCCAGTGAAAAATATGGTTATCGAATGGAAAGAGAGAGAAAATAGCAAAGAAGATGAACTGGGAATGGAAAACGAGCAATGTATGAATGCTCTTCGAAATTGCTAGCTAAAAAAGTTTTTTCTGACTCCATGTCTCTGGGCTCAGCCCGAATTGCTGCAGTATCTCATCAGTATTTGGTATGAGGATGAGGAGAAATTCAAACTTCGAGACTAAGAGCTTGAGCTCAAAGTATCAGATGTATACTTCATCGCTGGACTATCACGCAGGGGTCTAGGCCCTATTCTGATCGGTACCAGGCCTTCAGGAGAAAGCATGAAAATGGTCATGAACAGGGTGTGTCTAGGGGTACGCAAAGGAATAGGGAGTGGGAAAGTGGACATTCAGACCGTCCGCAATCTAGCATTGAGTGTAGTGCTACACACCATTATGCGGGCTGCGGGATCACAGGCACTACACGAGGCCATGAAGACGCAGTTACTTCTTGCTTCAGAGTGTATGAACCCGACTATCTTGGACTAGGCCGAGGCCGTGACCATGAATATCAAAAGGAAACTCACAAAATGCAAGAGGACCAAACTAAAACAGTTTGGGTATGGGTCGATTCTGGTGTCGTTCTTCCTGGAACGATTACCTATTTTTCAGTGCCAAGAGGCCATAGTCCCGGAGCCAGCACTGAGAAAGCCATGGACGGTTCGATGGGCGGCATTGATGCCCAGGGCAGGGGGCGGCCAGCAGATGTCCTGGAGGAGAGAGTTTCTTTGACTGGCTCCAACGACAGTTGATCATCGTGGAGGATTGGCCCTACGCTGACACCAATTTTACCAGAGACCCAGACCTTCCACTCCCGGAGGGAGAGGACAGGGACGAAGAACATGGTAAGACTCACTTTTTATTTTCATGAGTTTATAATTTTTTTAGTATATATGCATGTTATAACAGTTAATTTTATATGAATGTAGATGTTGGCCTAGAACTTCTCACAGGTATGTATCCCATAGCGAGGCAGACTCTTCACGAGGGCATCGACGAGGAGCTAGTGGAAGACTTGGAGGGAATCACTTGTGGGGTCCCTGATTATGCTCGTTTTGATGATGTACCCCGAGCCTATCAGAGGCACACTATGGGGGTGCCTAGCCATATCCATTGCTTGCTGAGGTGGCTGGTATGGACGGTGACGTGTTATCATGAGCACCATGCCGATTAGGCACTTGGGCTTTGTTTCTGCATATTTTGAGAGACATGTCGTCTCATGATGTAACTATAACAAACATATATTATTTTTTGTGGGTTTATGATGCACACGGCTTGTAAAAAAATGATATATATATATATATATATATATATATATATATATATATATATACATCTATTTTCTACATGGGTCAATGTACATATGATGATGTTTTTTATAAATTGCGCAAATGTCTATCTAGCACAATATTCGCTATTGCATCTGTTAATGTATTAATTCGTCTTGGTATATTTTGATAATTAATGAAATCAAAATGTCATTCAAGTAAATGAATACACAAATACAATCTTAAAATGCATGGGTTCTGAACCGAATAATGACCATTCAGCTGAAGAACAACAAGTTGTGAATCCAAATTTACAAGCAATGCGCGTATGCCGAGGTTGACTGCCTCGGTTAATAGTTCCAAAACTGCACTATATTCAGCGACATTGTTTGTAGCTGGTCCCAGACAAATTCCTTGTAAGTTAATCAACTCACCAGTAGGATCATAGATTACCCAGGCTGCCGAAGACAAGTTCTTGGTATTGCGGGAAGCACCATCCGCGAAACCGACATAAGGAGAAATAGACATTTGCATAGAAAAGAAGACCCAATAAGTAGAAAAGAGCTCACAACGCACATCAAACCAAAGCATGCACACAAAATGAAAACAATCACCTATGTACACATATCATGCGTGAGTGACTCAAGCATAATATTTTTTCAAGTACAACCCATTTCTGGGCTGCGATAAAGGACAACCTTCATAATCAATCAGCTCATAAGCCCCATTTTTAACACGCGTTTGAAAATGTAGGGCCCATGCCACATGGGTTGGAATTTTCCTGCCCCTAGCTTGTCATGAGCTTTGTTGTATAAGAGGATTAGATCGCCTTTGACAAAAGAACAAGGAGAAACTGTTTGGTCAAAATGGGCTTTGACTCGCTTTTTCTGCACTTCGATGACCAAGGTAGCTAACTGATGAGTCTCATCCAATCTTTCTAAGTATAGGAGAAATTCTTCTTCAGGCGAAGTATCAGGCAGTAATTCCATAGCTAATTTAAGTGAAGGGATTTTACATTCAATTGGAAGCGTAGCTTCCAGACCGTATACCAACTGGAATGGGGTAAATCTGGTCGCACTTTTGATTGACGTTCGGCAAGCCCATAGAGTTGAGAACAACATAAGATGCCAGTTTGATTTGTGGATCCCGATTGTTTGTTGAAGCATCGTAACAAGGACTTTGTTTACAGCTTCAAATTGGCCGTTAGCTTGAGGATAGTAAGGCATTGAGCTGTCATGACACAGACCCAACTTAGACGTCAACTCTACCATCATGTAATCCCAAAAATGAGAGCCATGATCAGTAACTATGGCTTGAGGGACACTGAACCGAGCAATAACATGATTGAATATGAACTGTGTCACTGTCTTACCGTGCGCAGCCAGTGTAGGCATCGCTTAAGCCCATTTCATTAAATAATCGACGCCAACGATAATATAGCGATGACCCCCGGCCGAATGAGGGTTACACGTCATAAAATCTATGCCCCATTTTGAAAATGGACCAACGGTAATGACAGGAGTTTGAGTAATGTTCCCCAAGTTACCTTCTGCAAAGACTTCATGAGTCAAAATGGGTGTCTGAAGTGGCAGAGAAGGAACCTGGGACACAAAGCACTCTAGACAGTTAGACATGGCCCCAAGGCAAGGCATAAATGAGGAACGATGATGACCATCACTCCACGGTAGATCTTCGAGAGACATTGTATCGGACAGAAACAGTTCTTTCAGAGGATCGGGCAAATCCACATCGCCGAGCCAGGGGGATTGAGAATACACATCGAGAGCCATGCTCAAAGGAGCAGCTTCAAGAGGGGTAGAATCAGATGCAGCTGTAAGCTCACAATAATTAATCTCGAATGGACTAAGTGGCATCGAATCTCCAAACGAATGAACCTGTTCAAGTGCAGGGATGATCCAATGGTCATCTGACCGAGAGATCATGTTGAATTGAATGGTATTTGGTGGTGGAAAGGGGAAAATACCCATAAGAGCGGGATCTTTAAAAAGACTCGGTCCTATACTTTCAGGGGGATTATGAATTTGATCCACGTATGGCACGTTGTTGTCGGAAGACGAGGTAAAGAAATACAACTGATCGACAGTAATAATCTTTCCCTCATGCTGAATTTCAGAAGTCGAAAGAGGATGGACAGAATGCACAACATGGCATGAGTTCAACTGCGATCGAGTTGAAGATTGTAGTTGAGTTTGGCATCAACAACTTGTACTTCAACATTGACTATCTTTCCTTGCAATATAATCGGTAGGCTAGCGAGAACACCCAAGGGTTTTTATTCCCTTCCATCAAATGCCTCAAGGGCAATGGGAGATGAAGTCAGGGCTGGAGAGCCAATGACCTTCCAGCAAGTAGATGACATGACACAGTAGATGCACCTTCATCCACAACAGCCCTGTGAATATTGAGACCATTAATGCTGACTTGTATAACGAGCGTAATCTGAAGCGGAAGTCGGGGGAAGAAATTATATAAATTGAAGGTGAGAAGGCTAGAATTAGCGAGATAAATTCTGCCAATCACAGATAGCAAAGATTTCCATTGAGATGGACAACTTTGAAGTACTTCCAACACAGGCATTGCGGAAGGCGCCTGTGCTAAATCCTCAACAATGCTGTAATGCTGAGCAGCACAGGCGTTCAGATTATAGGAAGAATTTTGGAGAACACCTTTAGAAGGTGGCCGTACAACGGGTTCAACACTGGTCCTTTCAATCTCAAGAGGACTAGAGGTAGGTTGGGGAGGAGGGCCATCAACGACTTCCTTCCCAGTTGCCTGGTGTGATCCGTCATAATCTTTCAATCGAGTAGTAATAGAAACATGTGCAACACCATTCATCATGAATACCTGAGATCCAAACAGTGCAGATGGAAAAGGTTACTCAACCATCTGGGTCTGCTGAGATGGAAAAGGTTCTTTAAGAAATACCGGAGTTCCTTTAGTGCCCTTAAGAAGTTGACTAACTTTGGATCATCTAGGACAATCTTTAGTGTAGTGGTCTTCATCACAAATCAGGCAGGGGTACTTCGGTTTTCGCTGTGAACCATCATCAGCACGAGGTTTGGACGACTCTGGTTTTGGGGCATCGATTTTGGCTTTTCCTTTTCCCTTCTTTCTTCCCTTGGAAGTCTTGTCCGCAGGATTGGTCTGGACAGTGTTGACTTCCACAGTTTTACCAGAATCTGTAGGAGCCTGAGGAGAAGAATTATTGGAAGAATTCGATTTCTGCTTCCCATTGGAAGACTTGCGTGAAGTTTGAGACACGGAACCAATAACGCCATCAACTGATGGGGTGGCCAACGCTTTAGAGGTCCTAGGATGTGGAGCTTCAGTCAAGATGTCATACAAAATTCCTGATTGAGAGTACACTAGATCAAGGTACTGGGCACAAGCGATGGCTTGTTATTCGGTCACACATGCCCCCATGGCAATATATTTTGCAATCTGGTTGACGAAAGAAGTAGTGAACCAATGAGTGAGAAACTGGTCAGAAATTTCAAAATTGATCAGGTGACGATGCCTTCTCCATTCATGGATATGGTCCGAGATATGGGTAGCCCGATCCTGTTTCAATGATGTGAGGAGATGCGTCCCAGCTTCATAACGAACTGGAAACTGGAAATGCATCAAGAATGCCATGGAAAGAGTATTGAAATCTTGAAAAATTCCATGACGTAATTCAATATACCACTTAGCAGTAGCTCCTATGAGAGTGCGCTGAAAAAGACGAAGACGAATAGAGTCCTCCACCCAAGAATTAGAAGAACACCATAAATGGTATGTCATGACGTGAGCTTGGGGGTCTTCCCCAGACTTGCCCTCAAACTTGGGACAATCACCAGGAACCTTTGTCGGGACTGGGGGACAATATGGATTGTGAAGAATAGGATCATTTGTCAATTTGGACACATACGGTAGCTCCAACGTGGCAAGGAAAGGTAACTGCAGGTTAAAAGGCATAACAGGCCCTCGATAAGGACCTATACCCATATTCCACCCTGGTTGAGTATAACTCTGCCCCCACTGGTTCTGTCCTGAAGGATTCTGACCATAAGGGGTATAAGCCGGATAAGTCGGTTGATATGGCAGTTGAGAACCAAGGTACAGGGGTTGAAAAACAGGATATTGATTCTGATTATACGTGGGTCCTGATTGAGTAGTATATGGATTCTGCTGCGGAATATAAGTATAGCCTGGCGGTTGAGGGTTATAAGGGGGACCTTGAGGCGGGTTGTAAACCGACCGATATTTACCTTGAGGAAAATAACTGCCTTGGGGTCAAACAGGTTGCTGGTAAGTGGGCCCCTGTTGAGCTGGATACGTCGGGCGCAACGGTTGATTTGGCTGCGGCATAGAATAGGGGGGAGGCTAAGCAGGGTAAAAAGGATGTGTAGGTTGACCCAAATGAACAGGTTGACCTGACAGAGGAGGGCCACCAGGTTGCCCCTGCGGAGTAGGTTGACCTGATGACTAAGGTGGGCCAGGTTGTACCTGATATCCATGTTGACCTGGGGTAGGACCATAAGATGGTCCTAGCTGTGCAAAATTTGGACCGGTTAGAGGATACGGTTGTTGAGCTTTCATCATAGGTTGAGATGGATGGATCTACCCCCCAAGACCATATGAAGGTTCGGGTTGATACCTTGATTTCCCAACTGGCGCTTGGGGCTGCCCAGGAAGGATCATGGGCTGAGTTTGTAACGTTTGACCTAGAGGATTGTAAGGCTGCCCTTGCAGGCCATAAAACAATCCCTGCTGGACCGAAGGTTGGCCCTGTAAGGGTTGCCCTTGTGGGTCGTACGCATACCCTTGCTGCACCAAAGGTTGTCCCTAGAAGGGTTTTCCTTGTTGGTCAAAAGCATATCCCTTCTGAACCAAATGTTTTCCTTGAAAGGGTTTTCCTTGTTGGTTAGAGGACTGCCCGGGCAAGGTAGGTATAATGCTTGAAAGAAATTGATAAGCCTCAGGAGCAGTCAAATAGACAGGGTTTCTGTGCTCATCATGCTGAAATGGAAGTGCATAAACCGGGGTACCATCCGCCCCATAATGGGAAAAATAAGATCGATAAGGATCCTGAGGGGATTGATAAGTTTGGGAGTGCTGCTACTGAACAACCAGCCGATACTCCTCAAACAAAAGGCCGTCAAGGACTACTACGGCAATCAAAGTTTCTACCGAAGTGGAAATAGCTGACGAATAAACAGTGAAAATCGACGCAGAAGCAGCCACACAGACGGTAGGTCGACTGGGAACAGATGTAACAAAGGATGTCGATGATGAGACAGGTGTCATTGGTGACATCCCTAATGATGGAAGAATCGGACCCCTCGGCGGGGTGGATGCTGCCATGGAGGCAATACCAACTATAATCTAGCCTAGATACCTATATCCGGTTGGAAGTGACACCAGCGATGAAGATGGAATATGGTCTTGAAGGACGTCTTCGGGGAAGAGTTGGTATCCTTCATCCGAAATTGGAATACCTTCGGTGCCATTAGGATCAGACGAATCCATGTCTGAATCAATAGTAAGATCTTGCAAAAGAGTACGGGGGCTCGGAGGTATAATAGCGGCCAAAAACAATGATCTCGACATAAGAGGGGGAAAATGCTCCCCAACCCCAAATCCAAACCAAGCATTCGAAAGAGGCCAATTGAATTCAACTGGTTCTCCAAATGGGTGCTCTGACGGGATGATAGGCTGTTGAAGCTCAGCTGACTCAGAGATCTGAGAAGTTTCAGATGAATCGTCCGAAAAATTACTACCAGTAGAAGAAACCTATGGTTCTATCACTATGACTGTAGAACACAAAAAGAGGAAAAAAGATCAAAAAGAGAACTCTTGGATCGGACCAAGGCAAACAAAGACAGTCCAAGTAATCAAATTTTAAAGGGTGTGTAATCGTAGGCAGTTTATTTTACCACATTGAAACTAAACATTGTTGTTTCACGTTTTAAGAGTCAAGAAATAGTCAAAGATGACTCTGGTCTCTTTCGGTTTTAAACGAGCTCGAAAGGACAAGTTCTCAATGATATTTTCAAATTTATGGAGTCAGTAAAGATAAAAATGACTGCTCAGGTAGTCTAGGTAAAAGGGTGTACCAGGTTCCCATGAACTGCCATATACACCTTGGTTATGAAATGAAAGAGAAATCAACCAAGGACTTGACGTATGTGCAGGTAGTCTCCCCGAATGTTGTGTTCGGTGTATCACGGTTACAAGATAGCAGACTTGGCTTCCTACGGATAAAAGGATTGCAACCTAGAGGGGTCTCCCTTTATATAATCGACGGTACGGGGAGCGCAAGTCTGTGCTAGCGTTGTATGAAGCCAGATGACGAGCGACAACTGCTAGGCTTAAAGACACCGGAACACATCTCTAACTTAGACCACTAAATGTTTCGTTAAGTTTCAATGTTGCCTTAGGTTAATTGAAATAAATTTCAAGTTGATCTTGTATTTATGTTTCAATTCCAAGGTCCTACCGAATGTTGAATCTCACGAATCCCTAAATGCAAGCTACATGCCATAAAATACCATTTTGTTCAATGAAAAACTATCTACAAGAGAGTTAGAGATTTCAAGCGATAGCTACAATAAATCATGCAAAAACATCCACTACAATGCCTGTTGCAAGCTAATGAAACTGAAAAACTCTTCCCTAGAATTATATAATGCTAGAAATGCGAAAGATTTTCCAATTTTCACTACGCTAATCAAGAATGCAAAAGATTTTTTTTTTTTCAATATATCGGAGCAAGTGAACTAAATGATATGAAAAATAAATCAAAACACTAATTTGAGAATGGCGAAGCGAGAGCTAAAAAAAACAATTTTACTCAACTCAAAACAAGCACAACAAGACTCAAATCAATGATGAAATCCCTCAAATCAAAGAGAATATCTCAAGAGAGACCCAAACAAGCCGTGTAATCTAGGCCTGGAGTGACAAGAGTAAAAATGAACGAAAGAAAAGACAATCACTCAATTAATGCAATCACTCAAATGGATCCAAAAAGCTGAATGCAAAGAAGTAGAAATGAAGTTGACTGGGAAACCAAGGACCCGGAACTCCCATGGGAGGCTTAGCAGGCTGAAGCACCTAGAAAACCTAGGGCTGAAAAGAAAAACTGACAGAAAAGGGCAAACAACCGAAGGAAAACGGCTGATCTCAGTCAAACATGACTCTAAAGCACTCAACAAGTCAGAAAAAACAACCCAGGATCAAAGCTCAGGCTCAAAAGCTCCAAAAACCAAGCAAACCCCAAAACCTACCAAGGTTGGTGCGCCTGTTTGGCTGTAATCTGTGCCAAACAAGGAATGGCGTGGGTGATGAACTGGTAACTCGTGCCTGTTGGGGCAACTATCAGGCTAGAAACCGCGCCAAGAAGGTTTACTCAGATAAAAAGGAAAAGTGAACAAACATAGAGAGGTTTGATCTCCAGGGGGCTGAACAGGGGTTTCAAACCAAGCAAGATAAACCAGGAAGGCAAACTAAATGAAAAAATCCAAAACACAACCTAATGGAAGAAGGAATAACTCACACTGTTCCCCAGCGGAGTCGCCACTTTGTTGACAAGGTAAATCCCCTCTGTGGATAGAGGCAATCCTGCTAGCCCTAGAGTGGGTCTAGCAACAAACAAAACACGCTACGGTATCAATTCCTAGTTACAAAAGACAAAGCTACAATTGATAGCCTACCTCAAGTCCTACGCTGCTATTATCGAAGGAGAAGTGCTACTTCCCATTCTAAGCTTGACAAATCACAATCCTTTCACTCACCGCGTCCAGATACCTATACATATGCAAAGAAAAGCGACGACATACAACTTAATAATTCAAACATGTAACTATCAATCAGTCGAGAAAGATCGAATCAAATTTCATTACACAAATAAGCAATACAGCGATGGAACTAATAACATAGTTGAGCATATATTAAAATATGAAAGAAATATTACAACCGAGTTCCGACGTCGCGTTCTTCCTTTGGCAGGGCTTCCAATTGAGTGTGTCTCACAAAGCTTGTTGGGAATTTAGACAAGGCTCTCTCTCCTATGGGGTTCTCCTTGGCTTTGCTCTCAATAGTCGCTTAGCTATAGTTTTCTTCCCAAATGTTCAGCTAGGTTGCAAATGGAGAGGGCAGGCTTTTATAGAGGGAGAAGGAGAGGTTAGGATCCCTATAATCATGGGGGAGAGTCCTATCTCTTAGGAAGGTTCCATGAGAGGTGGAAAACCACTTCCTAACCAGGGAGATCCAGAGCCAAAAAGCCCAACCTCTTTTTGATGATTCATTCTGAAGTTGTTAGAATCAAAATTCCACCTTTTATTTTAAAAAAACATTCCCAAATAGGCTTGGCGTGGGCAATACACAGGGACATAGCGCTAGGTGGTGCCGGCTTTGTGTAAATTTCCTAGGTTGGTGCGAGTGATGAACTGGCTAAGAGCGCCAATGCCCAAACACATGTTTTTAATGACTTTATGAGGAAATGTTCTTCAGGAGAATTCTTGCCCTTATGCAGAAGGATGCCATCAAGGTGTTTCAGGACATTTTACTTTTCATAGGTCACAGGAATAGTCCTCCAATGTACAGGATGAGGGATTGCAGGGACGGTGACAAAATTTTGTGTAACACCCCCAAGCTTCATTTCATTCACCTAAGTAGATTACTAATAGTTGGATGGAATGAAGGTTCGTTATAGGGGAGGATTTGTTTCATTTTTTAATGAGCTTGACATAGGAAAAGAACTATGCTTATGGCCTATTTCATTTTTTAACGAGGTTGACACAGTAAACGAACTTTCCTCAAAGGCACTTGTTTCATTTTTTAACGAGGTTGACACAAGAAAAAAGAACTATCCTCATAGGCACTTGTTTAATTTTTTAACGAGTTTGACACAAGAAAATAGAACTATCCTCATTGTGCAGTTGGACTAGTGAGTGTGTGCTTCAAAAGACGTAGTCTAACAGAGTCATCATTTAAGGAGCTTGATGAGCACCATAAATAATAAGTTATAACATGCGTTGACGGGTCTTCTACAGGGTTTCCATTGAAATTTGGAATTTCCGAGGGTAATTTTTGTGATATCAGTAGCCACCAAGGAGAATAACTAATGGGACTAGATTGATATTGCATTGAATATATGAATGATGGATCAAGCCATTCAGTACTCATAAGGGAGGAACCAGATAGGATTCCAGATGATGATATGGGTGAAATCAATGACAAAACATCGAATATGAAGCAACAACAGATGTTGTTGCAGCTGAAATAGATGGTTTAGTCTGGGATGTTATCTCAGCCATGGTCAAATGACCCAATGTATACAATATAGAATCTATGGTAACTCGAAGTGAAACATGATCAAAAAAAGAAGAGGAAGATGATTGAGGAAAAGACTGGTACAGGTAAAGCTCCTATCGAAAATGAGTTGGAGTTAAAGGTGTCTCGCCTTGTGATATTTCTTTAATCAAAATCAAACTAGGTGGAATAACTTCTTCATCTAGCCCAAAGTATGTTTCAGGTGGTTGACTGCGCGATATGGGAGACTCAATGGCTACAATAGATTGTGGAGTGACCAATACTGAAACAACTTTTGGTTGTTTGACTTCGAGATCAAAATTTTCTCCACTTAGGGAATATAGCAAATAAAATATAAGGGGATGATAGACCCTATTTCATTGGTCCTGGGGATGATGTCTATTTTTACCAATAACAGTTGCCCCCTAAAGCACAATGGGATCTGGATCAATTCCAGTTGAACAATGTTGGGTTCAGGAGATATGGTCTCACTGATTGGATGGATCATGACCATGGGTAACTGTGAGGACTCCGTCTCGACAACAGTAGACAAACCATGATGTGCAGACACAATTTGTGCCAACTCTGGTTTATGGAAAGATGATTTTTCACCAGAAGTACAAATTGTACTTGATTCGGCAGATCATGATCGCCTTCGCCTATCAGAAGTAACTTATGGTGGTAAAGGTGGTTTTAAAGCTAATATACGCGAATGATGGGGGAAAGGGTTTTGTTCTTCCATGATTACTGATTTATTTTAACCAAAAACAAATAAACAAAATAAAAGGGTAATTCTAGGCAAAAGGGTTTACCAAGAAACTGTGAACTGCAGAATACCTCCTGGCGAACCAAGAAGTACAGGCATGCAATCTCCCTGAATGCTGTGTTAGGTGTATCACAATTTACAAGGCGTCTGACTCGGTTCACTATGGATGGATATCACCTAAAATTTGTCCTCCCAAATATACTCGAAGGTACGTGGAGGCCCAAGTCTGTATTAGCACTATCTGATGCGAAACCGCATAGTGAGAGCACCCCTTTATACTTATCGTACTGTAGCACCGCCCGATATACTCGAAAGTACATGGATGGGCTACGATATACTTACATACGTGGAGTGAGGTATCACACTCGGGATGTATCGCAGACAAGTTAATGACAACTGCTATGTTTTACGACGTTGGAACACGTCTCTAGCCTAGACCTTCTAAATGTTATTTTTATGGTTCCAATGCTTTGTTAGGTAAAATGAGAATAATTTTATGTTGATCTTGCTTAACAATTTTCCTTTCAAAGGTTCACCGCGATGATGTATTGAAAATTTCCTAAAATGCAACTAAGAATGATAAGCAATCTTTCACTTTTAGTTTTTAATGAAAATCCTAGCTACTAAAGGGAAAGAGCAATCAATTTGTGAGCAAACAAATCAGAAAACACAAACTAAATGTAGATTTCCTAATTGTTCCTTTTGGAAAACACACAATCCACTACATGCAAATGCAGGTTTTTCTTTTCAGGTCCTTTAATGTTATGAATGCAGAAGAGGAAACTAAGTGCATCAAATCAATAAAAACAAATGCCTTTTACTTTTGAGAAATGAGAAATATAAACAACAATTTCTCTTTTGAAGGAAAAATGACGAATTAAACAACAATTTCTCCTATCAGGAAACGAAGAATTTACGACAATTTCCTTTTTCAAAAGAAAATGGATCTAATGTAGCAATGAAAATACTTTGAAATTAATTCATCAATGATAAAGAAAAACACTTTAAATAAACATTGAAAAAACTTTTCTTTCAAAGGAGGAAGAGGTAGATAAAGTTACTGGTCAATATGATGCATTAGGCACTTGAAAACACAGCAAACAAAAGGCTGAATAAAATTTCAATGACAAATTCAAAGGGAATTTGGTTGGCGTAGGGGGCAACACAATATCTAAGGGGAGAAAGTGCATTGCAAAGCACCCCTGAATGGGAGACAGTGCTCTGCAAAGCACCCTTGAGTGGGAGAGAGTGCTCTACAAAGCACCCCTGAGTGGGAGACAATGCTCTGCAAAGCACCCCTGAGTGGGAGACAATTCTCTGCAAAGCACCCCTAAATGGGAGAAAGTGCTCTTCAACACACCCCTGAATGGGAGAGAGTGCTCTGCAATGCACCCCTAAATGGGAGAGAGTGCTTTGTAAAGCACTGTGTCTTGACCAACAGTGTGTTGGGAGCAGCATAGATTCAAAACTCAAGCTTCTAAACACACTTCTAATGCAAATTTTGATTTCAAAAAGCCTAATATTTGTGAGTAACAACTACTGGGTGAATAAACAGAGAAAATTAGAGGCTAAAACACCTAGGATAAAGATTAATCTCCCCAACAAAGTCGCCAATTTGTTGGAAAGAATTGTGAATTACGGATAAAACATGTTTCCCTAGACACATGATAATCTAAAAAAATAGATTAGAGACTATACAATTTCTTCTCCTAACTAAGAATAGACACAAAGAATAGATTAGAAGCTTACTTGGAATCCAAGCGCTTCCAAATGGTTCCTTCTGTCGCTTCCATTGCAACTTCAAATTCCAGCAGTTTGTGAAAAATTATTCCTACAAGAATGAACACTAAACAGTAGAAGATAGCAATAATACAGATGTCTATTCAAGTTAGTTTGCTAAATTAGTAAATTATAAACCATATACATCAACTAAGATCTTACAATATGGAAAATCAAAGCTAATACAGATGCATATAGGGAAAAGTAAGTTGTAATCTTTATTGATGATAGAAGGAGAGGTTACAACCTAGTGACTGATTTGCAGTGACCATTCCAGCAACATTCCTAGCCTCATCATAGTATAAATCTCTCTAGTAGCTGTTACACAAATCTAACTCTCAATTGAAAATCCACCAGCATTTCTCTACTCAAATTCTTCCTCCTCAAGCACTCATATCTGTGCTCAATTTATAGAGGAGTTGAAGGTTGTTTTACAATCAATGACTTCCCAATAATAGGAAAGACATGTTCCCAATATTTTAGATGTCAAATGGACACTTGGATTCGAAGCTTGACACATGTGAACTTTTCTAGAAGGCATTGGCCAAGTGGAGATTTCAAAACAATGAGAATTTCGCTCCCAATGTGACCAACACACCTGTGAATGTCGGGAAGTTCTTTGCAAATAAGCCTTGCATGGGGCTACCTACATATGCAACACACTTATTCCCTTTAGAGGCAGCGTTGATGAGCTCTCGTATGATATATAATAAACTTCAAACCTTGGAAACCTTTGCTTGATGAAAGTCATGCTTGATTTGTCTTGTTCTTGTCTTAGGGTATGTAGCAACTTGAAATGATAGGGGATGATAGACCCTTAGTCATTGGTCCTGGAGATGATGCCCAATTAACCAGGTCATTGGGAATGATGCCCAAATTGACCTATAACATACATTTCGATGGAGGACCATACCATATCACATACACCAAAACCTTATGTTAAAACTAATATACTAAGTCTGGAGCAGGGTCAGATAACCACCACAGCAATGGTTAATGTTTAGACATGCGAACAAACTATTGTGGAGATCAGTCAAGTTTGATGCGAGTGGAACCAAATCATACCATAGGTTGGTGCAAAAACAAGTTTTTATGCAGGGTTTGGATTCGAGTTGGCGCGCAGTTTTAAATGCTAGCCCTGGTGGTCAAGTTAATATTGATCACATGTGGCAGTGATGTTTTATTTTATATGGAATGGGCATGGAGTTTTGTATGGAACCATGGTGGGTTCTGAAACCCAACCATCAATGAATCCAGTTATACATATATTTAAGGTTTGGCGGGATTGATCCAAAAATCCACGAAACTAATGACGATAACCAAGCCACTTGGCGTAATTTTATGGAGTTTGAGGCCGACATAGTGCATTTAACCATTCGACAATTTTCACCCAGTGTAGCAAGAATCTCGCCAGTGTAGGGAAAATTTTTCGCCCCACATGGTCGCAAAAGGAGGAGAATGTAGGATAGATAGCAGGGAAGTGTGAATTGTAGGACAGTTAGTAGAAAAATTCATGGGAGCATAACTTAGTCATATTTTAAACTTTTTTGGAGCATAAAGGGCCTAACTAGGGGTTTTCGATTGTTCTAGAGCCATTGGATACATTTTTTTAGCATTCTGAGCACTGTAACTTGATGTAAACACACTTTTTTAGCATAATGAAAGAGACCCAACCATTGGAAGCTAAACCAAGAGATGTAGTGTAAGAGGGGTGAACTCCTTCATCATTTGTTGTCTTGTGTTTACTGTTATGGTATTGATGTCTTTTTTATTTTCTGTAAAAATTGAGTTTTAAAGCATGTTAATGTGTTAATGAAATTGACATAAGTTTTTAAAAACCCTAATATATTCACTTGCAAATTTTACCATAAACTCTCAAGCTTTCAGATAATGATCTGGTCCATAGATTTCATTTTTCCAATGACCGGTTCAGCCAACTATTTTGGGCATCCACCTAAGCTATTCCCCCTCTATACCAAGTAAGTCTAACGAAGCAATTTCTTCTCTTGGAGTTTTCCCTCCCGTCCCGCAATGAATCAAATGCGGCTTATCCATTTCTCCCAATAATGGAAAGCAACAAGCATGTTTTACCAATAGGCTGTTGTACATCAAAATGCATATCTAAGAACAGAGTTAGAGTTTTTATTTATTGTACTTGTAACAGAAACTTTGCCAATCTAGAAATTTTCTTTGTGTTATAAGGCCACTTTGTTGATTTCGTAGCATCTTTGTAGTGCAATACTAACATCTCCTTTTGTAATCCTCTAACTCCAATACTAACATCACCGTTGGTGTTTCTAGGTTGATTCTATGTTATTTCTCTCACTTTAATACTAAAGATGAGAAAGGTTTGGAAATCCACAAGGATATTCTTAAGATGGTGGCCTACTTCAATGAAATAGGTACGTTACAAGGAATTAAAGACTACAAGAAATTTAAATCGAGAGATATATGGCAAACATTTCCTGTTGGTTTTTTTGATGGCGCATGTGCTACGAGAAAATGTGGATGTGGAGCAACCTTCTATATAATGTCTGATAAATTATATCATTTCCGGTGGGAAGGTGCGGAGGGTACAAAAGACATAGAAGAAGTTATTTCATTGTGGAGAGTATTGATTGTATCCAATTGGCTCAGAATAGAAAAATTACATATTTATGATGATGCCAAGGGCATTATAGAATGGGTCAAGGGACACAATGAATTCAACCCTCCTTTCTTAATCAACTAGATAAATCACATTAAAATAATGGTAAGGAATTTCCAACATGTAAATCATATTTACAGAGAGAAAAAAAAGGACAGTTGATCTTCTATGAGGCGTAGCAAGGGAAATAGGTAAGTTTTACTTCTTAGCCTTTGAACAGGGTGTTATGACGAATGCTGGTAGCATAAATTATTCATAAAGACGAACATGCAAGGGATATTATTTTGTTTTTTCAGAATGTCGATACATCATATGCTATTTTGTAGTAGATAATATATCTATGGTATATAGGAAAAAAATAGAACAGAGAAAATACTGTGGAACAAAGGAAAACATTTACAAAGAGTTATGTTTTGATGTAAAGAAAATTGAATAGTTTTAACAAAGAATTCAAAAATATGTAATCCAAAGAAGGGAAGATAGAAAAATGATCCAAGACTTTTGTACTACCTTTTTATAATATAAAGAAGTAGCCTTTTTTCTCTGAAAAAAAAATAGTACTAAAGACCACTCCACTACTAAGATTACCTCTCCCTTTCGTGTTTTCGAGGTTCATTGTATGGTATCCTCCCTCACTTTAGTTTAGTACTAAATACCACTACACTAAACATTGGCAAGCAATAACCAGCCTGCTATAGGGCATTTAATGCGCCTATGGCAGGCCTCTTCACATCCGATGCCCATAGATCGCTGAGCCCATCCGTTGCCACGCTGGCTTGCCAAATCGCAACTCGATGAACGCATCCGTTGCCACACTGGCTTGCCAAACCGCAACTGCTCCAAATTGTTAACATGAACCGCGCGACCCAAACTGCAAACGTAAACCGCAAACAGCTACGCTTCAAACCGCATGTTAACATAAACCGCGTGACCCAAACTACAAACGTAAACCGCAAACAGCTACGCTTCAAACCGCAGCGTATGAAGGAGCGCGCCTAAATTCCTAATACGATTTGGGTTTCTCGCTTACGCTCTCTGCATTGCTTGCACGCCGGATTCTTTGCTCTGCCATCCATCGCAGGATTCTCTGACCAGAATCTATCAAAGGCTTTTGTTTTCATTAACAGATGGTGAAGCAGGTCAAATTAAGCCCAATAAAAACCATGGTTTCTCGCATATAAATCCTACTGTAAAAGGACTTACAGGACTTTTGAAATTGGACAAGTCGCTTAATTCCACTAAATATCTTAGTATTGATTCAGATCGCCCCTTGTTGAATGGGAATGGCAGAAAACATGGGAGATGAGGAACGGGGTGGATGCATTGTCTACATAGAGGTTCCCTCGTGCTATCATAGCCAAGGAAATGCTTGGTCCCTAGTTGCCGTTTCGGCTGGTCAAGAGAAGGGGCCAGAACTCCCCAACATTTCTATTTTCAAGAAGGCTGCTTTACTTCATTGCGGTTATGAGAGTGAAGGTATTTATTTAGCTTTTGGCAGAAATGTTTGTTTGTCTAGTTGAAATAGCTCAAATCAAGTTATTTATTAGCTTGAGGAGCAACTTCTTTCTATTTAGCGTTTTTTAACAATATTGTCAGGTTTGGAGAGCATTTAAGGTTTCAAAATAGTGGTGTGAGTATTCTTGTGTATAATAGAAGCCTAAAATTTGTGCGTTTGGGGTGTTATTTATCTTGGAGATTTATTTGTTGTGGTTTCAGATCTAGACCATAACTAAAGATCAGTGTTTGTTTCCATACTTAAGCAATTGCATGGATTTCTTAATAAAACAAAAAGAAAAACTTTCTAATTTGGGCAAATTCCAATTGGTAGAAAACAGAGTAATCATTGTTGTAGCTTGATGTGGGTTTAAAGGGAAGTATGCTCTCTTCCTTCCAAAGCCTCGTTGTTTGATTTCACAACCTCTTCGATTTGACCACCATAAAATTTACATTGCTTTCTTGCAACCATACGCTCTGCAATATCAAAGGAAAACCTTTGATACGATCCTCTAACACCCAAACAACTTGTACATTCAACTGCAATTTTAAACACAGTTACCAACTCATAGAACAACACACAATAATCATATTTACAATAGGGTTGATCGTATAACAGAGCCAACTTTGTTATTTCAACAATACATCACTCAAATCATGAAATTGAATACACAAAGATCATTCACTCAATTTTACTCCTGGCTGCTCATGAAAAAAATCACAATCTCAGTCCCATGGGAAAAATGAAGATAAAAAAACAGTATGAGAGTTATTTTATTTTACTCCTGGGTGCTCATGAAAAAATTCACAATCTCAGTCCCATGGGAAAAATGAAGATAAAAAAACAGTATGAGAGTTATTTTATTTCATTATTGTGTCCAGACTCCAATCTTTCCAAATCCTCCCAATACAGACTTTAGAGAAATCTCTTATATCCCTTAATGTGCTTATCATATTGACAGATTTGGATGACAATTATTCACGTTGAATCTGTGAATGTTGATCCTAATTTGGTTGTGAACAATGTTCCAGCCACATTAAGGTTTCTACTACTTCTGGTAAATTCCCAATGTTTTCTCATATAGTTTAACTGTCAAAAGAGGGAAATTTACCCACCCAACAAAGGCTACAACGATTGTAGCTCATCTTTTGCCTCGGCTCCTCCTACAAGCTTGAACTCCTCCGTGGTCAGGTCCAGATCATCGTATTTTGACAGTGAACAATGGGCAGTGGTAGTGAGCAGCGTCCATAGGCTGTCCATTGCAGGAGAGAGGTATGGTCTGTAGAGATATGATATTGTGGGCTTCCCTAAATTTTCTACTATAAGAAATATTCTTCTCCCACCTGGTTTGAAAAAATGATTATTCAGAACTTTATTAAATGTGGTAGATACTTCATGGCTCCTATCAAAACACTGCAGAAAATAGTTGTGATTGTTGCAGAATGCATTAGTGTGAATGATGTTTCACTAATTCATAGCAGATAACAGAACTTTAAGGTAAAGTAAGGAAATAGTAAAGGTGTAGTGACAAATTTTTAATTGCCTTATTGCTACTCTTTCGGTTCAATCAGTGTTTTGCAGTTCTAAATTGCACTTTTATATTTTGGAAATATATGCTGGTAAAAGTAGATGCTGTTTGTATATGCTGATGCTTTTATCTTCTGTCAATGCTATATTCATATGTGTCAAATGATCTTGTTCTTTCATATGGAATGAAGTTCAAGTTCAAATTTTTCATGTTCACTGTGATTATTTCAAGCTACCCTTTATTTCTCTCAATATTTATAATTATATTCCAGTCATCTGAGCATGTTAGCAAACAATTTTTTTGCTTGAAGCAAATTGTCAACCTCGAGTATCCAATGATTTTATATTAATTGTCTTAGGAGGCCAGAGGTCTTGATGCTAGAATGAGGGGAAAGCTCACGGAAATCCAGGGATACTTCCCCAGAATTTCTGGAAACCGTTCGGCGGACTTTCGACCCCTGAACCCAAAAGACTCGAGGATCGAACCCGTGACCTCCCTCAACGGAGAAGCCCACGTATTGACTCACTACCGCTTGAGCTAACCCTTGGGGCTATTAATTGTCTTAGGAGGCCAGAGGTCTTGATGCTGGACCTAGGCTTGTACAAAAATTGGTTGGCCTTGGTGATAATAGGACATCCAACATTGTAAAACGCATTGCAGAAGAAGAAATTGCACATGTTGCAGTGGGGGTGTCTTGGTTTCTGACAGTATGTGGAAAGATGGGTCGCATGCCTGACAAGACATTTACAGGTCTGTATGGAAATATAAACCCTGATAGATACACATGGAAGGTGGACTTCATAATCTTTTCAATGCCATGCCTCAAGCATGCCCTTTCATTGATCTACCTTTGTTCATCAACTTGCTTTTGTGACATCCATAATTATGGTGTAGCATTGCATATAACATGTTTGTTACAGAGCTGTTAGAGGAGCTCAATGTGGAGCTAAAAGGTCCTTATAACTATGCTGCACGAACAGAAGCTGGAATACCTCGTGATTGGTAGGCAATATGCTTTCTTGTGGTGCAGAAGAAATTTGTATTTTGTTTGGTTGGTTTATACTTTCAGCATAAATACATCATTTTCTGTATGGTTTTATTTTGAAATATGTATATTTTGACAAACCACCTATATTACCTTCCTGTTCTTGAAATGCACTACAAAATTCCGGATCAGCACTATGATTACTACCATCAGTACATTGTACAATAGCAATCATAATCAATGCGGACAAGCTTGTTATGATGTATGCATTTGTATTTCAGGTTTTGGCTATAACCTATGAATTTAGGGCTTCATGGGAAAGAATGCCATTTTCTAGGTTGACAACTCAAGAGTTTCATATGATTAAATGCTTGGTATAGGTATGACACATCAAATTTGGGCCCGGCAAGATGTGACAACAAACTTGACATGAAAAATGAGAAAGAGAGAACGATAATGCAGGTATGTTTTGCTTGTTTCAGAATTTATGGGTATATTTAGCACATCTGATTTTGATAAAAACTTTGCTCTGAAATTTGCTTGGATAATTCCTACCTGTCATGGAAAGGTTGCCACTACTGAGCAGGCTCCTTGCAATTCTCAACATTTTCCAATTTCTCATGAAGGTAGCAAAACCACCAATCACGATCTCTCTGAGGTGAGATTCGAGAATCAAATACAATAAAATATGCTGCTCATTGTAATGTGTTCTTGACCATGGGTGATTAGTGGAATTGTTAAAATTGTAACAGGTTTATGAAAGGCTTGCTTGCATTGTTGCCATGGAGAAAGAAAGTTCTGAACTATGATAGCAATAGAAATTGTTCTTTCTATGTCTACTTGGGGTTTTCCAACGTTGTTAACATTAGTAAGCCTTAGTCTGTCTTCTGGGGTGGACAGTTAATTTCTAATATATATATCTTAAAAGTAATCCCCATGTCACATATGAGTTCCATTTCATTTACACCAACTCAAAACGGCTCATGTGGTTGGCTCTGTCAAACAGGGTCCTGACTTGTGACCAATTACAAAAAGGAGGTAGAGTGGGACCTAACAGGTGCTCCTTGTGCAAACTCCATGAAAGAAACAAACTCTCCGCAGACAATCACTCCAAAATAGATTTTTATGGCCATTCTTGATTTCCATGAATTAATGTTCCTGTATCAATTGCTTGTTTCATTTGCTAAATTCCATCTAGAAGGGCCTGGAGGGAAATTTGGAGTCCATAATTTCTCTGATTGAGAGGTTAGTGTACTATAATTTCAGTTCCATATCCATCACCATAATTCTTTCCCGCCTTGAATCCAACTCCACCACAACTTTTCTCCAAAGATATTATTGAGTGTTTCAGGATCTCATAGGGCCAACCTGCCTGCCACTTTTGGAAGGCAGAGTTTTTCCCATGCAACTAGTGACCACTTTCTTTCCCTCGTGGACCCACCCCATAGAAAGGTTCTACAAACAATTTTTTATTCATCTAGGAATTTCTTTAGGGGAGAGATTATAAAACTAATTTTAGGAGAACCAGTCAGATAATCCAATTCAAAGACTAAAAGGCCCAGCTATGAGATACATTACAGGTGCTCTATAAATGACTGATTCGTAATGAAATTTCAATTAATTGGGATCCAAGATATTTGAAAAGCAGGGAGTTAATATGAATTTATCTGCTTTAGGGACCATAATGAGGAGGGTAGGATCAAGGCATGGCCATTGGCATAGCAGGATCATTGGGATTCTTCCACCAATGAGTGAATTTTTGGGCCTAAAAATGGCCAGCATGCTTGAAAGAATTTTTTTGTGAATCCATATGGCCTAGGAACCTTATTCTTAGGTGTAAAAATTATAGCTTCCTCAAATTTTGCAATAGTGATTTCCCTCATCTGGGCCTCATTCTGAGTTGGTTATGGAATATTTAAGGTAATTTTCTGGATTGTGGGTTATCAGCCGGGTGATGGTTTTGAGAGTAGAGAGTAGTAATAAGTTACCAATTCTTATTCTAAATTTGCATGGGCCACTATTTGGATCCCATTAGTATTCATTAAAGAAAAAATTATGTTGTTGTGTTGGTGATTGATCATTGCCTTATGGAAGAATTTGGTGTTGTTTTCCCCTTCTTTTAACCACCTTATTTTGGACTTTTTCTTCTATGACACTTTTTACTTGCGATGTTCCTCTATCTTGGTGAGTTGTTATGCTTCCTCCATGATAAGAACTTCAATATATCCCTCTATAATTATTTTTGGTTGAATTTGTTGCATTTGGGATTATAGGGCTTGTTTTTCTATGAATATATTTCCAAACTCAGTCTTATTCCAATCTCTTAGCTTGGCTTTAAAGGCCTTTAATTCTATGTAGAAAGTATGTATATTATTTCTTGCAGTTTTGTCTATTTCCAATGACCATTCTTTGACCTTAGTTAAGAAGGATGAGACTTGCCGCAAAAATATTTCAAAGAGCAAGGGATCATTACGAGGAGCATCTTTAAGGTCTAATTCTAGGAATATAAGCTGCTAATCTGAGATTGTACATGGTAGTATTTAAGCTTACAAAACAATATCATTTTCAAGAAGTGCTTCAAATACTGTGAATCTCTCTATTCTATAGACAATTTGTTTCTTACCTCCTTGTCAATTATTCCAGGTGAATGTACCATTTATGCTGTCTAGATCTGTCATCCATAGTTGATGGAATAGGGCCTAAAAATGTTGATATTCAGAGTCCAAGAATCTGCACTTGTAACATGTATAACAAGAGAGTTGAGTTCTTAATTGCAGTCTTAACTTCCAGGGCTGATTTATATGCAGATTTGGTAGTAAACTGCACGCTGTCCTGATTATATAATTTTTTATTTATTTTATTATCCAGTGTCTGCACTTGTGACACGTATAACCCAAACTTCTGTATCTAAAGAATATGCAGGGTTTGGAGGTGCGTAGATAGTTTATCGTATTTCATATTCTAATATGAATCTATTGTGTTGTCATCATGCAGTTATTCTAAGCTTATAGAAGGGTGTAAAAGTGGACCCTCTGCATTGAAGTATCATGCCGCCCAAATCCAGGTTGAGCATCAGTAAAATTTGTCCTTCACAATGGGGAAAAAAAACACGTGGTCTACAAAATATGGGAAGTGCAGGGAAGGACATCGAATAACAAAGCATACTACATTACACTCGTCGTAGGCTTAAAAGAGGCCAAAAAAATGGGGTCAGTGACATAACGGTATTGGCTAACTCAGAGTTAATATGTTATCAAATGGAAGGCATATACAATGTTCGCAAAGACAATTTGAAGCCCCTCTACAGAGAAGCAAAAATCTGGAGTGCTCGATTTCATTCTTTTACGATAAAGCACCTTGTGGAGATCGATAGAATTTCCACTGATCTAGTGGTTGGAGCAATTTCCAGTGTGGAAGTAGGTGCCAAAGATGATATAGAATCACCAGTTATTCCATTAGAAAACATTGATCAGCATCAGCATAGGTCCTCATTATGTGTATACACATTTGTTATCATTTTTCTTGGGACTCTCATAGCATGGTTCTTTCATTAAAGAACCTGTTAATGTACTCTGTTTCTGTTTTAATGTGTACATAATTTTCCGTAATTAAGAACCTTTTAATGTACAATTTGTAATATCATTCACCTTAAATGTCTACTCATGTTATATGTTTTGATAGCATTTACCAAATTTGTTATTGATGAATGCAATTAGGTTTTTTATGCTACATGCTCTGCTATGTGGTGCACATGCTACACTCTCTCCCACTTATGAATGGGATATACTAACCAATTATGAATCATGTACTGATCAATATATTTTATATAGAAATCGGTCTTTTCTTCTTATGAAAAAAATAAATTATTGTCAATACTTAAACTCATCCAAGATCAGGTTCATAAGGAAATTGTAAACTGCAAACGAATACTAGGCCTACGAATTTGTTATAATCAAAATATGACCACTGATACTTATGCAAAGATGAATGTTAAAATGGAGTTGCGGCACCTTGGCATATGTTTTAATTGCGAAGCTAAAACTCTATTTAGAGACAAGTTTGACCTCAGCAAATAAATATACAGACAAACCTAATGCCAAAAGCACAATTGACCCAAGGTGAATATCAAGGGTTCCAAGAAGCCCAAATCTCTCGTATTATGAAATTGGTAATTATTTATTACTAAACATCAATAGGTGCAGTAATAAGAATATCCATCACACACCACTCGGTATAATTACAACAATGTTCAATAATCTCTACTAACTAAAATTACAATAATATCTAATACTGATTAATAGAAGGCATCAAGGCACAAGAATCATGTGCCTTGTGTGGTATGCATGAGTTCTTGACTTCGTGTGATTGAATCCTGTTGTGTGAATTATACTTTGTGAAGTTTGATATATGTTGAATTGATTAGTGGATGTCCTTAAACCATAGACACGAGCCTTGTTAACCACACATGATGAACTCGTGGAGTATTGAGTAAATATTTGATGCTGGCATTTGGTGATTGCTATTGAGAGTTCTCGCCATTAAAGCACCTCTCCTATTGAGAGGTCATGGGTTCAATTCTCTATAGGAGAGGCCATGGGTTCAATTCTCTTGACACTCTCATGGTCACTGGGATATACTCTTGGTGTTTGATCTTGGGCCTTGTCTAAATTACTCTTACTCTAATGAATTGATGATTCACCATGGTGTACAAAAAAGTCAAGTTTCCTCTTTTTAAAAAGTAATTTTGAAGGAAATTTCTGGTCATCATTAGTTTTTTCAAGAAAAGAAATAAACAACTATCATGGAGTATAAAAGGTCAATTGACATGGGTGGAAGAAGCAATAACTGAAGTTTAAGGAACATGTGCGTTGAGCATGTGAGAGGAATTGCTAACCAAACCACGAATAAGCCTAGCGAATCAGGCAATAAAGGAGAATTGGGGGGACAAAAAATAGGTTTCCAATTGACCTACCAAATAAATAAAAAGGTTTCCAATTTATTGTGTAGAAGCCTAGAAGACTAGATTAGTGTTATTTCATTGGAGTTCCAATGAGAATAGGATGGAAGGTTACAAGGAATTTTTCTAGCACTCTCTGAAAGATGGACTTTTATTTTTAGGTACAATGTTGATTTTTTCTGAATTCTTCCCTATCAGGTTATAAATTCTTTGTAGGGGCAATTACCGTATGGAAGGGATATGAAGAAAACTGGTTTTGTTGCAAAAGCCCAATAGAGTAGTCTTATGTATCCCTAAAGATTTCTAATGTTGAAATTATGGCTGTAGTAGTAAGTCCTACGGTTAAATAGAAGACCTGTGGTTACTGAAATGGTTATTGTGCTGAGTAAGTCTAAACTTTTATGGTTGTACCTCGTTTTAAAATTTGTACATTTGTGATATTTGTGCCCCTCAGGGCTTGTCAATATAAATTTCCTTTTACCAGCTTAAAAAAAAAAGGTCACATTAATAGATGGAAAGATGATAGGATTTACTCTACCAGGGCTATCTAACCTTCATTCAGCTTTGGTCACAGTATGGTAGATAGGCCCATGTACATGTACGACTCAGCATAAGATAAGAGATATTTCTAAGAAAACAACAATATTTTGTTTTCTAAATAAGACTTTCTATTTTATGGCACATAAAAATACAATTCGAAACTTTCCCGCCGGAGTTGCTATGCTAGCCAATTCTGGCAGGTGTAGAGTTCAAAAACACGAAAATGTGACTGCCCCAGTTGGGGAAACCGGTCCATAGATTGATGCCCCGAGTGGGGAAACCAGCATTTGCAAAAATTGTCCAAAAAATTATCGAGTTGCGCGGGAACAAGAAAAGCATGAGAACATAAAAGAGAAACCTATCTGAGGTAGATAACCTCTCGAAATAGATTCTGAAGTGGCGAGACATGCAACTGGTCATGTGGAGGTGACTCTTCAACTATGAAGCACCCATAGTCGTCATAGGAGTCCTCTTCTTTCTTCGACGATTGCACCGTGTGCTTAGGCGTTGTAGCTGAACGCACACCTGCATCCATAGCTTTGTCATCGCTCCCTTCGCTGCTGGAGGAACGCGTGGTTGTTTTGGTTGGCAGGGCCTCAGACTTCCTGGAATGTTGAGGGTGAGCCAGGGATATGGTGGATTTTCTGAGACATTTTTGAGCACCAAAGCCAGCAGAGCTGGACGGGACATCCGGAAAACGCACAGTGAGAGTTGCAGAGAGGGGATGGTCCAGAGAGCCAAAGGAATTGTAATTGAGTTGGTCAGCGGTTGAATTTTCCTCATGGAAGGGGAGATGACTTTCATCATGGAGGGAAATGGGAGGGCGAGAGGTCTGGCCTTTGCCACGGCCTCTTCAGCAGCGCATCCTGTGCCTCCAAGGCATGTTGTTACAGGAGGGTGCTGGGGTAGTGAGGGGAGAAGAAAAAGGTTGGTAGGAGGCCTCAAGCAGTGGAGGTGGCGGGGAATGGATGCCGAGGAGCTTTGAACTAAAACCGACGTAATGGACAAAGAAACTAAGGCTGCAAGTGAAAACTGCAGGAGAGAAGGAGATGGGCACCAAGAAATACTGGGAGAGGCAGCACGTTGGACGAGTATTAAAGCTCAAGGCAGATGGATTAATGCCTGCAACTGGTGAACAACTGCTATATTTATTATGGATCATACGGAGGCCATGCGCAGCCATGTGGCTTAGCCATGTGCCTTGCGGAGGAGCCGTCACGTCCCATTTCTTAACTATCACCCGCATTCGAGGAAGAAAACAACAATATTGATCACACTCTAGAAACCAAATGTTTTCAACAAATTTCAGAAAATTAGTGATATTTTTCATATTTTCTTTGTTTATGCTCTCTAGCAACATAAATTAACTTTTGTAGAAGGCAAAACTATATTTGGAGTGCCAATTGCAAAACCCTTCAATTATGTAATAGAGTTGGTATAGTCCTGATGGTGCTATATATTCTCAGAGATCATAAGTTAGTGGCATCTTCAAATACAACTAGATTTCATTCATTTCTCCATTGCAACTTATAATGTCATTATGATTGACATTCAAACAAGAATCCCCATCATTATTTGCCATACAAATCATACAAACATTCATTATATGCAAACACCGCAAAGACTACAAGATCATGTCAATGACCCTTGCAGAAAGACCTATCTCAATACACAATCTAAAAATTACTTCAATTATAGCAGAAATATAACAACAATAAATCAGATAAAGTTTCACTAAGCATGCAAAATCAAGGTGGCATTTAATCTTGCTATCCTAATAAATCAGCAGACTAAAACAACCATTAAACTTGCTCAGTACATGAAAAAATCATATCTACAATCACAAATTTAAGGCAACAACAGTTCACTTCATATTATCACAATATTAAGACAAAGTAGAATACCCCGGCTCATATCAATCTAATACAAGTAGCGGAACAAAAAATACTTGAAGCTTTTATTAGATACTGCTCAAATTACATGGACTGAATATAGAGATGGATATACAATAAGAGAGTACATAAATTGGAATATAGACTTAAAACCCAATGGAACCAAAATAAATGTTGCAAGCTCTTCCTGAAACTGTCTCTTTTCTTTAAATCTGAATAGCAACAACCAGATGTCTTTGTCTCTCCACAACATCCTCCAGCCACTTAGTTGAGGCAATGACACTCATTTGCTGAAATATCTTCCACATTTCCATTGATTGTTGGCACTTTAATGGTTCTTTTCACCCGTTATTTCCTGTAAAACAAAATAAGAATAATGTTGTCAGATGTTTATGGTTCATTCATTACAAAAAAAATTACAAAAATAGGTTCACTTAAAATATAAATAGCAACTTTGATTCATTTTCATCAACCAACTATTCTCACCATAAAGTTCGAAGGCATTCCAGAAGATTGTCCTTCCTCGGTAGATGGTGTATCTCTTGGTAATTGGTTGATTGGAAGTGTATAATAGCTGAGTGGTTCTGGGGGCATGAATGGAGGCATGTTGGATATCATAAATGGACTAGGTATAGGGTGCGGGCGATGATACAATTCCACTGGTTGTATGATAGGGGGCAACACCCTAGGGTGTGGAACCGAATTGTTAAGGGTTGAGGTAGGGTGCCCAAGAAATGAACTTGGTGCATATGGTGGAAACAACGAAGGAGTTTGTTGATCCAAGGGTAGAGGTGGACGTGGTGAACCGAATGGAAAAGGAATGAGTGTACTCCCCATATTTGTATCCACAGAGTTACTCTCCACTATATTGTCATCAAATAATCGAATTTGACAACTTGAAGTATTGTGAGATGTTGAACCCTCAGCTGTAACAATAAAAAGTTCACATAGTTATGCAATTGCATGAAATACAAAAAAGATAATGATATTTTGGATTTTACACAAAATGACACATAAATTGAAATTTTCCTACCAAAATTTTGTAGAAGAGATTGTTGTACCCTTCTAGATGTGTGGTTCGGATTTATTTCTTTTGTAGAAGCTTTCTCCAATTGTTCATTCATGCTTTTTTTCTTTCCACGAACCCGTCCAACCTTTAGAAACTGTGGTTCATCTTTTCTTGATTTCAACATACTAACATGTTGCCCCTTTTTCTTTAATGGGCTCAAGAAACTATGCCTTCTCTTGGTAGTGATCTTGGATGGAGTTACAACAATGAAATTTTTTTTATTGTACTCCTGAATTACATTTTCTACCAATTTATTTAGTGCATGTGCTTGTTCCAATGTTGTGGGTGTTATTTGTAATAAACCCCTCAATTTATTATGAGTTGATGAAATAACACGTTTAATTTCATCATCGGTAGTTAGGGCACTATTTGGTCTTATAATGGATGAATCAGTATGGTATGATAAATCCTCGACATCATAAATGTGGTTTTCATTATGCGATATTAAATTGGAAGGAGAAGGTGGAAAACATGTTTCATTTAAATCAGACAATACATTAGGCATTACATTGCCCCCCAAAGCATTGCTACTCACTAGCATTTCAACTTTTAAAACATGTTTGCAAATATTTCCATTTACGGCCCATTTGCAATTACAAAAGTGTAGAGTGGGCCCTTTATAGATGACATTATACCATGTATCACGAGTCTCCATAGTTTGGCTACGAACCAAATACTCAGATTTACAATTTCCATCAACCACACATTCTTCATCTAGGATATTCTTTGCTTTGCACTTACTTTCATTTAATTGGTGCTCTATTTTTTTAGCTCGTACAAAACCAGCATTTTTTAAACTTTGCATGTGAATGTAGTACAATTCAACCTTTTTCAATAACAGATGCAATAACCAATCTACCCTTCTATGTGATGCATTGTTCTTCTCACGAAGGTAACTTTGCTTTAAATACCTGTGATAAGATTCAATAGCATTATTTGTGTCTTGATTAGAATGTGCGAATTTCCTATATGCCTTTGCCCACATACCTGGAAAAGAAGATACATATATTAGATGAAAATAAACAATTGAAAATGGTCCATTACGAAATAAACTGATAAAACCCACCTTAAAAAAACTTACATAATTTATTGTTGGCTAACCAATTGGTTGCAAAATAATCTAGAAACACAGTTTCTTCTTCAAAGTCAGCAAAAAAACTTTCAATTGCCTGTTGTACGGACTCATCATCTTTACATGAATGCATGATTTCTCCTAATGCTCGAAAGATACAAACTTTATTTTCCTTCCCTTTGACTTTATTCCCAACATTCTTCAACCACGCTCGGCGGACATGCCATACACACAATAATAGTGTAGAGTTTGTGCAAGTCCTGAAATAACATAACATTAAAAGAGAATATCCATAAACATTATAGCATCTTTTATATTCTAAACATAATAAAAATTTCACCTTAATGCCTCGATTTCTGCCGCCGCATCATCTGTGATGAAAGCTCGGACATGCCAATTCGGCTGTTCTTTTTTCCCATTTGCAAATAATGCTGACATCCATTTACAAATATCAGGAGTACTATTTCGTGATGATATTACCCAAGCTACTGGAATCCCATTGCGATGATCATCAAAAACCATTAAGGTGTAAAGTTGATACTGCATTACAAAGAATATAAAATTATAAGTATATAAGAGTACAACACCGAAATGAAGTTGAATAAATGAAGTTTTGTTAAATATCTTACCCCATATTTATTAGTGCTGAAGGTGGAGTCCATTGATATCACGTTATTGTGTGAGTGTTTGACCATCATTGAAAGCATCCACTTTGTTTGTATGCCTACAATGAAAGGGATGTTTTTAACAACATCTTGTTGCTGGTAGAAGAAAAAGCTCTCTGGGCATTCACGAACCCAACAATCCACACTCATTGGATCACTTTCATGTCTCACATATTCTAGCCTTTTGATATTATTGTAGATGTTTAACACATCTTGTCTTGTCATAAAAGAATCTCGAGGTGCCCCTGTGAACAACTCACCAGATCCATACCTTACATCAGAGATAAACTTGTCCCATATCATCGTAGCATTGAAACCATCACGAATCAACTCTTCAACACTAGTTCGTATATTCTCTGTTAAATGCGGCGCAAAATTGAATTTCTTTGGTATGTCATTTGCCTCATTTCCATGACAAACAACAATTTGTTCATCAACATGTCTGCATGCTGTGTATATTAGAACATCATCATTTGGTCTAAGAGCAAGTCGTCGCATAATGAAATGACATTGGCAACCAACTTTAATGCTTTGACGTGGAAGACGTTTTTTAGCTTTAGATTCAAGTTCAGTTACATTTCTGGCTTGTACATGATTCGGACCATAAGCACACCAATATCTATACATCAAACATAAACAACAACTTCATCAAATTATTTATGCATTTTTGACATAGTGAGCTTCAAAATTCTAAGAGAGAGAGAGAGAGAGACTCACAGAACATATTCTAGATATGTCGAAGAATTTGTCATCTTGATATCCTTCACATCTTTACTTCGACGAGTTTTAGCAACAAATTGAGTAGGTGCACTTTCCCTCATTTCCTCTCCACTTATAAAATCCTCAAGTCGACAATACGGAATAATTGCGACTTGATCTCCCTGTATTTCATTCCATGTCAAATCTTCGACTGAAAACTCTGTCATTCCTTCTGGGTCCTCAACCTTCAACTCATTAATTAGGTCCCACTTCTTCATTCTTCAAATCTCTATACATATAAGAAAATTTGGCAACATGTTGTGAGATAAAGGAGGACAAATAGCAAGGATTCTGACAATTTCAGTAATAATTATGAAGACAAATAACAGGTTGGTTATTGCAAAAACATAAAGTATGAAGAGCGATCTTAGATAACGACCAGTAGAACGTGAAATTAATTCTTATACAGCTAGTAGTGCAACGTAGATGATACGCCATGAAAATTCAAATTACCCTAACCTGGGAAATTTTACAAAGGTCAAGAACTTTAAGGCACTCAATGCAAATGATCTGGCGATGTACATTCTAATTTTTTTATTTGTCTTTTGTAACTCATAATATTTTGATTTCAGATTCATATTTAATATTTAAATTTATCAACATATCAGTTTAACTTAACATTCGAATGCATGAATCATGATTTTGTTTCATGGATGGATGTGGTGTTTCATACTCATTGATAACAAATTAGTGAATATTCCTGGATGGAATTCTTAAATAGCATAGGCACGTTGTTATTATCCATTAATCATTTCAATTTTTTATATAGTCATCACACTGAAGCTGCCAATGATTAAATTCCATTGGCACATTGCTGTAATACATTAATCATTTTGAAATTTATAGACAGACATCACACTGAAACAACCAATAATTTCAGTGCGTTATTAAAGGCTTGTAATAGTTAGATATCTGGTGGCAGCTTTAGACACCCACTAAGTAATAACAATTTTGGTCACCGTATATCCCCCATTTTGGGTTTTCCAAAATTTTATTTTACCACCATAGTTATTTGATAAACTGGCAGTTCATACCAAGAGCAGTCACAGTAATAAATTAGTCAGGATGGATAGTCCATCTGATACAGGCCTTGTCAGCCACCTCCATACTCTTAAGTGATTAAAGGAAACTTTCCGAGTCCTTTTCTCCACACAACCATCTTGTATAAGGTTCCATGTCTATAATATCCAATGAAGCTAACAACATCATTATCTCAAAAGGCCAAAAATAGCACTTCATGTCGTACTAGATATAAAACTTCTTCAACACAAAATTTTGGATTAATACTTTTGTACAACCGAAACATTCTATACAGATATAGGCATGCTGCCACGGCTTAAAAAATAAGAAATGAAGATGTATTTTATCTTAGAAATGCCTAAAATATGAAATGTTATACATTCAGCTTTGTCACTCGCTGTCAATATGGAGTTTGAAAGTTCAGCATCACTTCCATGTGCATAGGCCTACAAAATAGTCATTGCAATGTAAGTATTTCAGCATGTCACAGAATTCACAGCTCCAAATTAGCAGCCAAACAATTATTGAGACCACTGGATTAATGTTATCCAACAATGACCTATTGAATTTTGAGTTAAATCCTAATGGCTCGACTCAGAAATACATGCATCCAAGTATGGAAGAGACTCAAACAATATGTGTATTGGCTTGTAACCAATAATTCTGCCCTATAATTTGCTACACAGTTATTCTCGAATATTATAAACAGCAAGGCGATGACAGAGAAGTAAACTATAGGCATGTTACTTGTTAGATATCAACAACCTGACAAGTCACTAACTCAACTTATCCAAAATTCTGATTGGCAATGCATTTCCAGCCTGGTGCATTAGGATTAGAATTAGAGTGTGTTGTATGTGGAGGTGTTGAAGATGAAAAATTTGATGTCGAAGAAACAACAGTGGCACTCATGTCAGCACATAAAACCACCACATTGCCATTCACATGTTTGGTGATAACATTAAGGTTCCCTCAAAAACCCATTAGCAGGTAGGGAAACTCAGATTCCATCTGTCCATCCGTTTTCCACCTGATTAATCCCAAATACTCATTAATACTGAATCTGATTTGAGGGCTGAGACTTTCTTGATTATTTTTATGTTTATGGGAGTAATATGAAGGCTTAGAGTTGGCTGTGAAGAAGGGCTTAGAATTGGCCGTGAGTAGCAGATTATTGGTCAGAATTTTTTCCATGAGGATGGTAGTGGAGTGGAGAAAGAAAAAGAAACAAAGCACTTTATTGGTGGGTGTAAATGTTGGTGCATGTAACAGGGAGCTGTTGACTTGGGTGTTGGTGAAGGTGGCTCGGGAAGGAGATCATGTGATATTTTTTCATGTAGTCACAACATCTGCAGGTATGAATGAACGGTGAAACCCACTTTTATCAAATGAGATTTAGATGTTCGGTGGTTGTTTGCTGTTCATGTGATTTGCTTTCTGTGTTTGCACATGATCAGATTCAATGGCATTAGTTAGATTCATGTTCTCAGACAATTGAAAATGTTTATGCAGGTCTCAATTGGTTTTATAGAGTTTCCTTGTAGAATCCCATGATATTGAAATAACATTAGAAATATTCTTACGGTTTCAAACTGTTTATTGCAAAATTCAATAGCTTCAGATATCTTCATTTGTATTTTATAGAGATCATTGTAGAACTCAACAACATCCCGAAAATTTATTTGGGTTTTAATAATGTTTATTGAAGAATTCAATAACATTAGATATCACCATATTCTTGATCAATTTCAAGAAGTATAGCTTTCTTGATATCACCATATTAATGTTTGCCAGTTGGGTGATCACTGGAATTTACTTTGGAGCCAAAATTAGCTTTCGCCCAGACTCATCTTGTCAATGAAAATTCAAGCTGGATTTTGCTTCAAAATGGTCGTGGGGGAAAGCTGGTCCTTAATTTCCTGGTCATTTAATCATTGTGCATCTTCTCAAGCTCTGATACACTAATCCCTAAGTAGATATAATAAGAATTTCTCTGCTTTGTCTCCTGAAAGCCACAACAAAGAGATATCACATACCCATTTCTTAAAAAAGTGCAAAGGCTCTGCAATGTCAGAGAAAGAGATGATTACAAAGATATTTTCAATCTACGGCACATACAGACAAGCTAGGATAGAAAGTTTATAGAACTTCAGTGTTTGTAGGGCTTTTAGAGATAATTCTGTTTTGATCTCTGTAATTTTCATGTTTTGGCAGCACTGATCTGTGGAGAAAAAATTGCGGTGGATTTCCTTGCGAGTCCCTTTGATGTCAACGCTTTAGATGTCTATGAGAGTTTCTGCAGATTGAAACAAGTAATTATTCTCACACAATTTTGACATTGATTTTTCACTTTATTTATTTGTAAAGAAGGCTTGACAGTTGAATTTTCGTGTACGTTTTTAAGGTGAGTCTTCAAGTGAAAATTTCCTATGGTTGCCCAATAAGAAAGGTTTTGGCAGATGAAGCAAATCTGTACAAGGCCACAAAACTAATTGTGGGAAAAAGCAAGCACCATGGCTTAGGGTAAGTGAAATTTTTTTGATGCTCTGAAGCTTTAAGATTCTGGAATTTAGTCTTAAAGAGAATTCTCATTGGAATGTAATATATGACAGGTCTTTGGTTATCCATGTTTCAGGTCCTCAAACTCACTCACTAGCTACTGGGCAAAGAGGTTGCCATGCTCTTGCTCTATTCTGGTTATTGATAATGGCAATGTTGTCTTTACAAAAGTTGGAACACAATCTGTCACAAGTAGCATAGAAATGGAAACAAGCGAATTCCGTTTGTGGGTATACTTTGTTTCTTGATATAAGTGCATATATTTGCATAGACGACATATTCACTAAAGCAATCTAATCACCTTTTGGGCAATTAGATGTTGTTGGCAGATGGGCTTATGCTTTTATGATTCATTGTGCGCGGGAACCATAGATGCGATGCTAGGGACACTCAATTCCTTACAAAGGTCAGCCTGAGGCATATTCCTAAATGATGATCTGGAGGAACCTTGTTGCTACAAATTTGTTACAGAATGCTCCGTTACCATCATCATTATTAAGATGGACAAGAAGGTAAATCTATTGTTGGAGCTCTGTCTCCTGGCCTGTTCACCCTTTCTTAAAGTTTAGTACTGTTAAAAGGTATCAGATAGTAACAAGCCTACCAAACTCAGACAGTCCTCAGTGGATAGGATCCTCATCTCTTTTGCAAAATTGTAAGCTGTTCATATCCAACCCTGTTCACCAAATGCAAGTAAAAATATTTGTTCCAGGTACCCCTGCTAGAAAAAGGATTAACAGAACTATACTCACAAAGGATAGTCTCTGGAGTAGGATCTTAGTTCAAAAGTATATAGCCCCTTATTCTTTGATTGACTAAATTACAAAAGAGCATAAATCGATCCATAATGTTTCTAGACTCTAATCAATGGAAGGCTCTGTCATTGGCTTATCCTGTAATAGGATCTTATTTTGTTTGGTGTGTGGGTGATAGGACATAAGTGAGGATTGGGGTTGATGCTACAATGGGTTGTAATGGGAATATGTTCCTTCTGAAGGTAATTCTACATCATTTATGAGAGATTGGGAGAATGACCTATGCCTCTTAATATATTCATGTATTATTTTATCTGTCTTTGCCATTGTCTATCGAGTTGTAGACAAAGAAACCATCTCCATTTAAAAAAATAATTGAAGTGCATAAAACCCAGTATTCCCAGGTACAGAAGCATTTGCAAATCTGCTGGCATTCTAATGTTGAAGACTAACATAAGCATGTAAATCACATATTGGGAGTCCATCGATAGATATTGCAAGTTTGTTGTTTGGTTGCAATTTGCTGAGGGTGTCTTTTATGACAATGGAAGGATAGACAAGGATTTCAGGTGTGTATGTCATATATAAAAAATTATTGCTACAAAATAATGTGAAGGAATTAGAAAATCACAAAATGCTTCCATCCTTTGGCTATATAGAATACAGATGTCCAAGGGCTCTGCTATGAAAGGAGCATTTGAAGCCTTGTACAATTTTAGTTCAGAGACTTGCATGTAGTTTGTACATTTGAATGTTTGTTGGACATTGATTGCTTAACTAACTATTTGGCTAAAATTCTACAGAATTTTTTTGGAATTTTAATATACAGAAATCGAGTACCCAAAGAATTATTAAAATATCTAAATCCATTTACACACTAAAAATGCATTTTAAACCAGTTAAATTCATGCTAACAAATATTGTATCTTCCAATATAAAAGAAGTTTAACAATTAAACTGCGTTGTTGAAGTATATAATTTAACAATTAGACTACGTTTTTGAAGTATATCTTGATATTTATGAAATGTTGAATGTGACTTACTGCCGCAGATATTTATGAAAATTGATGGTCATAACATGGTCCATGTTAAATCACGTTTCTCCACTGTGGTTAGTAACAACCTTTGTGAAATGTGACTTATACTGTAGATGTTTATGGAAAATTGTGTAATCATAACACGGTCCAGGCAAGTTTGATGAATTACAATTAAGTTGTTTTTGTTAAATCACGTTTCTTTGTACTGTTGTTTAGTAACTGATTTACCAAGCTATAGTTTGTACATTTGAATGTTTTCTGGACATTGATTGCTTAACTATCTAGGAAGCCAGAAGCTCCATTCCACCAACAAGGTTCCAGAATAATCTGTTATTTCTGTGTGAATATTTATAGCCAGTCTATTGAAATCACATGCAGGGTCACTGGCATTTTTAAAATCTTCCATCAGTTTGACATTTGGATCACAGCAGCACTAGTATTTTTTCTGTGATTTTCAAGGGATGTTATTTTTGGACTTATTCCTTCTTCTGTGAGCGGGATATGAATTTTACTGTTATTGCATTGCATGCATCCCTTATTAGAGAGCCATCTTCTTTTTTGCTATGCAATCCCTAGATTTTATGAATAAGTGTTTATTTAATTTAACCCTATTCTGCCCTTCTGCGACAAATATATCCATGTGGGCAAATTCTTCCAAACCTATAGGTTTCTACAAGTGACAAATTTCCAGCTCTGAATTTCTTTGGGGGGTTGCATCCCAGTTTGAAATGTGTCTGCCTCCAGTTTATTCAGTTGGACAAATTTTGAGATGGGTTGCATTCCTTTTTATCCATTTGATACAGAAATCCTGTGCTCATACCACTGACTTTGATTTCTCAGTCCTTTCTCATGCAAATCTGACAATACTGTGCACATTGATAACACTGTGCACAACATGGATAGAATATGATAATACTGCAAAAATTTTGAATGTAAGCATGAGCTATACCAATCAGAAGCCCTAAGAACCAATTCTATCTGTTGCATCGATGGCATTTCGAGAATCTAATCCTGCCTATGCCCATTTACTTCTACAACATGCAATAGAGGTATAAACTAATATTTAATCAAATCCTGGATCTATATAGTGCTGAGAGAGTAAGCAGGGAAATATGACAGAGGCAAATTTGCAGAATAAGCAGGGAGGAGGAGGTGGTGAGCCCTAACTGTAGATCCCCGCGATGTTGATGGATGGTTGTAGAGCCCCGCGCGTTGATGGATGGTTGTCAGAGAATACTGCGCAGGATGGCAGAGCAGAGAATTCTGCGTGCAAGCGATGCAGAGAGAATAAGCCGGAAACCCAAATCGTATTAGGAATTTAGGAATTACAACGCGGTCCTCCATAACCATAACCTGCGGTTTGAGGCGTAGCTGTTTGCGGTTTAGGTTCACAGTTTGAGTCGCGCGGTTTATGTTAGCGGTTTGGAGCAGTTGCCAGCGTGGAAATTAGCAGTTTGGAGCAGTTGGGTTTGGCAAGCCAGCGTGGCAACAGATGGGCTCAGCCATCTATGGGCATCGGATGTGAAGAGGCCTGCCATAGGCGCATTAAATGCCCTATAGCAGGCTGGTTATTGCTTGCCCTAAACATTACCTTTTACCTTTGGTGTTTTCAGGTTGATTCTATGGCATTCTCCCACACTCTAGTCCAGATGAACCTTTTTTTTATGCTTCATGGCTTTATTTGGCTTGTGTGTTCACAATTGTATAATCGTATATCTCTATCATGGAATTTCATATCCTATTAACTATTATTTAGAACAATTTGGCTGATCCAACATGTATTCATCCTCTTTGATGATGGAGAGAAACCAACTAATAAAGGTCAAACACCTTCCCTTGCATACGAGCACAAAGGCTCTACATGATCTATTGATGTTTGGACCTAGGTTGCGTACATGGACTTCTTATCTCAACCACTAAATCACAACACTGGTATTGTTACGAATAAATATATTGCAATATGGTTATTTTATAAATGTGACATCTATTAACTAGCAAGGTTCCATTCTTCTTTCCATCCGCCCACTGACTATCTAACAATAGGCTTATAAAGGAAATACGACAGGTTCAGCGTAAGTGCCATCCCAAGCAAGCCAACCCTTCGAAGATCGCACGTGAGGGTTGAAGAAAACTACTACATAAGAAGTGTGATGAATAAGCAACAATTTAGGATTCCTCATGTATGTTGTTGTTGCTCATAGCTTAGTAGGATTTTTAACTCGTGCAATCGACCTATTGCCAATGCCAAATCTAAGGTAAATAACATGAATCTAAGATAAACATAGATTTCTATCAAACGAGAAAATTATCGATTACGTGTTTTTTTGGGGTAGCAAAAAAATAACTCGATTTCCAAAAGTGGTTATTCAGAATACACAATTTTTTTTGGAGCATATTTTTGATACTTTAAATTTTCTTATGTGACATTTTTTTTAAATGTTAGTGATTTTCATGGTCATTTTGAAAAGTGATGATTTTTTAAAAAATTTAAAGTATTTTTTACCCTTTAAATTCTCTATTGTATTAAGTGTGGATAATTTTTTTTAAATGCTCATGATTTTCATGTTGGTAATAAAAACAAAAAAACAAAATAAAAAACATGACAAAAAAAAGTAACTATAAAAATGAAAAAAAAATAAAAAAACATAAAAATGTAAAAAAAAAAAAACAAAAATAACTTGTAAAAACTAAAAATTTAAACAAAAAATTAAAATAAAAACAAAATAAATAAATAAATAATATTAAAAAAAGAAAAAGAAAAGAGAAATATTTCAAATAACACATAATCTAAGAAAAAAATATTATAAAATAAAAAAACAACAATTTTTTTTTTAAGTTAAAAAAAAAAATCTCACACACACATATACTAATAATAGAAAAATAAAATAAAAATCGAAAAAGTCGCCCTAGGTCGGCTTTGGTCAATTCGACCTAGGTGGGGCGATGTTCAATATATATATATTTATATATATAATAAAAAAATTCTTAAAGTTTTTTTTTATTAACTTAAAAAAAATTCTTAAATTAATTTTGTTTTTCCTTGTTTTTTTTTTTTTTTTTTTTTTTTTATATTTTTATATTTGGTTTTTTTGTCATGCTTTTTTTAAAATTTTTTATTACTTGTTATTATTTTAAAAAAAAAATTGTTTTTTTTTCAATGTTTGAATTTTTGTTTTCTTTTGCATTTTTCATTTTCATTTATTTATGTATTATTATTATTATTATTATTATTTGTAGTGTCCATGTCGATGTTCGACTAACAAGCCGATATCATTATGTGCAACTTGATAGCTGGTTTTAAATTTTTCATTATAATGAATTGAGTCTGCCCCCACAATGTGTCAATTTCATGGTTGGTCTTTAAGTTTTCATTACAATGGGTCAAGTTTACCTACATTGTGTGTCAATTTGATGATTGATTTTTAATTTTTTTTTGCAATGTGTCAAGTTGTCTTAGGCTAAGATTTTAAAATCGATATACATTTAGCATTTAAAAAAGAAATTAGTCTTGGTATAATGACTATTTCATTCAAGTGTTCATTTTTTAAGTTTTTTTGTCATTTTTTTTCCCATAATGTCATGCTTGAAATATTTTAAAAACTTAAGGCTTTTTTTAGTCATAATCTTTGGTTTTAATCCCATGGTTGAAAAATTGTCAAGCTTTTAATGTCTTTCTAAGTCATGATATTTTATCTTTAATGTTATGGTTGAAAACTATTATAAGTATTTTTTTCTTTAGCACCACGACTGAAAATTGTTGGGATTTTAAGGTTTTTCAAAGACGTGATATTTTACATTTAATGTTATGCCTAAAAATCGTTGAAATTTTAAGGCTTTTCAAAGACGTGATATTTTATATCTAATGTCATGTCTAAAAATCATTGGAATTTTAAGGATTTTAAAAAATGCGATGTTTTATCATTAATGTCATCATTCAAAATTGTTGAAAAAAAAATACGTTATTCCAGCATTAACACTTATCGTTTTAAGGGTGTTTTTTGCACAAAAAAATTTGTTTTTACTACCATTTTTAAAAAATATTGAAAATTTACCCCAAAAAAAATGTTATTCCAGCATCAACACTTTTATTCTTCAGCCTGTTTTTTCATGTTTTTTTGGAGTTTTTTTGCCAAAGTTCTCGTTCTGAGGTAATAGTTCTCATTTTGGTAACTTTGTTGCTAACATAATGCCTCATGATGATAGAATGCTTCTTCCAACCTGGCCTTCCTGTTAACCACCCTTTTATACTTATTACTTTGTTATTGTATGTGCACGCTTGGGTGAGCACTTTCAACATTGCTATTAACTTTATACTACAATAGAGCCAAGTGAAAATTTTGCAATATTTTGTTAGAATAGTTAACCCTCAACTGTGGCACTTGTATAATTTGATGAAAAAAAAAGAGAAAAAAAAAAAAAAATACCACCACCATCCACCTTTTTCTATTTTCTTCAAGGTGCATGATCATGGAAGGATTTGATGTTTGAAAGTCATATCCAATTATAGAATTATACTCTTTTCTATTTTCTTTGACTTGTGAAGTCCTTATAAATTTCTTTTTGTTTCTCTCATTTGTGCTATTTGAAATCCCTAATAGATGTCAAGGTTTGAGGCCAAAGATGACAGGAGAGGAAGACATGATGATGATGATGTTCTTTCGGGCATGCAACCACCAAGGAAAACAACCACATGAAAAACACTAGTGAGACCATCAATGCATGCAGATGCCGATTTTATGGCTTCAAAGAAATGGGAACACCCTATCTTTATGAATTCAGGATTAGTTGTATATAGTACTTCACGTCTCACTCATCTTGTAAGCTATGAGAACAAGACCTCTAAAAATTTGTCTAAGAAAAATATTGTAGTGCCTGCCCTAGTTTCTCATCCCCCAGTAGGTTCTTGATCTGGTTTTTCAACCCCCAAGAGATGAGGTTTTTCGAACATGACTTAAAGGTTAAAGGTTCCAGTTTGGAAAACCTCATGAATAATGGTCCAAGTGCACCAGCTACCAGAAACACAAGTGGGAAAATTATTTCTGCAACATTCCATCCACGTAACCACTTGTTGTCTTTGCTAGAGGCTTATGAAGGTGAGTTGCATTTTCAAGTTTCACTTTCTCTCAAGAGTTCTAGATTCCTTATTGAGTTATGTTTCCATAAGCATAAGGGAGATTATATATGCTTTGTAAAAAAAAATCGTTTTTTCATGGGAGAGGTATAATGTTGAAATCTCAAACCCCATGTTGAAGTAATGATAACATGAACAAATGTCAGAAGAATAACTAACCACCTACAAAATACGCAAAATTACACTCCGTGCTCTGCAGGGACTTGTTGCTCAACGACCCATCTTGTTTTATATTTGTAAATGTACTACTTATTTACATCAAAGGCGACTTTCAAAAATAATATTTTTGAAATCCTTAATTATATTCAAAGTAATTTTTAAGAGTTACCCTCTTCTAAAATTTTCATCCTCCATTAATAGCATATTTAAAATTTTAGTCCTATAATAAGTTATCTTAGCATATTCAAAATTACCTTATATTTTCATTACATGTACTTATTCGATGATGCCATGCCCATGTGCCAATATATTATTTACTAGCAGAGAAATTTGATAATAAACTAACTAAGAAAGAAACAAATGCAACTCCGAAAAGTTGGTTATGGACCTAATTTTTTATTTTCCCACCATTTCAACCCAAATCTAATTCAATTAGATTTTCCTCACACCATTAAGAATACAAATTATCAAGATACACATAAATTCTCCCATGAATAATTGAAAAAAGATGTGCCATTAAAACACAAAAGAATACTCCATTCTTGACATTTAACTCACATAAAAGGTGATCTTCCTCTTAAAACTTCTTCCTCCTTTTCCAATTTCCTCAATGTGGTAGTGCTAGTATTCACAATCATGCCAAAATAGCCTTGCCTAATTGGATCATCACATTGTAAATTGCCATCTTCTTATTTATTATGCAAAACTAACTCTGCCTAATTGGATCATCACCTTTTAAATTGCCAATCATTTTATTTATTATGGAAATTTTGTTTAGACCCAAAAAAATTAATATTTCATTTTTAGCAAACATTACTACTATTAATATACAATATTATATAATTATTTTTGTTTTCTATTTCCTCATACGCACTCATCTCTATGAGATTATAACAAAAACATTAGAATATAACATATAAGCTTATCAAATATAAATACACTAGAATATAACATATCGCAAGTCCTAAGCTAAATATGACATGTAAGCTTCTCAAATATGAATACACTTATCACAAATGTAGAAAAAACGTTATTATATATAACAAAATTTCCATTCCCTACAAAGTAAAACTCAAATCCAAACCTTCTTCAATGAGGAAAACATAGACATTGAGTGTTTATGGTTCATGCCACTTCTTCCCTATGTTGGTTGTCTTTGCTACATCTACTTGCAATATATCTAGTTAAATATATGCTTTATTCAATTCTCACATGTACTTAATTATATATTAAAATATACACTTGCAATATATCTAGTTAAATATATGCTTTATTCAATTCTCACATGTACTTAATTATATATTAAAATATACAATGAAAATGAAATAAATAAAAAGACTAAGGAAATAAGTATTTTCTAAAGTCTTATTATATTCAACACGCTAATCAATCACTCGATTGTACTTTTCTATAATTATTTAGCATAAACATATTATCAATATCTATATTAGTGTTGCATTCCTTAAATACATCCTTTAGGATTTTTGTGCACATCATGTCCTTAATTTGCATTACCTTAATTTTTGCTACCATAGCCTGTACATCAATTATTTAAACACAGCCTCAAAATATTGTACATTAATAATTTAAACATACACTACTGGTTAAACGTATAATATTTGTAATAAAAAAAAATTCTCCCCATAACCTAGAAACATTGCATAATAATATCATAACATTAAAACATTCAATTATCACATACCATAAAATTCACCAAATAACCGTTCAATTGTTATGGTGACCAACTACCTTATATATACACCTACACATCCATTTTCATTTTCACATTAAATTTGAACCCATCTCATTTTTTAATAATATCTTAATAAACACTTTAATGTCATTCCGCCATTACGTTTTGCAAGTCCATTCCAGATAAGTTGTAGTTCATTCTCAAACTTCAATATCCTTTTACCCTACCATCACTATTAGGTTTTGCAAGTCCATTCTAAATAGGTTGCAGTTCATTCTCATTTCAATGTTTAAATTTATAGTACTAGATTTTATTTTTTATTATAATAAATATAATTTTTTAAGAAGGAAGATCGTTTAGGTTGGTATGTTTCTAATATCAATATCAAAATAAAAATAAGTAAAGATACATATTTTAATATTTTGAAAAAAAAATTAGTTTTTTTTACCTATTTTTTAATAATTTTTTAATTTAATATTATGTATATTATAATATATTCAATTTTGCTTTCATTTTGTATTAATTTATTTTTATCAAAAAAAATTGTTTATCCAAAATTTAAATTTATAATACTTATTATAAATATAATATTTATTATAAGTTTTTATTTTTTATTATAATAAATATAAATTTTTAAGAAGGAAGATAGTTTAGGTTGGTATGTTTATAATAAAATCTTAATATGCAAATTATATAATTAATAAAATACATTACACACATTTATACATGAATTAGTCTCAAGATAGGAAATCTATCTTGGACGTACAATAAGTCGGTTGAGGGAATATCTCAACCTCACACCAAATAAGGAAACTAGTCTTAGCTAATCTAGGAAATAGGAACAGACTCTATTCATAGAGAGTCACAACTGGACAAGTAGGAATTACACATTCTAACACACCCCCTTAATGACTACTTGTCTCGATATCACTTCGCAAAATCTAGTTGTGATCAAACATAACAAAGAATATGTCGATGTCCATATAAAGGAGCAACCATCCACCGGAATGCATGGGTACCAACCGCTGCAACCGCTGGTCTTGTAGGATGTCCTTCGTATACATGGTTCTGTCAACCATTATCACTGCATACATGTACCTGTATCCACATATCCCCCTCCAACGTGGGTTTTATCGGATGACCCGTAACCATGCTCTTCCTTCATCGGGGTTTTATCGGATGACCCGTAACCATGCTCTTCCTTCAGTGGCAAACACTGACACAGAACTGTTTCCAGTCTGCTCCACTATTATACGTGGCTTCAGTCGACCACAAACTCGACACCGCAAAATGGTTTCTCGGCCGACTATGAACCTCCGTAGCGTTACTAATGAAATAGGAATAGACTCTATTCATAGAGAGCTCAACCGGACAAGTAGGAATTACACATTCTAACAATATAATATCAACATCAAAATAAAATGATAGAATTTGTTATATTTGTGATTCTAAGTAGGTGGAAGATGATAAGCACTTCCTTTTTTAGACTACTCACTTTACTCACGTTCACTCTCAATTCCATACCATCTCGCTATAATTTCAAATTTTCTTGACTCGTTAAGCCAACCCACCTATAGCTATCTTGGAGAACTTACTTTCCTTCTGTTCCTTCTCTTTGACCACAGAAACAAGTTTTTGAAGAATCAAACTTAGATAATTTCTCCCCAAGGTCCGATAAATCGCATTGGTTCATCATCATTATTTAAATATATTTATTTGTAATATGATTGGTTGAGGTATTATTATAGGTTTTTTAGTAACTTTTATTTCTATTAGTTACTAATTTTTTGTTTTACCTTTGACCAAAAAATTATGTTGTTTATCCAAAGTTTAACATTGATTTTTTTTTGTTATTTATTATTATTATTTAAATATATTTATTTGTAATATGATTGGTTGAGGTCTTATTATTGGTTGTGTAATAACTTCTATTTCTATTAGTTGTTAATTTTTTGTTTTTAGTGTATTTCATTTTTATTTAACTTTATGTATTTTTTTCATTTTTCAAATATCTCTATTTTCATGAATTTTAGTGTCTTTCTCCGTATTTTCAATTTAAAACGACTTATTATCACACTAAAAACATATTTTAGTAAATTTCATATATATATATATATATATATAATTTTGTATATTTGTTAATATAAATAATTTTAAATTTTGGTGATGACATTTGACAATACAATATTTTATTAGTTGTTTTATTTTTGTGATGATTTTTTTTAAATAAATATAAAATTTTATATTAATAATAATAAAGTTTTACATAGATAAATCTTTGTCTTTATGTTTTATTACATTTTAATTTAATTAAGTTATATGTTTTTTTAAAAATTATATTATTTTATATTTTAAATTAATTTATATAAATATTTTTTATTATTTAATTTTTAATTATGATTTTAATATTTATATTAGATTACTATTTAATTATATTTTAATTATTTATTTTTTATTATTTTATTATAAAAATATTCATTAATAAAAAAATAACACTATAAATTTATATAAATGTGAAATTATTTTTTAAATTTACATTTTAAAATGTAAATATTAAAAATATATACACAATTAAATATTTTAATTGATTCCTCTTCTGAAAACCTCTCCTAACAAAACTTAGAATCACACTCGCGATCTATTAAAAATATCAGATAAAATGTCCATGGACTATTTTTCAAAAGAAATCTTTGAACTAATAACAGCCTGTTCATCATACTTCTCTTCATCTTTATGTTTTCATGTCGTAACAGCCTGCTATTACGACATACTGCTCCATATTGTTTAAACATATTGACCCAAAAGGTTTTCCATAATAGAAATAAAATGGGAGTCCAGTGACACATGACAATCAAGTCTTTTTACTACTTTTCAATTTGTATTTATGTAAATTTATATAATATATTTATAATTAATAATATGGGATAAGCTGGTTAAAAAAAAATTGACTACTTTAAAAAAAAGTTGAATTAGAGAAACAAAAATAAAAATCTAATAGGTTGAAATTTTTATATTTCTTAATTTATCATATATTTTTCTAGTTTCTTTGATATTTATTTATCTTTTTTTTACATAATATTCAACAAAATAATTAAAATTGGTTGATAAATATTAAATTATAAAATATGAATAATTATATACATATATAGAGAGGGATCAATTGAGTTTATCTTAAGTGGTTGGGAGGAAAGGATGAAATCTTTTTCTCTTGGGTTTAATTATGGCTAGTGACATAGTGATATGATGGATGTTTGACAATTTGCTTTACATCAACTTTCATTATCTTATATTTAAAAATATTTAAATTAAATAAATCAATTACAAAATACTATTAACAACCATTATGTTCAACGAACCAAAATAACCCCAAGTGAATATATATACAATAGATTTCTATTAATATTAAAAGATTTTACAGTGAAAGTTGTTTAACAAAACATCCAAAAGAGAGACCTAGGAGATCTTGTGTGCCACTAGGGATAACCATAGACAACGCTCGACCCAACAAAGACAAAAATGATAAGTTGAGAGTACCCTACTTCTAATGCCTAAGGATTGGAGAGTTAGACAAAAATCATTTCATTCTTCTAGTGTCACTAGGGATCTATTACAGAGCCAAGAAAAGCCAAAAAAGGAGGTACAATAATACATATATGCACCCACAAGCAACACTAACAAAACATCATAATATTGTTTACAAAAAACACAAGTAGTCACCTGTGGTAGACCTAAAGACTGAGTACGCGATGGACTTGTTAGTCTAAGATGATTACTGGTGAAGTGGAAGAAGATTTGGTGTGAGGAGAGACCTAAGTTGGAGCATTGATGACCGCAAGCATGTCATGTTGCTCATTTGATTAGGTTTCTGAATCAGAGAACACATAACATTCTACTCGAGTCAGTCTGGCCACTACATCATCCAAGTTATATATGATATCCCTCGGGATTCTCTTGATCTCCTCCTGACTTGCAAAGAGCTTGTAGTTGTCTACTTTCTTGTCTTTAATTACCAGGCTTAGTAGAGTTTCCAATTGTCGATGTAAGTTGATGGAGTGAAGGAAGTGGAGCCTCTTGCAAAAATTCCCAAGGTCTAGAACCCACTGGAGGTTGTTTCCTCATATCTTTAAATCCAAGAAATAAGTATGATCACTAAACTCCTTGTCCTCTAGCTAACTAATTTCCTTACGAACCCATAAAGAAGTTGCATTGAAGAAGTTGGCTGCAAATTCCCATCCGAATAGACACTGACATAACATGAAAGGTGACCTAGGAGTGCCACCCTTGTGACTAGGAGGTCATTTCCGCAAAGCCATATAGGCAATTGAATTGTAAGGGAAGCAAGGAGAAATAGTGGAAGACTGAATGGCGTCGATGAACCGAGCCAAGGGAGGGTAGATGTCCCCAATGTGAGGTGACATGAACCCTAAGGGGACACCAGAGATAAAATTTTGTGAACTGAAAATGAAAATTGAAAACCCACGATACTGCCAGGGAAAAACCTGTCTTAGTTTCCCATTCCCCCCAACTTTATGAGCATCATTTACTAAAAGAGAGAGAAGGACTTTCAAGACCAGATATTTTTAAAAAACCCATATACCCTATCAAAACCAGATGGAGAGAGTACCTGGGTACCACACTCCACAAACCAACATTGGCCAACTAAACGAAATCCTGATAGGGTCATAGTTCTGAGGAGACACTGAAGGTAACACTGAAACCAATTAAAATGACGTCCTAGACCCCTAATTGTGAATAAAGAGTATAAAGAACATTGAAAACTATGGAGAAAAAATAAATGAGTGAGAAATGAGCTAATTGAATTACAGTTAAAGACCAAATGACCAAGAGATGACCAGACCTCTGGGAGGCGTAGACACAACCATAAATTGAAAACATAAGGAAAATACAAGAAAAGAAAATCTTCAAACCACCATGAATAAATAAAAAATTAGTGATATGCGTAGACCGAAAACTTGATGTAGTGTTTTTGCCACACTGAGTCCAAGCCCGTGCAAATATAAGGAGTCGAGGACATGACATGCCAAGCAACTAAAATGAGATTATATTTAGGAGTGATCATCATGGCGAGCCAAGTGTACTATGTAAGGCAATACTCTACCTTCCCTTGACCCTTGAGCATGATAAGCTCATAAATTTGTGTACTTCGACTATCAAGAATTTACCCATCCACAACTAATCCACCATGAGAGGGGAAACCCATCTGAGAGTAGACAAAAAGCATTCTATTGCAGTGGAACCTAACATACACAAAACCACATCCTCCCACCTACTCACATTTAAGTGTATCAAGCTTGAGTAGGTGTGGAAAGGCTAGGGAACCAAGATTTTTCCATGCAAGGGATATGCAATGCTAGGTCTAGAGAAAAGCTCAAACAACAAGGGAAACCACCCTATTAACCACACAGGAATTTCACATGTAAATAATTAATATATCCATGGTTAATTTCCACTGGAAAACCACCTTCTCATTTTACCACCTATCGATCCAGAATCTCCTATTAAACTGCTTGCCGAGAAATGGTGGTTATGAAAGAACCCCCATTAGGAACTTGTACTCCCGCTAATATTTTATCCTATTCAAGCTAGTGCATCAATTATAGAACATCCCCTCTCTAATTCATTAGTGACAAAGATGCATGTCGATTATTGTTAGCCCTTAACAATAATTAGACAATAAATAATAATCTATTTTCTTGAAGCACTTAATTTCAGTTAATTGATGTGGGAAACCAGTTGACTGAAGGAATTTCGAGTTCTAAGGTTGGTTGGTGGGACATGCAAGTGGACTTCGTTATAACTAAGTGATACAAAGTTGTAACAGAGTTGGATGTGTATTTATGTGAGTTGTAAAGTAGTTTAACTTAGTTAAGTGAGTTAAACTTAGTTGTGCTAGTTGTAACTAGTTGTAACTAATGATACACTAGTGAGAGATCAGTGAATTAAATATTAAATTAATTCACATGGAGTGATCTCACATGCAACTGAATATTTACTACTATTAACTACATGCATGTCATATCCAGTGGAGACCCAGTGGAGAGATAGGTTAAAGGGACAGTTTGACTATTTGTTGTGACATTAGTGGTGCATCCAATGAAACCACACATACATTAGAGATGAAAATGAGGATTGCACTGTCAAGGCAAGGAAAGATCGAATTCATTTAGGGATTGTGATCAACAGGGATTGCACAATGGAGGCAGGCTGTCAAAAGGCAGTAAATTGGTGCATGTATATGAAAATTTTTGCATGACAGTGTGAGATGATTATATATTGTACTGAGAGCTCTTGGATTAGAGTTTTGTATGAGATTGTTTCCTAATCCATGATATATACACAATATATGATAGTGGGGTTTTTAGTTTTATGCTTTCCCGATAAAAACATCTGTGTTATGTGTGATTGATATTTCTTCATGTGTTTGCAATTGGTGATTAAATTTCCACAAGGATTTAAGTAGAAGGATTCTCTATTTAACAGTGGCATAGAATTGTTAGATTAGGATAATCCGGAAATACATAATTGTATTAAAATTTCTACACCCTAGTATAAAATTGTAGACAATTTGGATGACTAACTAAGAGTCTCCATGAACCTGGATCAAGCGAACCTCTTCTGTGATGGCTATTTGCAAAAATTTCTCAAGTACCAAGAATTTTGCAAGATTATTAGTTGTTATCCTGCATGAAAAAGAAAATACATGTATTGGGTTAGAATTCTCATCCCTAAGAATACCTCCATAACCTACCATTCTTGGGTTACCCTTAGAAGCTCCGTCAAAACTCAAGTGGTTGAAATCTCTTGGGGGTGGCAGAAAATAATTCTCACTATTATTATTGCGTCCAATATTCTCAGATGGAGGAGCAACAAGCATATTATTTTTTGTCTAAGTAAGTCTATTCCTATTTATGTAACATAAAAATACATAGAGGCACAGGCCTCAGCAGTGCAGGCCCAAGTACTAGGCATGAGTGAACAAAAAAAAATGAAATTGGACTGCCCATATTTGGGAAACTAGTCCTTGAAAGAGGTTTTTGGCTGCCCACGCAGGGGAAACCAACAATATAGTTAAAAGACATATATCCTTATTCATTTTCAAAAAAACATTACTATTCAGGAAAACAAAAAGGGATCCAAATGAATTAGGACCCAAGACCATAGACCAGCAAAAACCAAAGTGTTTACTTGTCATTTGAAGGAGAGGGTGGTTCCTCCACGATTAAGCACCTGTAATCTTCACTGCTTCTAGATTCTGCACCATATTTTGCACAGGTGGGAATGTCAGTGAAGATGGCGTTGTTAGCATTGGCATCTTCATGATCATCCCCAGACCGTTTTCCAGTGATTTCGTCCTTGTGACCACCTTTGCGACTGGGAGCCCCTTTCTCAGTTCCAATAGAAGCACCAGGATTCTGTAGAATGGGGGTGTCGAGGACATTGAAGCAGACAATTTCCTCTCGGAAAGAGATTGTAATGAAGGCGGTGATGTGAGGTCCATCCATTGTGCACGCGTAATGAAACTCCGCGGAGTGAGTGGTTTGGCGGAGGACAACCTGCGAGGGAGGAGTGGAAGCGACTGTGGCAGCAGGAGTGGTGGATGGTTGTAATGGAGAAGTGGTATGAGGAAACAGAGAGCTGAATTGTGCATGCGTCTGACCAGTAGACCAGTCTCTACCTCGCCCGCTTCGAGTTGTAGGGTAGCGATCATGGGCATACCCCTGAGAAGAGGAGGAAGTATCAGAGTTTGAAGAAGGTGGTGTGTGAATGGCTCTACCACTGCTACTGCCATGGCGACAGCGCATTCGATTCCTTAAGTGAGGCATAGTAGCACTGGAACGAGAACGAGAATAGTGATGCTCAGGCTTAGGTGGGGAGATAGACTCAAGAGGCCAAGAAGCCGAGGTCAAATTCATGCGACAGTGCAGACTCTGAGAAAAGTGTGCTCCAGGAGTAATATCAATACAACTAAGAAGGGTGCAATGCCTCTCAGTATGCATTTGGGAGCTCAACTCCGAGCTACCACGGGGGCATTTGCAGCCCTGCAAAACAGGAGAGGAGCAATTGGGTTGCAAAAAAATAGATTGAAATGGAGAAGAAGACCTGCTCGACGGGTTCATCTTGTAACAATGGAGCGAGCATCGGTGGGAGTGCAGAGTTAATGAACGAATGCATTCGTAACTGGCAGAATTTATGTTCATACGTATGAGCTAATGGGTGGCCATATGGCCAGTCCACGTGCCATGCTCCGGTTGCCACCAAGAACCATCCTTCCAAACCTTGTTAATGTGCACTTGCATCTAGGAATACTGTGTCTTTGTGGACCAGATTGATGCATTCCTGTTTGAGAGAATTATCATGGAGAATATTGAGGGATCCATGGTTGAGAGTGTGCTCACTATCCACCCCTATATTTGCCAAGAAATCTATGACTTTGTTTCCATAGCTTTTGATATGAATGAAGGAGATGGCTATGTGGATATTTAACCAGCTGTCAATCAATTCTAAACAGGCTACAAGTCTCCAGCTGGTTGCTACTTTAAAAGTTGGAGTTCCCCAAAGAATTTGATTGACCATATTGATGAGTATTTGTGAATCTCCTTCAATGAAAATGGGAAAGTAGTTGTATTGTTGAGATAAACAGAGCCCTTGCCACAAGCCTTCCAATTTAGTGGAGTTGTTGGTATCCCAACCAATTGAGCCATAGAAGATTAGTAATGGAGTGCCACTGGAATCCCTGAAGATACCTCCATATCCTGCTTCTCCCGGATTACCCTTTGAAGCTCGATCAAAATTCATTTTGATCAGTCCCATGGAGGGGGGAGACCATTGTTTTGGGATGTCCAGGGTTTTTTTTGTAGTGTTTTTACTAGTTAGAGTATGAGTGATCGGGAGTTTCCAATTCTCCCATATGGACTGTTCCAAGGGCTGAGTGGGGAGATCATCTTCCTACCATATATGGAGAGCTAGAGATTCTTGGAGATTGTTACAAAAATTGGTCCATATAATTTCAAAAGGTGTGCTTTGGTTCTTAAAAATTCTTTTGTTTTGTTCCTTCCAAACTGTCCATAAGAGAAGTCCCGGAAGAAAGCGCCAAAGCATATTGAGCAAAGTGTTGTTGTATGGGATTAGTGGCCAGTTGCGAATGGTGTTGATTATGTACCTTGAGATTCTACCTTGTATTTTGCATCGGAAGGTGATTTTTTCCCATTGTTTGTTTGATAATGTGCATGAATCCATGAGATGCTGAATGGTTTCATCATTTTTATTACAATTGGGACAACGAGATGGCCCAATGAAGCCTCTTTTGATTAGATTGTCCCAAGTGAGGATTCTTTTGTGGCAAAGGAGCCATAAAAAAGTAGAGACTTTAGGCCATATTCCTGGATACCATAAGTGATTCCAAATTGAGTCTGGTGGGGTTGGAGATGGGTTCATCAATGTATAAGCCTCTTTGGTGGTGAACATTCCTTTTGTAGTGTATCCCCATTTGAGAGTATCCTATTCCTCTGAGTATTTAATATTCCTGTGATTGACATCTGTGTTAAGGGCTCCGTGTGTGTCCTCTTGCTCCTGGTGAGTGATTTGTGCAGTTTTCTTCCATTGCCTATATCCACAATTGATTGAAGGGGTCCATTGCTGTTTAACCTTTTCTTCCAAATTAATAAGCAGATCTTCCATAATTTGAGGTCTGAGAATATTAACTAGTTTGGGTCTCTGTTTCCATGAGTCGACCTAGAATCTAGCCGTGCCCCCATTTTGTATTTCCCAAAAACTATGCTACTGTATCAAATCACTATGCTGTTTGGCTGCATTCCAGATTAGTGAACTCGTTGCTTTTGGTGAAATTCTTATAAGGTCTTATATCAGTCGATTGTTAGCATATTTAGCTGTCCATAGTTTGGTCCATGGTGCATGTGGAGCAGAAATCCATTTCCACCATATCCTTGCTCCCATTACTGCATTGCTGTGAGTCAGATCTCGTAGGCCAAGACCTCCTGCCTCCTTGGGGGTACACACAATTGTCCATTTAATTAGTGCCCATTTGCGATTCTGCCCTAACGATCCCCAAATAAAATTGCGATGCAAAGTTTTGATCTGTTTGAGCACCCATTTCAGCGCTGCCAGAACCGAGAATAGGTACAACGACATTGATTGAAGGAGGAATTTGATAAGTATTAGTCTTCTTGCCATGTTGATGGCTCTATAGGTCCAGGAAGATAGGCGGGCGTCCAATTTTTCTAGAAGAATTTTCCATGAAGCATGTTTGATGATAGAATCAATTATAGGGGCACCTAGATATTTGGTAGGGAGAGACACTGTAACAAAACCTAGAATGTTAGCAATATTGACTTGAGTGGGGGCTGGGGTGTTAAAAAATAAAATTTGAGATTTAGCAGTGTTTATGGAAGTGCCTGAGGCTTTTGAGAATATATCTAGAAGGGATTTGAATGAATGGGCCTCTTGAACCGAAGGGTGCCCAAACAACATATTTTCATCCACAAATTTTTGATGGGTGGTGGCAGGGGAACCATGGATGGTAATGCCTCTCATTTTCTGGGTAAGTAGAGCATTTTAAACGAGGCGACCAAGTCCTTCAGCCATGAGAACAAAAAGGAATGGAGAAATGGGATCTCCTTGACATATGCCTCTAGAAGGTGAAAAAGGATGAGAGGGAATACCATTAACTAGAATGGAGAAGAAGGTGGAGGAAATAAGATTCATAACCCATCTCACCCAAGTTTGATTAAAACCAAAAGCTGCCAGCATCCGTTGAATGTAATTCCAGCTTAACTTATCAAAAGCTTTTGAAAGGTCAATTTTTAAGAGCATACCTGCCTTTTGGTTGTGTTTCAGGGAATGGATGATTTAATGCATTATGATGATGTCATCAAGGATTTGACGTCCTTCCACATATCCAGTTTGTTCAGGTGATATCAGCAGAGGAAGCAGAGGCTTGAGTCTGTCGGCAATAACCTTTGAGATCACCTTATAAATGACATTGCATAAAGAAATGGGATGGAATTTATTCGGTGTGTTAGAATGATATTCTTTAGGGATAAGAGCGACGAAAGTAGCATTTAGAGATGGGAGCAACCAGTGCATTGATCTTGATTCTTCTACCAGTTTCTAGACATCTAGTTTGATGAGGTCCCAGAAATTATGAAAGAAGTTCGCAGTAAAGCCATCCAGTCCATGGGCTTTACCATCTTTGAATTGAGCCATTGTTGTTTCCACCTCCTGAAGAGTGACCGGTCTTAAAATCATTTGATTGTGATCCTCCGTTATAATTTTGGGAATGTGCTGTAGGATTTTATTGATGGCTGGTTGTCTGTAGATTGGAGGCTCTTGATGAACATTTTTAAAGTGATCAAGAAGCTATTTTTCTATGTTGTCATGGTCTTATTGTCGTTATCCTTGTTGATTCTTTAGCTGGGTGATTCAGTTATGCATTCTTCGTTGTATAGTTGAATGATGAAAGAACTTGGTATTTCTTTCTCCTTATTTTAGCCATCTGATTCTAGATTTCTGCTTCCAAAGTATTTCTTCTTGTTTTATTCTCTCATCGAATTGATCATGAAGAATCTGTTCCTGAGCAGCTATTGAATCAGTTCTTCCTTCAATGATAATTTTCTGTTGGAGCTCAGCCATGTTGTATTCTAAAAAAAAAATCACTTGAAAAATATTTCCAAATGTAGAGTGGTTCCAGTTTTTTATTTGTAATTTGAGATGTCAGAGCTGCTGCTGAAATTGGTACATTTTGGATCCTGCTGGTGGAACAAATTTTTTCCAAGCTGTGTTGACCATAGTTTTGAAGTCTGGGTGAGTGAGCCAGAACACTTCAAATCTGAAGGGTCGCTTGGACACATTGCCTGGTCACTACCACTGAAGAGAAATGCGCCAATGGTCCGATCTTGATATGGGAAGAATGGAAGTGAGAAGGTCTCCTCCTAAATGGATGGAATTATCTGAGATTAAAAGTTGATCAAGTTTGGACGCAATTTGTTGAGTTTTGGTTCTTTTGTTATTCCATATATGCATGCCGTTGGTGAATTGGAGATCAATGGGCCAGTTTCTTTGGATAAAATCCTTGAAATGAGTGCTTTCAATCTCCAATCTAGTTCTGCCTTCAGTTTTTTCTTCAAGCTTGGTGATCAAATTAAAATCCCCCCCCCCCCTATTATCCATAAAGGGTGGGTTCTGTTGGAATTTAGAGCTTCCATTGTATCCAACAACACCATCTTGCGCGTTGAGTCTTCAGGAAAATAAACATTTGAAATATGACCATGAATTGTGGTGCCTATAAGGTGGAAAGAGGCTTGGATGAGATTATGCGAAGCATGAATATCAGTGAGAGAGATAAGTTGCATATCCCACGCAATGGCTAAACCTCCCGAATCTCCAAAGGCATCGACCGCAACCGAATGACATCCCAGCCATGCTTTGGTTAGAATAGTACTAGGAACATTGCTATTACATTTTGTTTCTTGTAGAAAAAATATTTGAGGTCTTTCTTGTTGTATCATGTTTTTAATCATTCTGTATTTCCCAGGGCTGTTCAACCCTTTTACATTCCATGAGGTGAGCTTCATGAGGAACTATTGGCTATCGGCTTGTAGAACTTGGTCAACTTGGGATATCTTCTTGACTCCACTAGCATTTCCTCGATGATGATGGTTCTTTGCAGATCTGGTTTTCTTCCTCATTTCTTTGAGAATTTCATTATTTTTTGCCCATCCCATTGACTCCCTGGTTGAATGGCGAGTTTCCTTTGTTGCTAAGCTCGAAAGAGGACCACTTCTAGACTGTCAATCTGTCAAGGAGGTTTTTGTCATATTCTTTCCTTTTGCAGGCTTGTTCAAGACCTAATATGTCTAAATCACCTTGATAAAAGATCTCTGGTTCTTCTTCCATATGGCTTGGTTGGTTGCTCTCTAGGTTTGCTGCATTGGAGTGAAGAGGATTTAGAAGGAAGTTGTCTATATCCATACCATTCGGTTTCCATATGACTAGTTCTTTTTCTGTATTGAGCTTGGAATCCATGGTTGCCGAATCCTGTGATGCTTTTTGACTTGTTTGAGAGGTAGAGGGACCAGAGGCTATGACAGAAGAGGAGGGCTTAGAAGAAGAGTCAGGTTGCATGGAGGGATCTGAGTCAGGTTGGATCTGCTTAACGAGGATGCCAAAGCTATTGCTAGTGAAGGGTGTGTTGGCATTGGGGAGCATATGGAGGCTTCTTGTTGTGTTTTTTTTCGGTTTATGACTTTTGTAAACCCTTCAGCATCAGAATTTTTCGTGGCTTCATTTTTCTTGGGGAAAATATTTAGAGGGTAATCTCTGAAGAGATGACCATGGGTGTGACATTTTCTACAGTGAAAGGGTACATGTTCATAATCTATAGGTTGAATCCATTCAAAATCATCATGATACAGACTTTCTGAATCCAGGAGAGTTTTTTCGAGATGCATGAACACACATATTCTGGTGTATGAGGTGTATCTTCTAATCTTTGTTTCCTTCACTATATTTATGAACTCGCCTAGCACTTTTCCAATAGTTGTAAGCGATTCTTCATCCTAGTACTATAGAGGTAGAGAGGACATATGGATCCAAACCGGAGCCCAGTTGAAATTTTATTTATCTAGATTGAATCTTTCGATCCAATATCTTAGATATAAGCCAGCAGAGTTGAAGAAGTAAGGCCCTCTATCTAGAACCTTGTTTCTGTCTTCTATGCAGTTAAAGATGGCATTGAAGAAACCTTTGGGCCCTAACTGTAAGGTAACATGACCCTTGGGTTTCCACTTCGAAGCGATCCAACCATGTAGGGATTTATCTGTTGGCCAGAAGCCAATAAACTTGCCGACAAGTGCATGATCTCTCATAAACTGTATCTGGGCATTAATATGGTGGCTGGGCAGGTCAATCTTGGGTCTTTCAGCCGCTATGGGTTTGCAAGTAGCCGAAGTCGCTTTTTTGGTGTCTTCGTGGTTTCCATGGATTCTTGTGTGTGGTTTTGCTACGTTGCTTCAGCCTCCTGCTTATGCTCTATCGTGACAGAGGGAGTCTGAGCTACATCATTCTTGTCCAGCGCTTGAGTTTAGTTCTCACTACCATTTTTAGGGGGAGGAATATTCCCCCCCCCCCAAAGGAATAATCATAGCCCGTGAACAGTGTGCAGAAGGATCACTAAGCTAGGTGCATGAGGTGTGTTATCACCCTAGTAATTCTTAGGTCATGGGATTTTGGTTTATAGTTAAAGAAAACCAGGGGTAACCAAGAACCTCTTTTGAAATCTAGGATCTAGCCTTCCTAAATTCCGGAGAGGGATCTCTCCTCAAGATTTAGCTTTGTTTTGTAATTGATTTTAGGCTAGCTATGAGTGGACAATTTGATTTTATTTTTTGGATGTTGGTGGGAATAAATAACTACAAGGGAAACCATAAAAATATCTACCTAACCATTGGGAAATGGGGTCAAATTTATAGCAAACAAGACTAGAAAACTAAGATCAAAAGAAAAAATATATTAAGGGCAAGATAGATGATCTTTAGAGGGTTTGATAAGGATATTTTGATGAAGTGGTATGATCTGGATTAAAGGTAGTTAAGAATCCTTAGATCAAATAAAAGGAAGAGGGAAATTGAGGTCAAACGAGACTAAAGTGCAATTAAGAATTCTAAAGTTTGGAAATCAACAAAAAACGTAAACATGAAAACTAGTAAGAACAGAGAGATTTTTACACTGATTCTGTAATACCTTTCCTAGTTATTAATTTAAGATGGAAAATAACACAATATGTATGAATGAAACTTAAAGAAATAAAAAATGAAAATTGGAAGATACAATACTCATCTGATCAGCACAAGGATCATTAGTTATGATGTCTATTTGCTTCAGTTTCCAGCCTGCTACTTCAACTTAACTCAGATAAAATCCCAATGTTTTCAACAAAAAATTCTATAGTAGTCTTGATAATTTTATTCCACACTAAAATACTTCAAAGAGTGAAGTATTTATACAAATTCTAAACTAGAATATCTTGAAAAAATATCAATATTGGTTCACAAATATCTCTAATTGTTTTACATAAATAGAACTTAAGTAAAGGACACTGAATACTAATTCATCTATTTGGCACTATTTTTTATGGATAGGTGATGAATAAGAGGAGAATTCGAATTTTATCCAACTCTTAGTTGATGATGAGGCATCCAAGTCACTAACTATTTCCTTTCTTTGTGCATTCTACTCCAGCAATTATGCAAACTTGGGGTCTAATGATATATTTTTATTTCTCAATCCGAAATAGATATGTAACAAATGAAAGAGGTTATTGTAGATAAATATGTTGGTAAGATAAATCTCTTTCAGTTTCCTAAATTTCCTCTCCAGATGTTCACAATAGGCTCTACAAAAAGATGTGTAAAACAGAGTTTTACAGAGTCTAAAAAATAGGCTATAAAGATGTGCATGTATCTCTCATTCTGAAATCACTGTACAAAAAGTGAGATAGGTTTTTGTAGATGGGTCTCTTAGGAACAAAAAAAATCCTTCAGTTTTGTATGATGTATTTCTGATTGGCCACAATCTTCTCTGTAAAATGATGACTTAACAGGAATTTTCTGCAAAAGGTGCTCTCCAATATTGTTTAGTATTTCCCAATCCATAATGGCTGTTAGAAAAGAGAGAGAGGTTTTTGTAGATGGCCCTCTTAAGAACATAAAAATCCTTAAGTTTTTCAAAATGAATCTTGGATTTGTCACAATATGTTCTGCAAAAAAATGACTTAAAGAGGAAATTTGTACAAAAAATGTCCCTTCTTGCTCTCTTTTTTATCTTTTCCCCTTTTTGTTCTTTTAACTGTTTTACTTTCAGTTTAGATAAAATTCATTGTTGGTGAAAGTATTTTCATCTCTTTTACCATTTTACTGCCTTTGTATTTAGTTTTACTGTTTACCGTTGACTGCTCTTGTAACTTTTTTTTAACTTTCACTCCGACTTTTACCTGATACACTTTAACCACTGATACTCTTTAACTATTATGTTTTCAATGTCATTGTGAATTCTGATTTCACTTTTACCATTCACTGTGAAAATTCCATCATTCTGATCTCTCTCTGACTTGATTTTATTTTTTATTTGTATACAAACTGTTTGTTGAATGAAGCTTTTGATTTAAAATCTGAGAATTTGGAGCAAACAATTTTGTCAAATAGTATTGAAACTGTTGGCCCAATTTCTTATTTTGATAATAACCTGCAAAAATAAAATAATTTGTTAATGAAATCTAGGTTTGCAGGGAGGTGATTGAAGGATTTTTGAAAGACCTATGGAATGAGATCATTTTTTGGAGGTTTAACTCTTTTTTTTAGGCATTTTGGGTAGCTATTGCAAGATTACACTGTTTGCAGGAGTTATTCACTTTAACAGAGATGAAATTGAGAAATTTAGGCTAAGGATGGCTTCTTTTGGGATTTTGTGCTCAATTAGGTTTTCTAAATGGGTTTGATTGAAAACAGGGAATATCAAGGTAATTCAAAGGTTTTAGTTGTTCAGATCCTTGAATTTAATCTTTAAACTGTGAAAATTGAGGAAATTGGCTTTAAAAATGTTCATAGTCGAAAACAGGGCTTTCTGGGAAAATTTTGGCAAGGTTCCCCCTGTTTCTTCAAGGTTTGAGTACTTTCAAATGAATACTTTCGGCTTATATATTCAAATTCGTTTAATTTTATTCTTTGAAATTAAGAATTTGTAGGTCGGATTACTGAAAAATACCTTGAACATGTATGGTTGCGGTCGAAGCGGTCGAAGAGGGTTTCCAGGTTGTACCAGTCTTCAAACTGGTCACAGCTGTTTGGTAGAAGCTGTAGAGGGTCTTTGGAGGTGAATTTCAGAGGGGAAATGGCTTTTAGAATGATGAACTGGTTTGCAAAAGCTCAGCAATGGTGTCTGGAGTAGTTTTATAATGGATGAAGGTGCAAATGATATGGAAAAAATAAAACTAAGGTTGAAACCTTAAGTTTTATCAATGTACATAACATTTATTACAGGTCGAAATTAATGGCAGGAGTGGTTTTTGCATTTGAAGGCGAAACCATTAGTGGTGATCACATTGCTCCTGGGCAGTAAATGTTTTTTCACTTTTGTAATGCGATCTAGTAGAAATGAGACACGTAGCAGATGGTGGTTTTGTGAAACAACTTTTATCGCAAAATTTTTTGCCAACTTCGCTCGATCACTTTTGTAATGCGATATGAGATCCGCACAGTCAGATTTGATTGAGCGATGCGAATAGCTGAGATGCATCAGGAAGCTGCAGGGAAACAAGGTGGGACCGGGTTTTTTGATATGCGCCATTGATTTGATAAGAGAAGATCGACAGTCATGTTTTAATGCGATAGGGAATGGTGGTGCATGAGGCCAAATGATCACATTGAGCGTGGATCATGGGATTGGAAATATAAGGATGATCGAAGGGTTGGGAATGAATGCTAGGGTGCATAGTTATTTGATGAAGTTTATGTATAAAGTGAGTTTATACATAAAATGGGGCGGGTTATAAATGTTTAACCAAGGTTTAATCTGTGGTAAGGGGATATATACCAGAGGAAAGGGGTAAGGTTAACCTTGGGTAGAGGCAATGCAGGAACGGGAGTAAGTACTCTTTTTCTGCGCTATTTTTAATATAGAGTATGTAAAAAAGCATTTTTTTTGTAAATTTAATTATATTATATAGTTTTAGATTTAGTTAAAGTTCTAAAACTATTGGGGAGTAGGGGTATTTTATTAGGGTAGTTTTATGTCAAAGGGGTAATTTAGGGATGTTATTTCAACATGTGATTAATATCTTTGACATAAAAAGCATATAATATAGGGGTTTTTGGGATATTAAATAAAAAGAAGTTATATTAATAGGACTAGGATATTTGATAGGGAGTTAATAAAATATGTTAAGTGTTAATATGAAAAGGAACAATGAATACTCAAAATTCATAAATAAAACTAAGGAAAGTGAAAATTAGAGTAAAGCTTTATTTTCATAACTCATTCTCTTTTTACTTAGTATATCATGTTTTTGAGGGTTTTATGCCTTATAAAGTGGAGGAATTTAATCAAATGGGCCTTTATGTAACATTCAAGTAAGAAAAGAGTTCTTACTTATGAAGTAAAATGGTGATGAGTGCATGGGGGGTAAATGATGAAAATTTATGAGATTAATATAGAAACTTAACATTTTCAACTAATTAGTCTTTGAGCGTTGGGTCTGGTCCCAACAGAAGTCAGGAAAATGCCCTGAGCCTCTTTGACTGATAGTCTAGAATGTCAAATAGCTATGGGGAGGGGAAATTAGTTATTGTAGCCTGGTGAAGGATATTTACAATGGATTTCCCACCTTATTTTGCCTACCCAGTCATATCTCCTAACATATTTTATTCTATTTTGATCAGGTGCATTTGAGCTAGCAACCTTACAACATTTTATTCTTTTGAAAGAAGTAAAATATCTAATTCTACACTTATTTCATCCAAGAATCCAGATTAAACTATTGGATTCTTTTATTCTCTACCTAACTACTGAATTGACATGATTAAATTGTATGATAATTCTTCATTCTCTATCTAAAAAAAGTAAATTGAAACATGATAAGTCAAGATTAAATTGTTCAACTCATCATGGACTATGGAATTTATTGACACTCTGCCATAATCAACTGCAAAAGTAAAGTAGTGGCATTTAGACTTGCGCACTTTCATGCTTTATTCATCTTTTTTATTTTGGGGTATATTATTTTTTCTAAGTCCTTTGATCATTCTTTTAGGAATTTTTACCCTCTTTTTGATTTTTTTGATATTTTTATTTTTTACAAAATATGGGAATACAACTTGCAGAAAGCAAAGTATGTACATATTTACAAGACTATGATCAGTTAAGTCAAAATTATGAATCCTATATTTATAGGTTGCTAACATCGGCTTCACTTGGGGATGGCATTTCCTGGTGAAATGTCAAGAACTTTGAGATCAGTAGCCTTTATCTTTGACCTTTGATGATCTTAGTAAGTGTCTTTTGTCTTCTACAATCTGAAATATGATCTGAAACTAAAAAAATACACAACAATTTTCAAACCAACTTATAGATCTTAAACTCTTTAGGACCTCATCCTTGGCTTTAAATCTTAATGAAAAAACTAGCTAAAAATTAAAAACTAAAAAAAAATGCTTAAAATTCTGATCTTATTGGCACTCATCTACCTACTCTAATCTATGAAAAATCTTATTGAATCAGGTAATACAAAAATTCCAATGAAGCCAATCAAGTAGCTGTAAAAATAAATGGATAACTTGATTGTTTGTGATCAAAATTGGAAGTATATTATGATCATGTGCCTTTATAATAAATGATATGATGTGTAAAGGCTACTTTTGATGTATTTGATCCTTATAGAGCAAACATGTTTGCAGATTTAGGCTAAAAATATTCTCCATATAATTTGATATAGGATCAATAAAAGCATGATGTATGTTATTTACTTGTAGGCCTTCAATGACTAATTGTTCAGTTGAATTATGAATATTAGACCATGAAAATATTTCTTTAGTGTTGTGTTTGGAAGAATAATCATCTTCAATATGCAATTCAAAAGGTATTACAATTTCTTCTTGCTTTGGAGAAGGAATATTTTCAAAGAAACTTTTAGGATTTCGGAAATTGAATGACTGAATTTGAGAATGCAAAAGTTTGATTTCAGTTTCATAATTTTCAGAAATTATATCAAGAAGCCATTTTTTAACTTGAGGAGAAAAATTTCTTGATTTAAAAATAAGAAAGAAAACTTTTAGAAAATCCTTATCAAATTGAAAATCTAATATCTCATCCTTCAAACTAGCTAGTGTTTGTTCTGTGAAGTTATCTTGAATTGGGAGAACATAATTATCATCATACTGATCATATTTAGGAAAATCTTTAGAAGAAGGAATGTCATCAATTTTAAACATTGGATCAACAGATTTCTCTTCCAACAATCCTAATATATCTTGATTAGATTGGTTGCATTCTATTTGAAAGTCATTATTTTGCTCAATAGGAGTGATATCAAGCAATGGGCCTTTTTGGGAAGGTATAATAACATGAACATCAACTTGTTCTTCTGTCTCTTCATGGATAAAAACTTTAGTATATTCATCAACATTAGAAGAAGTAGAAACAATTTCTTCATTATGTAAATATTTTGAGGATGGTTTCATGTTTAGAAGCAAATTGATTTCTTCTTTGGTGAGGGGGGAGGGGGGGGGGTTTGGAATCTTTGAATTCTTAGATTGAAATGACAATTGTTTTCTCTCTTATCTAAAAATTGATCATGAGGTTGAATATTTTCTTTAATTGCATTCAAAATATTAAATGAAACATCATTTGTTAATATAGAGGGGCTTTGTGGATTTTGATTCATCTCCTGATCTATTTCATCTTTGTTTAACTCCTCCTGATTATTATGACATTTAAGTTGAGAATGAAAGTTCTGGACTTCTTCTAATAAATCTTCAGGATGCCAATTTACAAAATCTTCATCAATATTTTTAAGGTAATGTATGAGATCTTCGGCTTGATCACAACAATTTTCAGCTAATGATAAAGATGGAAAAATTTCTTTGTAATGCTCATAAAATACCTTGTGAAAATCCTTTAAAGAAAATAAACTAGCAGGTTTGAGAGCTTCATACCATTCCCTTGCTTTTCCTTCTAAGGTTGCCATGAATATTTTCATGAGGCAATCCTCATGCCAATCACCCTTCAATATTAATGAGTGTATATGAAATTTAATGATATGTAATAAAGGATCACCAATATTCTCATCTTGAAACATGGGCATATTTTTACCCCAATTTACCTTTGGTAGTTTGTGTGGAAATCCAGGTATGTGATCTTTTCTCATGGGAGCATATCTTCGTTTTATTCTTGGATCATATAGAAAATTAGCCATAACGAAAGGCCACGGTATCTGTAAAACCAAGTTAGATCCTTATATAAAATACAATACATATTGAAAAAATTTCTTAACGAGAAAGAACATAATGTCTTGGATTAAGATCCAAGTTGAAAGCCTTATCTTTCCATATTTTTCTTCTAGGTTCATTCCTCCAGTGGAGTCTTGATTGTGAAATTGGTGTGGAGTCGCCAGGTGGATGATTTTAACCTTTGTGTGTTTGATCACTGTCCAACATCATAGATCAAATCTGAACCTATAAAATATTTCTGAAGAAAAGATTAGTTTCCCCAGTAGAGTTGTCATTATATTACCCACAACCTTTAAACTTAATCTTAAAGTAGAAAAGATATGTTTTAAAAAATCTTCCTCTAAGATTAAACTTAAAAATGGAGAGTGGTTAGTTCCCTAGTGGAGTCACTAGTATGTTATCACCCTAGTAATTCTTAGGTCGTGGTATTTTAGTTTATAGTTAAAGAAAGCCAGGGGTAACCAAGAACCTCTTTTGAAATCTAGGATCTAGCCTTCCTAAATTCCAGAGAGGGATCTCTCCTCAAGATTTACCTTTGTTTTGTAATTTATTTTAGGCTAGCTTTGAGTGGACAATTTGATTTTATTTTTTCGATGTTGGTGGGAATAAAGGACTACAAGGGAAACCATAAAAATATCTACCTAACCATTGGGAAATGGGGTCAAATTTATAGCAAACAAGACTAGAAAACTAAGATCAAAAGAACAAATATACTAAGGACAAGATAGATGATCTTTAGAGGGTTTGATAAGGCTAATTTGATGAAGTGGTATGATCTGGACTAAGGGCAGTTAAGAATCCTTAGATCACAAAAAAGGAAGAGGGAAATTGAGGTCAAACGAGACTAAAGAGCAATTAAGAATTTTAAAGTCTGGAAATTAGCATAAAACATAAACATGAAAACTAGTAAGAACAAAGAGATTTTTACACTGATTCTGTAATACCTTTCCTAGTTATTCATTTAAGATGGAAAATAACACAAGATGTATGAATGAAACTTAAAGAAATAAACAATGAAAATTGGAAGATACAATACTCATCTGATCAGCATGAGGATCATTAGTTATGATGTCTATTTGCTTCAGTTTCTAGCCTGCTGCTTCAATTTAACTCCCATAAAATCCCAATGTTTTAAAAAAAAAAGTCTATGGTAGTATTGAAAATTTTATTCCACACTAAAATACTTAAATAATTCAAAGAGTGAAGTATTTATACAAATTCTAAACTAGAATATCTTGAAAAAAATATCAAGACTAGTTCACAAATATCTCTAACTGTTTTACATAAATAGAAATTAAGTAAAGGACACTCAATACTAATTCATATATTTGGAAATATTTTTTATGGATATGTGATGAATAAGAGGAGAAGTCGAATTTGATCCAACTCTTAGTTGATGATGAGGCATCCAAGTCACTAACTATTTCCTTTCTTTGTGCATTCTGCTCCAGCAATTCTGCAAACTTGGGGTCTAATGATATCTTTGTATTTCTTAACCCAAAATAGATATGTAAAACATGAAAGAGGTTATTGTATATAAATATTTTGGTGAGATAAAACTCTTTCAGTTTCCTAAAATTCCTCTCCAGCTGTTCATAATAGGCTCTGCACAAAGATGTGTAAAACAGAGTTTTACAGGGTCTGAAAAATAGGCTGTAAAGATGTGCATGTATCTATCATTCTGAAATCACTGTGAAAAAAGTGAGATAGGTTTTTGTAGATGGTTCTCTTAGGAACAAAAAAATCCTTCAGTTTTGTATGATGTATTTCTGATTGGCCACAATCTTCTCTGCAAAATGATGACTTAACAAGAATTTTCTGCAAAAGGTGCTCTCCAATATTGTTTAATATTTCCCAATCCATAATGGCTGTTAGAAAAGTGAGAGAGGTTTTTGTAGATGGCCCTCTTGAGAACATAAATCCCCTTCAGTTTTGTAAAATTCATCTTGTATTGGTCACAATATGTTCTGCAAAACAATGAATTAAATAGGAAATTTGTGCAAAAAATGTCCCTTCTTGCTCTCTTTTTTATATTTTCACCTTTTTGTTCTTTTAACTGTTTTACTTTCACTTTAGATAAAATTCATTGTTGGTGAAAGTATTTTCATCTCTTTTTACCATTTTATTGCCTCTGTATTTACTTTTACTGTTTACCTTTGACTGCTCTTGTAACCTTTTTTTAACTTTCACTCTGAATTTTCCCTGATACACTTTAACCACTGATACTCTTTAACTGTTATGTTTTCAATGTCATTGTGAATTCTGATTTCACTTTTACCATTCACTGTGAAAATTCCATCATTCTGATCTCTCTCTGACTTGATTTTATTTTTTATTTGTATACAAACTGTTTGTTGAATGAAGCTTTTGATTTAAAATCTGAGAATTTGGAGCAAACAATTTTGTCAACAAGTATTGAAACTGTTGGCCCAATTTCTTATTTTGATAATAACCTGCAAAAATAAAACAATTTGTTAATGAAATCCAAGTCTACATGGAGGTAATTCAAGGCTTTTTGAAATACCCGTGGAACGAGATCAGTCTGTGGAGGTTTAACTCTTTTTTTTAGCCATTTTGGGTAGCTACTGCAAGATTAGACTGTTTGCAGGAGTTATTCACTTTAACAGAGATGAAACTGAGCAATTTAGGCTAAGGATGGCTTATTTTGGAATTTTTTGCTCAATTAGGTTTTATGAATGCGTTTGATTGAAAACAGGGAATATCAAGGTAATTCAGAGGTTTTAGTTGTTCAGATCCTTGAATTTAATCTTTAAACTGTGAAAATTGAGGAAATTAGCTTTAGAAAGGTTCACAGTCGAAAATAGGGCTTTCTGGGAAAATTTTGACAGGGTTCCCCTTGTTTCTTCAAGGTTTGAGTACTTTCAGATGAATACTTTCGACTTATATATTCAAATTGGTTTAATTTTGTTCTTTGAAATTAAGCATTTTCAATTCGGATTACTGAAAAATACCTTGAACAGGTATGGTTGCAGTCGAAGAGGGTTTCCAGGTTGTACCAGTCTTCATACTAGTTGCAGCTGTTTGGTAGAAGGCGTAGAGGGTGTTGGGGTTCCAGTGTTTTGGCCAGATTGTCAGGACTAAAAGACGGGACAACATCATAACCACTTTGGGATCCTAGGATCTAGCCCTCCTGGGTCCGGAGAGGGATCTCTCCATAAAGAACAACGAATGATATATATTTGGAGCTCAAAATGAGGTATTAGGCTAGGTATGAAGCACGAGGGGGGGGGGGGTTTAAATGATTTGGTTGTTGGGTTGAGTCGGAGATCATTAACTGAGAAGGTTAAATGGAATGGAAAGGAACAAAGCAGTAGGATGTTTCGGCAAAAGAAGATAAGTCCAGAAAGTGTCGATCCATTGGGCTATGGAGTCATGAAAGGGAATTATTTGCATAACAACTAAGCAAGGCTTTCCATAGGGCAAGTCATCTATACTTAAGGATATTTTAGATAGATGGTGGGATGGAACATTAAGGAGTGAAATGGAGAGACACAAAGGGCAGCTTAAGATCAGGTCAGAGGTCATTTAACTCTAGGCCTACTTTCAGCATACTTTCAAAGGGAAAACACTTAAGATTTAAACACAGAACCAGGCCTAAGATCACAGAAGGACTTTTAAACTTCAATGATTTTGACACCAGCTCAAGGGATCTTAGAAAGGCCAATCTGTTGGAAAAGGACACTAGTGGACGGGGCTAACTCTAAATCCCCAGTATCCCAATTCTTCCAACTTAAACCCAACAAGAACATCTAAGCAACAAACCTCGAATTCACACATCAGTAAGCATGGGCTAGACCAACACCTTTAACTGGTTAAATTACATGAATTTTCTCTCAGATACACATTAAGCAGAAAAAATCAAAGCAAATAAGAGCAGTGGGAATTAGGGTACCATGCAGGGGTATATCCTAAGCCTGATTTACTGATTCTTATCATAGAATAAATGAACAGCATGAATAATGTAATGAGACAATTGCAATAAGGAAAACATCACCCGTAATATAGACCAGGATCCTGTGAAATTTGCTTGATAGATTGATGTGCAAAACTAGTCACATACACTGAGCTCAATAGCTGATACAATCCAAACTTTCTCCTCCCAGTCTACTAAATTACAAACTACTCAGCTACTTCCTCCCAACAACTATTCTAACAGCTAAAAGAATCCCTACAACTAATCAACAACAACAACCTTTACAATATGTTCTTCGGGGTTATTATAGGAGAATGGAATAGCAGGAGTGGATGTGAATTAAATTGACTCATTAAGACAGAGAGGAGGCAGAAGGTCGAGCCCACTATGCTTAATGGCTCTGCATCGCTGTATGTACTCTGTAGTGTAGTATGGGAGTCTTTTTCAGGTCGATATTTGACCTCATATGTGTTCTTTGAAGTCCCTTCTGGTTGTTTGGTACTCTGAGTAGCCTTCTGGAATAAGTAACTGGGATAGAAAGTTTGCAGGCCTCCATACTCCATAAATGTGGTCCTGACAGTCTTTAAGAAGCTCCTGTTAGTGCAATAACCGTTTAAGGGCTCGAGGAGGCATGGAGAACATTGTCGAGAGGTGTTCTATCTGAGAAAATACGTTCTGCTATTATGTAGCACTGATATGACCTGTTAGTGTGCTTTAGGCCTTATTAGGCCTCTTAATCATCTTCAGGATCTCTAACTTTGTCTTTATCCTTTGAACACAGAATTAAAGTATTAAATCTTCAATAAAAGGCATTAAACCCTTTAATCCGTCTCTGATAATTCACTTTGCTACTGCTGAGATGGTTATCTCTGCACACTAAATCACAGTGGCTATGACTGCGGAGGAAGAGTGAATTTGCCACTCTGTAATCCCTGCACAAATGAAATAAACCTATTATAAAAATCTAGGGGAGGTGTCAGAGAAATGATGTGGAGGCCTATGGAATGGTGGCATAATGGTGAATGCAGGTGAAAACAGGTGGAAGAACCATGCAGAACAGTGGAAGAATGAACTGATGAAGATTTGGTGTAATAAGGGTCGCAGACCGTCTGATCAAATAAGGCAATGGGGATGAATGGTCAGGATCTATGAATGGAGGTGTTAATAGTAAGTGGGGCAGAAGAAATAAGATTTAGTGTAAAACCCAAAGTTTAATGCTTGGGAAGAATACAAAGGAAATGGAGAAAAATGAATGAAAGCAGGGCCTTTGGATGGTGGGACCCGGCAGGCGAAGGGCGATTAACTATGAGCCGTTAGATCTCAGGAGGAGATTAACGGTGGGGATTGTCGGGTGAACTCTTTGGAGGCTCCAATGAATGATCATAGATGGGAGACGCAATACAATATGGACCGTAGATCTAGATCAATGGACGACTAAGATTAAATGATGGAGGTTGCGGGAACAATGGGGAGGAAGATGGTTTTAGGAAGAAAACCACTGGTGTCGCGTGGCTTTAGGGCGGTTTAGAAAATCTTTAGAAAAATATATGTCGCTGACTGACACGTTGCAAAAAAAAACCACTTTTATCGTGTGATTTCTGATCATTAAATCTCGGACAAAAGATTTACACGATATGCGTGTGGACCGTCGGATAAGGAGTGAAAAGATCGGACGGCGGAGGATGGAGCACGATGAGGGAAAGTGCACTGGCTGTTAGGTATTGGAAATCCAAAGGCGGGTTAGATCCCAGCCATCGGATCTATAGGATGGATGGTCAGGATTGAAAGAGGGAGCGGGGAAATAGAGGGGTATGTGAAAGGGCGGAGAGAATGAGATCCGTCTGATCTAACGAGATCAACGGTGGGAAATCAATTAAAGTCGAAGAACGCAGGGGGTCGAGGCTCTGAGTTTTGGACTTGCGATTACATCAGGGCCGTTGGATTGGCGGGACAATCAATGGTGGAGATTTGACCCGAGGGGAAAGATGGGGGGGGGGGGGGAATGAGTGGAGTGAGGAGTAATCTAGATCGTTGGATCATGCGATATGGACAGCTCAGATCAAATCGGGACTCGATAATCAGCGGAGGTCAAATGTAATGGGATTGGGTGCTGCGACAGTGTGATTATGCGACCGCCATCCGATCTGGAAAAAGATCGATGGTTCACATGTAATCAGAGGGGTGAATGTAGAGCGGCGAAGGGCGCGCTGCGGGACAAGCGCTGACCGTTAGATCTTGTAAATATCGATGACTCAGAACACGCGCGCGGTCTATAGAACAAAAGACCTCGCATTGGGGAAATTCAAGATAACAAAGGAAATGGTGCACAGTGAAAGTTGCGATTGCGATTAGCGCCCATGCCTTTAGTGCTTGGTTCTAGGCACGAGTCATGTGGGGAAGTGGTTAAGGGGCTTAGCCAAAAGGGGCTTAAGGCCTCAAATGAAAAAAAGGCATTTTGGCTTAAATTAAGTTCTTTTCAAGGCCAAAAGGAGGGTTTCGGTAGAGGGAATAAGGTGTTTTAAGACTAGAGGAAGGGAGCCATAAGGTTTAAAGGGGATTTAGGATGGTTTAGAGGGTTAATGAGGGATTTAGGTGGGAATTTAAAAGGGGAAAAGGTGATGAAATAGAGGCTTAGTGGGAATGAAAATAAGGGGAAATGGGGGTCTTCTGAGCATTTTCTTCCATAAACAGAGAGGCTTTTTAACTGGAAACATCAGTGAGGATTATTCAAAGGGAAAAATACATAGGAGGCTTCAAGAATGATATGTTTTCAGAGGAAATGTATTTCTTGAAGGCTCAAAAACATTTTAGCCACCTGTTTTCTTGTCAAAAATTTCATAGGTGGCTAACAGTGGCTCCACATGGGGGATGGCATCTTCTTGAAGGTGTCAAGAATTTAGAGAATGATCTTTGGAGTAGGCCAGATGCCTGGTAATTTACACATTCATTTATTTCTTGGATCAGCTACCACAAATCATGAAGAAATTATATCAGCAATGATATTCTCTCAAACAACTACCTACCCATACTATTGTCCTAACATTTTTTCTTCTGGGTGCATTTGGACTTGCAGACCCTTTACATCATCAATTTTTACAAACGAGAAAATAAAACTATTCTACTTCTACCCTTGTTACTCCATGAGACCAGATTAAACTATTGGTCTCATAGCTTCTCTACCTAAACTATTATATGCTAGGATTAAACTGTCTAGCAGATTTCTTCTCTACATTCTAAGACAGAAATTGAAAAATAGTCGAGCCAAGATTAGACTGTCTGGCTTGCTGGGCTTTGCAAAAATTAAAACCAGCTAATTACATGCTCACAGGCTAAGCTTTATTTGAGACTTCCTACCTACTCTACTCTACTTGGAAATCTCTGATGCTCTAGGTGATACAATAATGCCAGTGCAGCCAGTCAAGCAATAACAAAAAAGGGGAGAAGAACTGAATGCTTATCAGAGACAACCCTGGGGTGCTCTGCATGTGGGTCTTCAAAACCGAGGCTACCACCAGTGCTGACCACTTCTGATGTATCTGGCTCTTGCAAAGGATTAATTCTTGAGGGGCTGAGCCAATCAGGGCCTCTATGTATTCTGCCACAAGATCAACAAAAATATGGTATACACTTTTTTCTTTAAGGCCTTCCATGACTGGTAGGCTGACTGCATCCTGGGTAGTTTCAATCACTGCATATGTAATGTGGCCTCTATAATCACACTCCACCTTTTCCTGGTTGGGAGTATTTGGAAGATGAGCATCAACCAGAAATACCTCTTCTTCCTCTGGATCAAGACAAAGATTTTTTTGGGAAAGAAGATCTCTGTCATCTTCACTGCAGCCTGAACAGCAGGACTCATCATGTATTGCAGGGCTGTCCTCTTCTGACCTTGGTAGGTTCTGCTGGAGTGGACTGAACTTTGTGAAAATATTAACATATTCTTGAGTAGGGGTTTCTTTGATTACCTCAACCCTTTCAGGAGAAGGCTCAAGATATTTGTCTTGCTCAATATTTTCTTCATTTCTTTCTTCCTTATCCTCTGCACTAGAAATCTGCTGAATTCCTTCTTCATGGCAATCACAACTGATGATCTGATATGTAACAGAGTGAAAATTCATTGAGTCTTCGTCTTCTCCCAGGCTTTTAAGGTCACAGATATCCTGGATGGGCCCATTGCTTTCTTGAAGTTGCTGGTCCTGATCTTCCTCCCCTAGATCTACTGATGATGGTCCTGCAAGCTCGACTTCTCTTAGGAAAAATTCATCATGAGATAGATCAATGTTAGAGAAATCATAATTATAAGTAATGCCATCAGCTGAATCCATCGGATCCTCAGCAAGTATTTCTTCGAAATAATCTGCAAGTTCTTCCTCTGATTCAACATCTCGTTCATCATACATGCTTTGCATGCAACTCATGTCTTGAAGTGATCCGGTTTGTTTATCCCGAGGACAAGGTGTAGGTCTCTTCCAATCATCATTTCTGGTTTCAACCTCGTATTCTTCCTTTTCTATGTTCAGTAGGGTGTTGGTAGTCTCTATCAATTTTTTCAGCTTGTCTTCTAAAGAGATCTACCTTTTTTGCTATGTTCGGACCTTCTTCTCTGCTTTTAATCTTTCCTCCCTGCACTTTATGTTTTACTCGATAGTAATCGCTATGCTCTGCATTTCTTCCAGGCTCAAAGGCTCTCTTTCTCTTATATGGAATTCCACCTTGGGGTCAAAAGAACTTGGATAGTGCAACAAGGCCCATCCTAAAGGTGGTTTTATATCAAAAGGTATTGCATTGTATACCTTATTAAACCTAGTTGAAAAATTTTGTACTGTCTCCCCTAGTTGTCTTCTCAAATTCTGATATTCTTCTAGGATGAGGAAGACATTTACCCGAACTACCCATTTATCAAGGAAAACTTCAGCAAACTGCTGAAAATTGATGATGCTTGCAGCTAGAAGGTTTTTGAACCAACTCTTAGCATTTCCTTGTAATGACAAGGCAAACATTCTAATACGCACAGCATATTCTTCTATTTCATACGAGTCAAGTAAATCCTCAAGGTTTTGAACATGCTGCTCAGCAGTGATATTTGAATTTTCTCCATCGAAAAGAGGCAACTTATTGGTAAGTCCTGCAGGAAGGGGTTGGAAGATAAGAGGCAAGACCAGGGGCTTATATCTTTTTATGACCTTTGTGGGTGTAGGTGGTGCAACAATAGGTCCATGGATACTTGAAGTTTCTTTAGGAGTGTGAGATACGCCATGAGGATCTTGTTCCACCGGGTCTTTCACAGGAGCATAGGTCTTCTTATGGTCTGAAGACTGAGGCTTGAGATCTTTCCCATACTCAATGTGAGTTTCATCTTTGTACACTTGATCAGGCTTAAAGTATGATAGAACATAGTGGTAGAAAAAAACAATGAATTCTTTAAACCAAATCCAACCCAAATGTTCTATCCTTCTATGAGGCCTGGCCATTTTTCAGGTTCTTCTTCCAGTGGAGTCTTTTGAGAGTTATGGAGTGTGGAGTCGCCAGGTGGACGAATTTGACTGTTTGAAGCAGGCTGCTGTCCACCATCAGCAATGAGATACCAATATAACCAGAGATCTTGGGTCTTCTGAGTGCCTAAGGGTATCTAAGATAAAATGCACTCAAGTTGTCTATTCCCCAGTGGAGTCACCATTATGTTGGTGACAATAATGGGACACCAGACCAGATATTAGCAGTTAAGGACTCTCAGATTTTTTCCCCAGCAGAGTTGCCATTATGTTGGGGTTCCAGTGTTTTAGCCAGATTGGCAAGACCAAAAGACTAGACAACATCATAACCACTTTGGGATCCTAGGATCTAGCCCTCGTGGGTCCATAGAGGGATCTCTCCATAAAGAACAACGAATGATATATCTTTGAAGCTCAAAATGAGGTATTAGGCTAGGTATGAAGCATGAAGGGGGGGGGGGGGTTAAATGATTTGGTTGTTGGGTTGAGTCGGAGATCATTAACTGAGAAGGTTAAATGGAATGGAAAGGAACAAAGCAGCAGGATGTTTCAGCAAAAGAAGATAATTCTAGAAAGTGTCGATCCATTGGGCTATGGAGTCATGAAAGGGAATTACTTGCATAACAACTAAGCAAGGCTTTCCATAGGGCAAGTCATCTATACTAAAGGATATTTTAGATAGATGGTGGGATGGAACATTAAGGAGTGAAATGGAGAGACACAAAGGGCAGCTTAAGATCAGGTCAGAGGTAATTTAACTCCAGGCCTACTTTCAGCATACTCTCAAAGGGAAAACACTTAAGATTTAAACACAGAACTAGGCGTAAGATCAGAGAAGGAATTTTAACCTTCAATGATTTTGACACAAGCTCAAGGGATATTAGAAAGGCCAATCTGTTGGAAAAGGACCCCAATGGATAGGGCTAACTCTAAATCTAGGTATCCCAATTCTTCGGCAAACCCAACGAAACGTCTAATAGCTTAGAATTCACACATCAGTAAGCATGGGCTAGACCAACATCTTTAACTGGTTAAATTACATGAATTTTCTCTCAGATACACATTAAGCAGAAAAAATCAAAGACAAGAAGAGAAATGGGCATTAGGGTACCATGCAGGGGTATATCCTAAGCCTGATTTACTGACTCTTATCAGAGAATAAATGAACAACATGAATAATGTAATGAGACAATTGCAATAAGGAAAACATCACCCGTAATATAGACCAGGATCCTGTGAAATTTTCTTGATTGATTGATGTGCAAAACTAGTCACATACACTGAGCTCAATAGCTGATACAGTCCAAACTTTCTCCTCCCAGTCTACTAAATTACAAACTACTCAGTTACTTCCTCCAAAAAATTGTTCTAACAGCTAAAATAATCCCTACAACTAATCAAAAACAACAACCTTTACAATATGTTCTTCGGGGTTCTTATAGGAGAATGGAATAGCAGGAGTAGATGTGAATTAAATTGACTCATTAAGACAGAGTGGAGGCAGAAGGTCGAGCCCACTCTGCTTAATGGCTCTGCATCGCTGTATGTACTCTGTAGTGTAGTCTGGGAGTCTTTTTCAGGTCGATATTTGACCTCGGATGTGTTTTTTGAAGTCCCTTCTGGCTGTTTGGTACTCTGAGTAGCCTTCTGGAATAAGTAACCGGGATAGAAAGTCCGCAGGCCTCCATACTCTATAACTGTGGTCCTAATAGTCTTTAAGAAGCTCCTATTAGTGCAATAACCATTTAAGGGCTTGGGGAGGCATGGAGAACACTGTCAGGAGGTGTTCTATCTGACAAAATACATTCTGTTGTTATGTAGCACTGATATGACTTGTTAGTGTGCTTTAGGCCTTATTAGGCCTCTTAATCATCTTCAGGATCTCTAACTGTGTCTTTATCCTTTGAACACAGAATTAAAGCATTAAATCTTCAATAAAAGGCATTAACCCCTTTAATCTGTCTCTACTAATTCAATTTGCCGCTGCTGAGATGGTATCTCTGCGCACTGAATCATAGTGGCTATGACTGTGGAGGCATAGTGAATTTTCCACTCTGTAATCCCTGCACAAATGTAATAAACATGTTATAAAAATCCAGGGGAGGTGGCGGAGAAATGTTGTGGAGGCCTATGGAATGGTGGAAGAATGGTGAATGCAGGTGGAAATGGGTGGAAGAACCATGCAGAATGGTGGAAGAATGAACTGATGAAGATTTGGTGTAATAAGGGTCGCAGACCGTCCGTTAAATGATTTGGTTGTTGGGTTGAGTCGGAGATCATTAACTGAGAAGGTTAAATGGAATGGAAAGGAACAAAGTAGCAGGATGTTTCAGCAAAAGAAGATAATTCTAGAAAGTGTCGATCCATTGGGCTATGGAGTCATGAAAGGGAATTACTTGCATAACAACTAAGCAAGGCTTTCCATAGGGCAAGTCATCTATACTAAAGGATATTTTAGATAGATGGTGGGATGGAACATTAAGGAGTGAAATGGAGAGACACAAAGCGCAGCTTAAGATCAGGTCAGAGGTAATTTAACTCCAGGCCTACTTTCAGCATACTCTCAAAGGGAAAACACTTAAGATTTAAACACAGAACTAGGCGTAAGATCAGAGAAGGAATTTTAACCTTCAATGATTTTGACACAAGCTCAAGGGATATTAGAAAGGCCAATCTGTTGGAAAAGGACCCCAATGGATAGGGCTAACTCTAAATCCCCGGTATCCCAATTCTTCCAGCTTAAACCCAACAAGAACATCTAAGCAAAAAACCCCGAATTCACACATCAGTAAGCATGGGCTAGACCAACATCTTTAACTGGTTAAATTACATGAATTTTCTCTCAGATACACATTAAGCAGAAAAAATCAAAGACAAGAAGAGAAATGGGCATTAGGGTACCATGCAGGGGTATATCCTAAGCCTGATTTACTGACTCTTATCAGAGAATAAATGAACAACATGAATAATGTAATGAGACAATTGCAATAAGGAAAACATCACCCGTAATATAGACCAGGATCCTGTGAAATTTTCTTGATTGATTGATGTGCAAAACTAGTCACATACACTGAGCTCAATAGCTGATACAGTCCAAACTTTCTCCTCCCAGTCTACTAAATTACAAACTACTCAGTTACTTCCTCCAAAAAATTGTTCTAACAGCTAAAATAATCCCTACAACTAATCAAAAACAACAACCTTTACAATATGTTCTTCGGGGTTCTTATAGGAGAATGGAATAGCAGGAGTAGATGTGAATTAAATTGACTCATTAAGACAGAGTGGAGGCAGAAGGTCGAGCCCACTCTGCTTAATGGCTCTGCATCGCTGTATGTACTCTGTAGTGTAGTCTGGGAGTCTTTTTCAGGTCGATATTTGACCTCGGATGTGTTTTTTGAAGTCCCTTCTGGCTGTTTGGTACTCTGAGTAGCCTTCTGGAATAAGTAACCGGGATAGAAAGTCCGCAGGCCTCCATACTCTATAACTGTGGTCCTAACAGTCTTTAAGAAGCTCCTATTAGTGAAATAACCATTTAAGGGCTCGGGGAGGCATGGAGAACACTGTCAGGAGGTGTTCTATCTGACAAAATACATTCTGTTGTTATGTAGCACTGATATGACTTGTTAGTGTGCTTTAGGCCTTATTAGGCCTCTTAATCATCTTCAGGATCTCTAACTGTGTCTTTATCCTTTGAACACAGAATTAAAGCATTAAATCTTCAATAAAAGGCATTAACCCCTTTAATCTGTCTCTACTAATTCAATTTGCCGCTGCTGAGATGGTATCTCTGCGCACTGAATCATAGTGGCTATGACTGTGGAGGCATAGTGAATTTTCCACTCTGTAATCCCTGCACAAATGTAATAAACATGTTATAAAAATCCAGGGGAGGTGGCAGAGAAATGCTGTGGAGGCCTATGGAATGGTGGAAGAATGGTGAATGCAGGTGGAAATGGGTGGAAGAACCATGCAGAATGGTGGAAGAATGAACTGATGAAGATTTGGTGTAATAAGGGTCGCAGACCGTCCGATCAAATAAGGCAATGGGGATGAACGGTCAGGATCTATGAATGGAGGTGTTAATAGTAAGTGGGGCGGAAGAAATAAGATTTAGTGTAAAACCCAAAGTTTAATGCTTGGGCATAATACAAAGGAAATGGATAAAAATGAATGAAAGTGGGGCCTTTCGATGGTGGGACCCAGCGGGCGGAGGGCGAATAACTGTGAGCTGTTAGATCTCAGGAGGAGATCAACGGTGGGGATTGTCAGGTGAACTCTATGGGGGCTCTGATGAATGATCATAGACGGGGGACGCGGTACAATATGGACCGTATATCTGGATCAACGGACAGCTAAGATTAAATGATGGAGGTTGCGGGAATGAAGGGGAGGAAGGTGGTTTTAGGAAGAAAACCACTGGTGTCACGTGGCTTTAGGGCGGTTTAGAAAATATTCAGAAAAAACACAATATATGTCGCTGACTAACACGTGGCAAAACAAAACGACTTTGATCACGTGATTTCTGATCATTAAAGCTCGGACAGAAGATTTGTGCGATATGCATGTGGACCGTCGGATATGGAGTGAAAAGATCGGACAGTGGAGGATGGAGTGCGATGAGGGAAAGTGCCCTGGTGGTTAGGTAGTGGAAATCCAAAGGCGAGTTAGATCCCAGCCGTCGGATCCATAGGATGGACGGTCAGGATTGAGAGAGGGAGCGGGGAAATAGAGGGGTATGTGAAAGGGCGCAGAGAATGAGAGCTGTTGGATCTAACGAGATCAACGGTGGGAAATCAATCGAAGTTGGAGAACGCATGGGGCCGATGCTCTGAGTTTTGGACTTGAAATTACATCAGGGCCGTTGGATCGGCAAGATGATCAACGGTGGAGATTTGACTCGAGGGGAAAGACAGGGGGGGTGGGGAATTAGTGGAGTGAGGAGTAATCTGCACCGTTGGATCATGCGAGATGGACGGCTCAGATCAAATCGGGACTCGCCAATCGACGGAGGTCAAATGTGATGGGATTGGGCACTGCGACGATGCGATTATGCGACCGTCATCCGATCTGGAAGCAGATCGACGGTCCACATGTAATCAGAGGGGTGAATGTAGAGCGGTGACGGGCGTGCTGCGGGACAAGCGCTGACCGTTAGATCTCGTAAATATCGACAACTCAGAACATGCCCGCGGTCTATAGAACAAAAGACCTCTCATCGAGGAAATTCAAGCTAACAAAGGAAATGGCACAAAATGAAATTTATGATTGCGATTAGCGCCCAGGCCTTTAAGCGCTTGGTTCTAGGCACAGGTCATGTGGGGAAGTGGTTAAGGGGCTTAGCTGAAAGGGGCTTAAGGCCTCAAATGAAAAGAAGGCATTTTGGCTTAAATTAAGTGCTTTTCAAGGCCAAAAGGAGGGTTTTGGTAGAGGGAATAAGGTGTTTTAAGACCAAAGGAAGGGAGCCATAAGGTTTAAAGGGGAGTTAGGATGATTTAGAGGGTTAATGAGGGATTTAGGTGGGAATTTAAAAGGGGAAAAAGGTGATGAAATAGAGGCTTAGTGGGAATGAAAATAAGGGGAAATGGGGGTCTTCTGAGCATTTTCTTCCACAAACAGAGTGGATTTTTAACTGGAAACTATAGTGAGGATTATTCAAAGGGAAAAAGACACAGGAAGCCTCAAGAATGATATGTTTTCAGAGGAAATGTATTTCTTGAAGGCTCAAAAACATTTTAGCCACCTGTTTGTTTGTCAAAAATTTCATAGGTGGCTAACAGAGGGTCTTTGGAGGTGAATTTCAGAGGGGAAATGGCTTTTCGAATGATGAACTGGGTCACAAAAGCTCAGCAATGGTGTCCGGAGTAGTTTTCTGATGGATGAAGGTGAAAATGATATGGAAACAATAAAACTAAGGTTGAAACCTTAAGTTTTATCAATGTACATAACATTTATTACAGGTCGAAATTAATGGCGGGAGTGGTTTTTGCATTTGAAGGCGAAACCATTAGTGGTGATCACATTGCTCCTGGGCGGTAAATGGTTTTTCACTTTTTCAATGCGATCCAGTAGAAATGAGACACGTAGCAGATGGTGGTTTCGTGAAACAACTTTTATCGCAAATTTTTTTTCCAACTTCGCCCGATCACTTTTGTAATGCGATATGAGATCCACGCCATCGGATTTGATTGAGCGATACGAACGGCTGAGATGCATTGGGAAGTTGCAGGGAAACAAGGTGGGACTGGGTTTTTTGATATGCGTCGTTGATTCGATAAGAGAAGATCGACGGTCATGTTTTAATGTGATAGGGAATGATGGGGCACGAAGCCAAATGATCGCGTTGAGCGTGCATCATCGGATTGGAAATATAAGGATGATCGAAGGGTTGGGAATGAATGCTAGGGTGCATAGTTATTTGATGAAGTTTATGTATAAAATGAGATTATACATAGAATGGGGCGGGTTATAAATGTTTAACCAAGGTTTAATCTGTGGTAAGGGGATATATACCGGAGGAAAGGGGTAAGGTTAACCTTGGGTAGAGGAAATGCGGGAATGGGAGTAAGTACTCTTTTTCTGCACTATTTTTAATATAGAGTATGTAAAAATGTGTTTTTTTGCAAATTTAATTATATTATATAGTTTTATATTTATTTAAAGTTCTAAAACTATAGTGGAGCGGGGGTATTTTATTAGGGTAGTTTTATGTCAAAGGGGTAATTTAGGGATGTTATTTCAACATGTGATTAATATCTTTGACATAAAAATCATATAATATAGGGTTTTTGGGATATTAAATAAAAAGAAGTTATATTAATAGGACTAGGATATTTGATAGGGAGTTAATAAAATATGTTAAGTGTTAATATGAAAAGGGACAATGAATACTCAAAATTCATAGATAAAACTAAGGAAAGTGAAAATTAGAGTAAAGCTTTATTTTCATAACTCATTCACTTTTTACTTAGTATATCACGTTTTTGAGGGTTTTATGCCTTATAAAATGGAGGAAGTTAATCAAATGGGCCTTTATGTAACATTTAAGTAAGAAAAGAGTTCTTACTTATGAAGTAAAATGGTGATGAGTGCATGAAGAGGTAAATGATGAAAATTTATGAGATTAATATAGAAACTTAACATTTTCAACTAATCAGTCTTTCAGCGTTGGGTCCAGTCCCAATAGAAGTCAGGGAAATGCCCTGAGCCTCTTTGACTGATATTCTAGAATGTCAAATAGCTATGGGGAGGGGAAATTAGTTATTGTAGCCTGGTGAAGGATATTTACAATGGATTTCCCACCTTCTTTTTCCTATCCAATCATATCTCCTAACATTTTTTATTCTATTTTTATCAGGTGCATTTGAGTTAGCAACCTTACAACATTTTATTCTTTTGAAAGCGGTAAACTATCTAATTCTACACTTATTTCATCCAAGAATATATATTAAACTGTTGGATTCTTTTATTCTCTACCTAACTACTGAATTGTCATGATTAAACTGTATGATAATTCTTCATTCTCTATCTAAAACAAGTAAATTGAAACATGATAAGTCAAGATTAATTTGTTCAACTCATCATGGACTATGGAATTTATTGACACTCTGCCATAATCAACTGCAAAAATTAAAGTAGTGGCATTTAGACTTGTGCACTTTCATGCTTTATTCATCTTTTTTCTTGTGGGGTATATTATTTTTTCTAAGTCCTTTTATCTTTCTTTTAGGACTTTTTACCCTCCTTTTGATTTTTTTATTTTTTACAAAATATGGGAATACAACTTGCAGAAAGCATGGTATGTACATATTTACAAGACTATCATCAGTTAAGTCAAAATTATGAATCCTATATTTATAGGTTGCTAACAAGGTGTCTACGGCTTGACAGTCTGCATTTAGGGCAGCGCTGTTGTAGAAGATGTCAGAACCCTAGAAAGCCGTTGTTTGTTGCAGAGTGCTCATTTCGATTTTGCCTATCTGCAATAAGGATTTCAAGTAATCGGAGCAACAAGCATATTGGGGTAAGTATCAAGGTTTTTTAATATGAGGACCTCAAACTCATCAAACTTCCCATCCTCCCAATCAGGTGGGGATATTAACACCATTTCTCTAATTTTTTTGAGGAGGTTTTCTTGTAGAAGTGAGATAGGCTTGTCCTTCCCTTCAAATATTCTCATATTTCTCTCCTTCCACAAGGTCCATAGAGTAAAACCAAGGGCTAATTTCCAAGCTTGTAAGACTGTAGTATTTTTATACTTGTAGTCAAACCATTGGTCTATCCATGTTTTAATATTCGTAATACTGGGAAAAATACACATAGAAATTTGTTGGACAATAACTGATAAACTCCTGGTGAAAGGGAAAGTAATTTGAAGATTCTTTGTAGATTCTTCCACCTGGAAACAAAATGTACCAAGTGATGGGCCCTCAAAACCTTTCCTTCTTAGATGATCCCAAGTCAATGTACATCCCCAAGCAATCATCCAAAGGAAAGTTGAAATATTAGGCATTCCAGGTTCTCTCCATAATCTCATCCACAGGGTAATATTCTCATGAGCCTAGGATCCAACTGACAAATAATAATCTTCTTTTAGAGTAAAGGTGCCTACAGATTGTTGCCCCAACGAAGTATGTCATGTTAATGAGAGACTCTTATCATTATATTTTTGAGTAATCATTGAAATTCCTCCGATATGTGAATATTCATTGCATGATCCTAGTCCACTATCCTTCCACTATCTCCAACATTGGTATTTTAGTGTAAGCTTCGAAAAAGTAGCCACCCTAAACAACCCTTGTGTTGTCTTTAAGGATTTTATGGCTTGCAGTTTCTCCTTTCCTTCCAAAGGTGGATACTATTGTCGAGAATCCTCCCAGAAGGATGTTGTCATCCCTCTTCTAACCTCGCAAAAAACATACTTTCTGACAACATCCTTACCTTCCTATGACCAATTCCATACAATAGAGCCTTTGATCTTTCCTTCAAATCATAATCCATCCTCTTGCGTTGTCCATATATTTTTGTAACCATATTTGCATCCAAACTTTCAGACCACCTTGTAGCCAAATCCACCAAAACTTCATAACATAAACATAACTAATGAGGTGAGGATCTCGTAGGCCCAGTCCTCCCACCTCCTTTGGTATTACTAGTTTATTCCAACAAACTAAGGCCTACTTTCTAGCTTTGGTAGAGCCTCTCCACAAAAAAATAGTCCACATAGACCTTAGGTGTTGACATACTATACTTGGAATGGGAATTACCAAGAGTTGATAGTTAGGAATTTCTTGTAAAATTACTTTGGTTAATACTAGACAACTAGGGAAGTTGAGTGTCCCTAAGGCCCAATTGCTAACTTAGCATCAAGTTTTTTTTTAGGTCTTCCCATGTGGAAACCCTATTGTGATGTAGAACCAAAGGTACACCCAAATACTTTGAAGGTAGGTGGCCTCTAATGAAATCCAGAGCTCAAGTTAGCCTGAGTTGTACATTCTCCAAGTAGTAGAAGAAAAAAATGTTCAACTTATTATTATTAATCTGACTTTACCTAAGGCTTCCATAAAGATTTGCAATAATTTTCCAAACTTTTCTCCTCTCTCGAAGTAGGTAACATGAATAATACGATATCATCAGCAAATTTTTGATGGGAGATATGTAGATCTGCCCCATACAATCGGATATGATAAATATGTCCCAATTCACATGCTTTACTAAAAATCTGACCAAGGCCTTCCATAGCTAGGATAAAGAGGAAGGGCGATAAAGGGTGTCCATGCCGTGTCCATGCCTATGGAACGCTGAAAAGTATAAGAAGTCAGACCATTTATCACTATGGAAAGGAACACAAATGAGATGAGAGACTCTATCCATAATATCCATTGATATGAAAATATATAAGGCTCGTAGATCCTGGTATAAGTATGTCTAGCTTAACTAGTCATACGCCTTTCATAAGTTGAGCTTGATGATCATACCTAGAAGTTTTGATAGTTATAATGAGTGAATAATTTCTTGCACCACAATAATACCTTCCACAATTTGACACCCCTCCAAAAATCCATTTTGGGTAGGGGATACTAGGAGAGGAAGATGTGGTTTCAATTTTTTTAGTATTACGGTTGACATAATTTTATATAGCACATTGCATAAAGAAATAGGTCGAAAACCATCAGGGTTCTTTGAATATCATGTTTTTGGAACAAGTGAGAAGAAAGTAGCATTTAGTGTTGGATGAATAGATCTAGCCTGTCTTGACTCCTCCATTAACTCATGGATTTCCATACCTAAGAATCCCCAACATGCCTGGAAAAGGTCTGGTGTGAACTTGTCAGGTGATGGTTCCTTATTATTTGACATATTCACCACCACCATTTCTAACTTTGGAAAATAGATTGGTCTCATCAATGCAGTATTCATATCATTGGTGATAATGCTTGGTATGTGTTGTAGAAACACATTTATCGATTTTTGTCTATGAGAGCTCTTATCAGTGAAGATATCATTAAAATATTTTACTAATTCCTTTTCAATTTCGTGATATTAAAGTTTTCTGTCTTCACCCTGGCCAATAAGAGAATATATCCTATTATTATGGAATCATTGGATCATAGAATTATGGAAAAAAATTTAACTTATTTCTCCTTCCTTAATCCATTGTATCCTAGAATTTTGTTTCCAAAGATTCTCTTCCTGTTTCCTTCCATTCTCTAAATTTTTAATAATTACCGCGTAAGAAGCTGCTAACTCTATAGATCTACCTTTAAGGATGATGTAACACCCTCCTCCCACATTTACCCAAGTTATCTAGCCTATTGGGGTAAACATGTGACAAATATTTACTATGATATGATTCAACCTTCTATATCACCATATGTAAGTGGAATCAACAAAACAAAACCTTATCGACTTCCCTCAGGTGCTACAGGACCCCCATGAGCTAAACCGCCCTTCCATGCTCCCAAACGCTAAGTTAACCTATTTTTTTCACCAATCTAGTCTCCTAAACATTGACATAACACTTTTTTAAAGATTGAAACAAGAAAAAGTGAAGGAGGCATCCTGAAACATCATTCTTGATCCTAGTTGGAAAGTGATCACCTAAACTAGGTGGGGCCCACACAGGTGATTTTTGTCGCAAAGTCTATTTTTAGACATGTCGATCATATTCTATGAGTTGCAGGATGCTATTTGTGGATGGTTGGTCAAGTTGGAAAAATAGATGGACTTCTATTTTTAGACATATGGGGCGGAATCTATTTTTAGATTTCCAGTCTAAAAATAGATATGTCGAATATTATTAGCTCTTAATAATATTTGGACTATAAACATTATCTTATTCTCTTGGAGCACTTCAGTTAAGTGCACATATGTGGCACAGGAGCTGATAGAAGGAATTACGCTATTCCTGAGGGTTAAGTGGAGCTATTGCATGGATACTTCAGTTAGAACTCATGTGACAGAGTTTGGTGGAGTTGTTGAGCTAGTTGATGGAGTTGTGTTCAGTTTAACTGAGTTAAACATAGTTGAGCTAGTTGTATCTAGTCTAACTGATTGATACACTAGTGAGAGTGGTGTGAATTAATTATTAATTCATTCACTAATTATTAACTCATTAATCAACTAAAGAATACATCAGTTAACTACAGTGCATGGACAGTTTTAGTGGAGACCAATGAAGAGGTAGGTGAAAGAGCAGTGTGACTATCAATTGTGACTATAGTGTTGCATGATTTGCAACACACAGTGGTTGGAGATGCCAATGAGGATTGTGTGAACAAGGCTGGACCAATTGGAGTTCATTCAGAGCCATTCTTCAGCAGTGATTGCGCAGTAGAGGCAGGCTAGCAGGTGGCAGAGATTGGAGCATGTGTTTTGCTAGATCAAACCTGATTAGTGTGTAGCAATTGGAGATTGTACTGAGAGCTTGTGAGGAGATTTGTATAATGATTATTACATGATATCTATGAAATATAATATACATATGGTTGGGGGTTTTCAGCTTTAAGCTTTCCCATAAGTTACTGTGTTCATATGTGTGAATTTTTATGGTTTTAATGTGTGCATGCAATTGATTTTATTTCCGCAATTAATGATCAATGGTAGAAGAGATTCTATATTGTGCATGAAGTCAAATAGTGTGTGATCAGGAGAATCTCGGATGTATAACATATCAATTATATAATTTCTACATGGTATCAGAGTGATATTGATCATTGGAGCAATTGCAAAGCATTGAAGCAGTTGAGTTTTGTGTTGGTGGAATTCGAAATTGCTGCAGTGTTTTCTTGGTGTCGAAGTTGAGCATTCATTGAAATGTCTTTCAGTGGATTGCGATTGGAGTATGCCCTTGAGGGCAGCTCAAATTATATTGAATGGAAGGACAGGATGGAGGCAGTGCTGGAGGATAATGGGTTGAAGGAGTTCATAGATGCTGATATTCCTAAATCGGGTTCTAGCGATGTAGCCGCACTTGACGCATGGAAAAAGAAGGTAGCAAGGTGTCGAAGGATTCTGTTGGAAGGTGTGAAGGATCACATAGTGTCCAGCCTTCATGGTAAAGCTTCTCCATTCTTGATGTGGAAAGCTTTGACAGATTTGTTCCAAAGCAAGAGCGACCAGAGGAAGTTGGCGCTTAAGGATAAACTCAGGAAAATAAAAATGGAGAAGAATGACACTATTCCAGTATACTTGAAAAAGTTTGTCCACTGCAGGGATGAGCTTGGGAGTGTAGGAGTTAGAGTGGATGACGAGGACTTGGTGAGCTTGGCTCTCCTTGGGCTTCCGAAGAGTTGGCATTCCTATCAAGACTCTGTCAATGGTCGGGAGAAACTGCCAGGATGGGAGTGACTTTGGCCGGAACTTGTGCAGGAGGAGATAAGGTGGGATACCAGGGATGGATCTTCATCAAAGAATGATGATGAAGAGGATTGCGCTTTGGATACCAAAGCAAGGAAAGGTAAGGGGAAGAAAAATCCTTCTCAATCTGGTGCGGATGGCAAAGAGCATGACATGTCCAAAGTGAAGTGTTTTCACTGTCAAGAACATGGGAATTTCGCCACACATTGTCCACAGAAGAAGAAGAACAAGCAGGCTACTGGAGCTGTAGATGGTGAGGCTCTTGCCTCGCAAATTGAGCTAGACTTCTCATTTATCGCATGCATGGTGTCTAGTGCATTGGGATCGAGGTGGTATTTTGATAGTGGCACTTCCTTTCACATGACGGGAGATGTGAATCTTTTCAGTGACTTGGTGGAGAAAGATCTCTAGTTGCATGTTGAGTCGAGTGAAAATGGATGATACAATGCGACCAGCATTGGTACCATTACCTTTCATAGGGAGTCAGGTAAAATCATTCTTTTACAAGATGTAGTGCATGTTCCAGGTTTAAAGAATAATTTAATCTCAGTCGCAATGTTAGAGGATAAAGGGTATGATGTTGTCTTTAGTGAAGGAAAAGTTTTCCTTCAGCATAAAGCAATAGGAAATGTCAAGAAGGTTGGGATTCGAGCCAAGAATCTCCATAGACTTGAAGCAGATGGGATTTCTACGGAGCTTCCTACTATTGGGAAGTGTGAGAAAGCCATGCAATTGAAGCTTGAGAGGGAGATGGATTTGCATGCAGGTAAGAGTGAACCTAGGGATATGGAGCAGCCACAAGATGAGGATCATGGAGTGGGAGAAACCACTCATGCAGAGAAATTTCGTGCCAGATGGGCAGAGGGAGTGCATGCATCTATACCACCAAGTGAGAGGTGGGGCGACATGCGTGAGTAATCCCAAGAGGAGATTTCTGGGCAGGATTCATTGAGATGGTGTGGATCTCATGAATTGAACCTGGCTATGAGGTGCCCACAGCACAGCAGTAGCATGACCAGTTGTATTGATGCAGGCAAATCAAAGTGACAGTGTCGGATACTGGAGCACAGTTCAGAGTTAACAGCAAGTGCAGAGTGCATGGGTGCAGAGTTCAACAACGCAGTGGTTCCTGAAGACATGTGTAGTTGGTACCAGCAGAGGTTGAATAATTTTATATATGCATTATATTGATTGAGTTGTTTGGAGCCTATTCAGTTTCGGAAGAGTTGCAAAGCAGATGCATGGAGTTGCATGGCGCTTGAAAAGGTTGCAGGGCGAATGCATGGAGTTGCATGTCGCATGCATAGAAAGTCCTTTCTTGTTGAGAGGGAGTGTTGAAGATTGCAACAATAAACAATGAAGGAGGTATCCTGAAACATCATTCCTGATCCTAGTTGGAAAGTGATCACCTAAACTAGGTGGGGCCCACACAGGTGATTTTTGTCGCAAAGTCTATTTTTAGACTATGTCTATTTTTAGACATGTCGATCATATTCTATGAGTTGCAGGATGCTATTTGTGGATGGTTGGTCAAGTTGGAAAAATATATGGACTTCTATTTTTAGACATATTAGGCGGAATCTATTTTTAGATTGCTAGTCTAAAAATAGATATGTCGAATATTATTAGCTCTTAATAATATTTGGACTATAAACATTATCTTATTCTCTTGGAGCACTTCAGTTAAGTGCACAGATGTGGCACAGGAGCTAATAGAAGGAATTACGCTATTATTGAGGGTTAAGTGGAGCTATTGCATGGATACTTCAGTTAGAACTCATGTGACAGAGTTTGGTGGAGTTATTGAGGTAGTTGGTGTAGTTGTGTTCAGTTTAACTGAGTTAAACATAGTTGAGCTAGTTGTATCTAGTCTAACTGATTGATACACTAGTGAGAGTGGTTTGAATTAATTATTAATTAATTCACTAATTAACTACAGTGCATGGACAGTTTCAGTGGAGACCAGTGAAGAGGTAGGTGAAAGAGCAGTGTGACTATCAATTGTGACTATAGTGTTGCATGATTTGCAACACACAGTGGTTGGAGATGCCAATGAGGATTGCATGAGCAAGGCTGGACCAATTTGAGTTCATTCAGAGCCATTATTCAGAAGTGATTGTGTAGTAGAGGCAGGCTAGCAGGTGGCAGAGATTGGAGCATGTGTTTTGCTAGATCGGACCTGATTAGTGTGTAGCAATTGGAGATTGTACTGAGAGCTTGTGAGGAGCTTTGTATAATGATTGTTACATGATATCTATGACATATAATATACAGATAGTAGGGGGTTTTCAGCTTTAATCTTTCCCATAAATTACTGTATTCATATGTGTGAATTTTTATGGTTTTAATGTGTGCATGCTATTGATTTTATTTCCGCAATTAATGATCAAAGGTAGAAGAGATTATGTATTGTGCATGAAGTCAAATAGTGTGTGATCAGGAGAATCTCGGATGTATAAAATATTAGTTATATAATGTCTACACACTTCCTAGATTTGACTGTAACCCTCCAGTCACATGCATAAGCTTGCAAGGGAGCGTCCGTAGTCTTTTTCACCCAATTTTATGCCAATGACCACGAGATCTGAGGCACTTTTTTAGGGATAGTCTACATACCACTACCAAGAAATTAATGAAACTTTTAGAAATTATAAATGACACAGGGGAAAAGACTTCCATACAAAATTAGACAATAACTTGACCTAACTAGGGCTAACCATGACAACAATTTCTTCAAACACATCGTGAACATGATACCTATAGGTCATAATTACATATCTGAACATAGGGATCTCATACTTATTTGAGAATCATCAAGTATGTCTGATGCCTTCTCACAATAACTTCAATATCATCTACTAGGTCCTATATTCATTAACCATTCATTTACTAATAAAAAAAATACGAGAGCCTATTGACAGTGGTCGACCTACCAACATTTAAATGGGTCTCCCTGATATGTGGTCCTAATTAGAACTCACACCATTTTGGATAGGATCCCCATCCAAAATATGACTCGATTGCCATTTTCTTAAAGGTTTTCCTTGGCTCTAATTTTCAGCAAGAGAGAGGAATGCATATGTTCCTTTGAAAATAAAGTGAGTGTGCCTAGTGAGTGTTCGGTTGTAGGTGTGTCATCGTTCTTCTATTGCGGATGGGAAAATAAAGTGAGCCTATAAGAGAGAGGTAGTAGTACCACCCAATTAGAGACACACACAACATAAAATATTTGCCTAATATCCAATGAAATAGCCCACAAATATGTGATGGTCATTGCAACCATTACAACACATTCTCAATATGATAAGAACTAAAATAAATGAAATAGTTCAACTACTTTAGTACATGTGAAAACACACATGAATCATAAAAATACATAGGAAAATCTTAGAAATATTCATAATCCATGCATAAATAACGTTCTAGCCATTAGGCTTCATATATTAAGTAAAATTCCCAGGACACATGTATACAACGAACACCACTAACTCCAATAGTGGAGCGTTGGAGCCACAATTTTATCCCCAAAAGAACTAGCTTATCTCTGTGATGCCTTATGGGAGGAGCCAAGGTGAAAACTATTTTCCTTGTACAATGAGGGTGTATATATAACGAATGGGGTGATCCATGACCTCCCCTGTGATTCTTTGACTACCCTCATGATTGTTTGACTTCCCTATGAATTGTTTACTTTACATGCATTAGGGGAATTTTGAGGTCTAAAATGGGCATCCTAAGGAAATTATAAAATAATAATGGAAATAATAAAATAATATGAGATTACATCGTCAATTTTTACAAGGAAAAAATAAAAAAATATTTTTTCAACTCGTATTTTCAACTTATCTCCCTATGGGTTTACTCACATTTCAAGCGGAAACACTCGTTGGATGAAAATTTTGATTCCTCATTCAAGGAGTACCCATGTTGAATACTTTTGATGGACCCTGCTACATGAAAAATGAGAAATACATGAAAAACATGATGTCAATCACGTTTTTTCATGTATTTCTCATTTTTCTTGTAGCAGGGTCCATCAAAAGTATGCAACATGGGCACTCCTTGGATGAGGAATTAAAATTTTCATCCAATAAGTACTCCTACTCAAAATTTGAGTAAAAAATTAGGGAGATAAGTTGAAAATATGAGTTGAAAAAGTAGTTTTATTATTTTATTATTTTATTATTTTTTTTTACTTTTTTACTTCAAAAATAATGAATCATCCCCCATGGTTGACATCATCATCTTGAATCATACTAGTTCTTAAAAATATTATTTTGGTTGTACATTTTTATTAGGAGGACCATTTTAGACCTAAAAATTTCCCTAATGACTCTTCATATTCTGTACATGTCCTTTGGACTTCAACTTTACAACACACTTTCAAATAAGAATTTACATAACCAAAAAAATGATGTGGAATTTGATTACTCATGACATGACATGACATGACATGACATGATACTGATGACATGGAATACATGATTACATAGAAATGTCAAGCCATTATTTGCTACTTCTTGCTGTGTGTCTTCTTGAGAATGGTCTCTTTTCCACCTCCATATGTCTTAGGGATGAGGAGTCTTCAGTGTTATTAGGTCTTGAGTTGTGGTCGCAAACTGATGTCCCCTTGCTTTCTCCTAATGGATCAACTTGTATCTTTAACTACATAGGCGTATTATATCATGATCTCCTTTTCCATATCCTTCATCATCATATTTTCATAGCATGATAGAGTACCTACATCTGCAATTCACTCATGATAAGACAACATCAGTCTGATAAAACCCTAGTCTAAGATGTTGCATGATGATCCAATGACAGAGATGGAACTGGGTGGCAAGATGAGGGAGAGTCTCAGTGATTGGAAAATTAGGTATCTCAGGCAGTTAAGGGTTAGGACTGATCCTTAATACTTCGTAACGTGAAGTTTAGGATGGAATGTGCTTGAAGATTGTGTAGTTTGGGAGCTCAAGGAGCCAAGATAAGGGCTTGATGACAGAAGTTTCCTACTATGCAATGCTGGAAGGAAGAGGAGGCTAGATGATTTTACAATTACATGGTTCAAGAGCTCAATATTGATGCCTGAGCCTTGAGACTACGAAATGCGCATTTTTCACTAGGCAAGTGAGAGATATTGCTAGTTTTGGAGGTTATAAGATGAACTTGAGCATTGTGATTGCGCAATGCACTATCCTAGAAGGAAGGAACTATGCATTGAGAATTTACAAGAGGTAGGGTTTCTTCTTTATGAGTGAGACCATGCAATGCGCAATTTAGGAAGTCTGGATGAAGCAAGGTTGCTCGGTCGATAAGTTTTCCATATTTTACTAAGTGTGGGATCCATGCAACTAATGTGAATAATGGAAATAATTTATTGTGATCACACACTTATAATAGTTGAAGCAACAACATAAATCACTGATAACACATGAACAACATGCTTCCCTCAATGAGACAACTTTGCGACGAGCTTCCACCAAGTATAACACCAAACACTTTGCAACAACAGTGATGACACTTATGCGACAATGCTTCAAAATTTGGAAATGAGTGCGAAACATGTTTACATGGTAAGACCAAATAATTTACACAAATATTAACCCTTGAAACCACCAAAAATATCTTTTGTGAAATGTTCAAGACTCCACATGTCAAAATATGTGATCAGGAGATCATGTCCAAGCTATGAAAAATGCTAAAAAATGAAAGTGCTTAGAAATTGTTGCAATCTAAATTAATAGAAAGGTCTCGTCGCTGTGATTCTAGAGCCGTGAACGGTTCTCAAAACCGAGGTCGTATGTAGAAGTTATGAAGGTTTGGAAAGCCCAATAAACTCCAAAAATGAGTTGAGCAAGTTTGTCTTTCAAACTTTGGAAATTTTTTAAGAAGAATATTCTAAGCAATATTCCTTGGAATATTTCATAGGAGCTAATTGGATGTGGAGAAGTGGCAAACCTTCATTTGAGGCTAGTTTGACTTTATTTGTTCGTCGCCTATCACAGTCTACCACGTGGCAAGCTCGGAGGCCGCCACGTGGCCCCGGGTCGTGGAGAATTTGGCTATGTAAAACTTTGTTGCCGTTCTGGAGGTTCGAACCGGTGACTTTCTCACTCGAGCACAATGGCCTGACCAACTTTGCTATCCATTGTGTCTTAACAATAATGGAACCTGAGTTCTATTTAAAGGTTACAAAAGTTTCAGGAGAAAAAAAAAGGGCTAGCCCCTTAGGGCTAGCTCGGATGTCATATAACTGAACGACTGTGACCTGAGGCTAGCACTAGTGGTTGTAACTTCTGCCCATGAACTGTTAAATGTGACCACTAATACAAGTTTATTGCAACAATGCTATTAACGGATTACCCAGCAGTTAGTGCGGGGGCGGTCAAATGCCACCCCCCCTAACATTAAATGTGGCAGTTTACGATTCCGCTGGTTTGGGAGGGGCTCACCAAAGTTGGAGGATTTAACGAATTTAGTTTTTTAACTAGCAGTTCCTCCACTTTTAGTGGGGTTTTTGGGGGACATTGGGCAATGTTCATGGGGAGGCCATAACTTCCTCATTATTGAACCAAATTGGGTGCAAAAATAGTCAATTTTGGGTCTTTTTGACATTCTAAGCAGTTTGGCATAGGTTTCAGGTCAAACAGAGGTGTTCTTCAGTAGTTTTATCTTCAAGTAAGATTAAGGAGCCATCAGGGCCATCATGGATAAGGCAATGTATTGGGCTCTCTTTATCTATTTTATGTAAATGAATAGCCATCTCTGGTTAATTTATAATTTCTAAAGATGATTTTAAAGAGATTTTTTCATATTGAGGCTTATTTCCAATTGTACTTACATTTTGAGCAAATTAATACAAACAGGGACATGCCATTGGGAGCTGGACCGGCAGATGTAGCCCAGGAGGGGTGAAATGCGTCAACAATTTGTTGTGTAATGTGCTTTGTGAAGTTTATTTTCTGTTATTTACTACTGTACAATGATAAACAATTAAAATAATAAATCAATCATCACACAGAAATATGATAAACACATCCAGAACTAATTGTTTAACCTACAATATGAAGTAGAACCTTATGCACATATTATCATATCTGTTTGGATACTTTGCATAGCATAAAAAATATCATCCATTCAGATCAGGTTGTTATTAGAGCTAGAGTTCTACTCGATGTATTGTTCTTTTGCAAGGTTTTTTTAACTGTTTTCAAGGTTTTTGATGCTTACTAGGCTAAAGCTTAAGAGAGGAGAAGGTTAATTGGCAAGGAATTACAGTAATCCTCAACCAAGGAGGGCAAGAGTGCCATTATCTCCACCTTCAATTTCACCTCAAAGAGAAGTAGAAGAAGCCATAAGCATTCCTACAAGGGAAGGAGAAAATCCATGAAGAAGTTGATCCCAAAGAGGAAGAAAGGGTGTTTAGAAAAGCATTCCTTGATTTGACAGAAATGGTGAGAGTCCTTTATTAAGAAAGGAATGAAAGGCTTTAAGGAGAAGGATCCAAACTTCACAAGGAAGGAGAAGGATCGTCAGGAGGCCATAATGATGAGGATAAATCCAAGAAGGGTAATGGAGGAAATGGAGATAGTGGAAAGTATCCATCATCACCCTCATATTCATCTTCATCAACCTCTACATCATCTTTAGTTCATCATTCTCACTAAGTCAAGAACACGGGTAAAAGTCCTTTTATTAAACTTGATGTTAATTTTGAATTGCAAAAGTTTGATGGTGAAGTAAATGCAAAAAAGCTAGATAATTGTATTAGGCAATTAGAGGTCTACTTGAGAATTCAAAATTTTCATGATGACAAAACCAAAATTCAGCTAGCTTCTTTGAGAATGGAAGGTGCAGCTCTTGTTTGGTGGGAATCCAAGACAAAGGAGGAGATCAAGAAATATGGTAAGATAATTTTATCATGGTCTGATTTCATTTCTGCAATTAAACAACAATTTTATCCATTAGCTCACATGTAGAAAGACATAATGGATTGGAAAAATTTTAAACAGTTGAAAGGATAAAATGTTCAAGTTTATACTCAAGAATTTAGAAGAATAGCTCTTTTACTAGGAATTGATTTGCATAGCCAAGACACTTTACTCAAGTATATAGGAGGTTTGCATACTTACCTAAGACATACCATTATAATGTTTAACCCTACAAGCTTAGATGAGGTTTGTGTTCAAGCCACACATTTAGAGGTAAGGGGTAAACAAAATTTAGATGGGAATGAGGAAAGAGAGTTTAAAGGAAAATGAAAGAAAAAGAGAAATGCAAATTATAGGAAAGGGAAGGGAATATTTTTCTGCAAACATTGTTCCAAAACAAGCCATGATGAGGACCATTGTTGGAAACTTCATCCGGAGATGAAACCAAAAAGTTTTAAAACCAAAGATAAAGCCAAAGAAAAAGGCAAGACAGTTGCAATAGCTGAAAAAGACTTATGGTATGAATCAGGAGATGAAATAAAAATCATAGCTGTGACACTAAAGAACTTGAAGGGAAAAGAGAATGAAACAAAACATAGTTCTAGTATTTCTAATTGTCACATAGAGGCTCCAAATGAAAAGAAGAAAATTGAACTATTTCATGTGAGGGTCATTTCCAAACATACCAAGGTAGACACACTATTTGATAGTGGGTCGCAAGTGAACCTTATTTCTAAAGACTTAGTCAAGAAACCAAATCTTGAAACCATTCCACATCCTAAACGATATCCTCTTGGTTGGATTTGTAAGGATGCAAATTTATAGGTTTCAAAGAAGTGCATGTTGCGCTTTGCCATAACAACACATTTTATTGACACAGTTGAATTAGATGTTGTTCCGCTTGATATTACAGGTGTGGTGTTGGGAAGTCCTTAATTCTATGACAGGAAAGCTATCTTCCATTTCCATGAGAAAAATTACCATTTATTCAAGGATGGCAAGGAGTTTCTTGTGAGAGCACATCGCAAAAAGCTAGACTCTTCTTTAGTGAATGTTGGGCAGATGAAAATGCTTGTCAATTGAAGTCAAAATTTGATTTTGTTGATGATTAAACAAAGAGAAGTTGTACATAATCCTTTTCAGGTATATTCTGATATAAATAATGATTTTTTTCAGTCTGAAAGCAGGTTTTATTTGAAAGAAGATGAAAAGAAGTTGCAACAATTGTCTTTGGTGTCGATCGATGCAAAAAAAAAAGTGTCAGTGCAAGAAGGTGCAAAGATCTAAGAGAGGGTAAAGCATCCAAGAAAATAAGGCACCAAGTTCAGCAATGATCATTGCTGGTTTCAAAATGGCAGGGTACTATGGCAAGGAAACTTGGTCAGGAATCGACACAAGTACAAGGCTACTTCAGCAAAAAATCGCCATAAGGACAGGATGCAAGGTGAATGTAATTTTCAGTTTCCTTTGAAGGTAGACCAATGTAGGCACAATATGTTTACTACAAATTTCAGTTGCTGATTTTCAAGTTTTGATAATTTGCAGCATGACAAAGTAAAAGTTAGCAACAGTTGGTCAACAGATTCAAGGAAAAATTTGTCGTTTTATGAGAAGCTCCAATTAATGAAATCAGGGAGAGTTCAGTGGATTAAAATTGGAAGAGTGGAGATTTAGTCTCCTCATCTTTAGGTTTAGTAGTTCAAAGATCTTTTGGGGTCCAAAAGCTTCCCAGTGGGGAGGTGTGATCAGGAGATCATTTCCAAGTTATGAAAAATGCTCAAAAATGAAAATGCTCGGAAATGGTTGCAATATGAACGACCCGAAAGGTTTCGTTGCTGCGATTCTGGTGCCACAAAACGGTTCTCAAAACCAAGGTGGTATGCAAAAGTTATGAAGGTTTGAAAAGCCCAGTAAACTCCAAAATAGAGTTGACCAAGTTTGACTTTCAAACTTTGGAAAAATTAAAAAAAGAATATTCTAAGGAATATTCCTAGAATATTCCTTGGAATATTCCACAGAAGCTAATTTGATGCGGACAAGTGGCAGACATTTATTTGAGGCTGGTTTGACTTTATTCGTTCATGGCCTATCACAGGCTGCCATGTGGCAGGCCCAAAGGCTGCCACATGGCCCCAGGTTGTGGAGAATTTGGCTATGTAAAAATTTGTTGCTGTTTTGGAGGTTCAAACTGGCAACCTACCCGCCCGAGCACAAAGGCTCGACCAACTCTGCTATCCGTTGTGTCTTAAGAACAATGGAACCCGAGTTCTATTTAAAGGTTAAAAAAGTTTCCGGAAAAAAAAAGGGTGCTAGCCCCTTAGGGCTAGCCTAGATGTCATATAACCGAACGACTGCGACCACAAGCTAGCACTGGCAGTTGTAACTTCTGCCCATGACTGTTAAATGTGACCACTAATACAATTTTATTGCTACGATGTTGTTAACGGATTACCTAACGGTTAGTGTGAGGGCAGTCACATGCCACCTCGCCTAACAATAAATGTAGCAATTTTGATTCCGCCGATTTCAGAGGTGCGCGCCAAAGTTCCCATATTTAACTAATTTAGTTTTTTAACTAGCAATTCCTCCACTCTTAGTGGGGTTTTAGGGGGACATTGGGCAATTTTCATGGGGAGGCCATAACTTCCTCATTATTGAACCAAATTGGGTGCAAAAATAGTCAATTTTGGGTATTTTTAATATTGTGAGCAGTTTGGCATAGGTTTGAGGTTGAACAGAGGTGTTATTCAGCAGTTTTAGCTTCAAGGAAGATTAAGGAGCCATCAGGGAGAAGGTAGTGTATTGGGCTCTCTTTATCTATTTTATGTAAACGAATAGCTATATTTGGTTAATTCATACCTTATGAAGCTAATTTTACAGAGATTTTTGCCTATTGAGGCTTATTTCAAATTGTACTTACATTTTGAGCAAATTAATCAAACAGGGACATGCCATTGGGAGTTGGACTGAAAGATGTAGCCCAGGAGGGGTGAACTGCGTCAACAATTTGCTATGTAATGTGCTTTGTGAAGTTTATTTTCTGTTATTTACTGCTGTACAATGATAAAAAATTAAAATTCTAAATCAATCCTCACACATAAATCTGATAAACAAAGCCAAAACTAATTGTTTAACCTGCAATATGGAGGAGAAGATTATGCACACATTATCATATCTCTTTGGATACTTTGCATAGCGTAACAAATATCATCCATTCAGATGAAGATGACACTTTGAGTTTCTTGCAAATGGGACAAAAAAACTTAGTGAAAACACATGCAATAAGTCTTAATGTTTGCGATGACATTATGAAAGACCAGAGTAGTGATTAGAGGCTCAGTATTTAGCTCAAAATTGAAAGTGACCATAAATTCTCCAAACTAGAATGGTGGGATAGAGCTCGTCACTAGGATTCCAACGTAACTCGTTTCATCAAAATATGAGTTCTTCTGAGTAAATTATGGTCTATTGTTCATTTTCTCAAACAGGTAAAAATTGTGCACAACAGTGACAGACTGATGACTTGGAAGTCCAGTCAGCACCTCAAGAATATTCAGGGAATATTCTCCAGATTTCAGCCAGTGACACTGTGACAAGTGTCACAATCACATTTTCCAATATTTCTTGGGGAAGTTGAATTTTTTCCTCGTAATCCTAAGTTTGAAATTACCTCTATGGTGGATTATTATTTTAATGCTGAAATTTTTGGGCCAATGGAGAAGGGCCATGTGGCACAGCCAGAGGCTACCACGTGCCCTCCCCCATGGCAAGGTTGGTGGCATGTTAGTTTTATGGCAAGGTCAAATTAAAATGTTAGCATACATATATTATTGCATATATATTTTATATACAAAGTTGGATCAAGATCAGATGGGCGCATATATATTTTACAAATAATTCTTATCCAAATTTTTATACCAAGGTCAAAACCGGAGTTTCGTTAAACAAAATTCTATGGCGGGGGTCGGGGTCGAACCCACAACCACCCGCATATATCTCCAATGCCTTACCGCCATACCATACCACAAGCCCTTGTTAACATAAGGACTCCACCTATATTTGAATTTGATCCTCTCTATGGTTGGGGGTTCGGAGGGGGCCAGCCCCGTGGGCCAACCCCCTCCCACATGTGTCTGAAGCACTCAAGACTGAGAGTGTTATGTGGATTAATCCCTCTTGCAGACAAGAGAGATCTCCCTAGTATCTTAAGGATATCTAGAAACAAACAAACCAAATGAAAACCATTTTCTCTAGATTATTATGATTCAGAATTATTAATTAACTAAGTTTGAGGAGATGCTCCTACCTAAAGTCCAATGCTTGCTGTAATCTTCAATTCAGTCGCTCCAAAAGAGGTTAATTTAGCATGTAAGACCTGCATCCAAAGACAAGAAAAAGATTAAAAGCACCTGCAAGATATAATAATTCAGAAACATTAATCTATCTCAGTGATCAAGGAATCCAAGAATTAAATTACTCAAATAGATATATGAACAACTTAATGATAAAATAGAATCCATTTGTATTAACTTGTATGATAAGAAGTAACCCTACAACCTTGTCGCCTTGATGTCATACAGGTTCTTCTAGGGTCCTAAACAGCCGTTTTCCATCGGATTGATAAGCCTTCATCTCTCTGAACTATCATGAATTTGGACATGAGTATGTGATTGTTCTCATGTCAATGATGCCAAGTAAAGAGAGAATGATTTATTCAGCAATTCACCTCAAAACAACCAAATTATAAGTACCCTTAAGATTGAAACATGATCTCAATTTATAGCAGAAGGGAGGTAGTTTTGGTTCCAATAAGAAAGGGATAAATTCCTTTCATGAAGGTATTAAGCTCCAAATACCAAGGGATAGGCTTTTTTAATGAACGGATAGAGGTTCATGAATGGAGGAATTGAAGCTCGACCAGATTACGCTTCTAGAAGCCTCTAGCTGGGAGAATATTCACCAGCTCGGCTTCTAGAACTTAATTTTTCCTTTATTTTAATTTTTACGAGGTCCATAGTTTTAGCAAGCAGAATGTGTGGGATGTGCCGTAGGTTATAGAGCAAGAAACTGTGGTACCGCAGGCAATGACTAGGAAAAGTGCAGAGTTAGACTAATTAGGGTTTTGAATGAGCTTTTCTCCAATTCCAAGACTTGGTTTAGGAACTTTATAATTTTGGACCTCTAAGGGAGCATAATATAGGTAATGATGAACCCATATAGACATTTGAATGTCATGGTGACAAATTTTAGTGTAATAGATTTCCCCCTAAAGTGCGAAGTCTGAAGTAGTTATGAAGAGTGAAGTGCTTTATCATTCCGAGGATTAGGTTGTGGAAATATCAGTTGAAACCTGTAAAAAAATTCAATGCAAACATATATTTTTATATTATCGCTGAAGTAGGCATTCCCATACTTAGATCAAAACTAGATACATGTTCTGATACAGAAATGATTTTAGAATTACATCAATAGTAGACACAGCATGGACGCAACCATCTGTCATAAGTAGTCTACTATATTATGAATAATAAAACTCCTCGCATCTTGGACGGTGGAAACTAGATCCAGGGTCTTGATTTCCGCTTCCCGAACTAGTACGATTCTATCCATGTGATTGATTTAATTCGAAGTCGAACATGGTAGAAACCACTTGATTACCAGTCAATGATGTGAACTGTTAACAAGTGTGAGAGAAACCACCAATAATGACAATTTTTCTCAAAGTACTCAGTACAATCCATGAGGCGTGAATGAATGATTTACAGTCAAACACTTCACAAAGTCATTTGATCGAAGGTCAATGATGCAACCTGTCGTCGAAGGAGAGAAACCTACCATTAGGGCATGCAAATCCCAAGGTACTGATAGGATTCTAGATCAACCTTGTAGATGATGTGCTGTCATCAATAGAAAGTGACCCGTCGTAGGAAAGCCCACGACATGAAACCATTAGATCAAGTTTTGAAGAAATTTTAGCAGGACTGACTTAGGGATGGTCAACGTGAATGGAGACAAATGTTTGCAATGAATGGTTTATTTGAACTGTCTCTTGAACACATAACGACAATGCAGATAGTTTGGTGACAATTGACCTAAAGCTAATACCCAAAAACTTGCTGAAGACTTTCAATGTGGTTTGATTAACTGTTAGATAAAGGATTTTCCCAACCCAATTATGAGTGTGACAAAAGTGTCGTGTTCAAGAGAGGTATAGTACTTTTTGGAACAAAGTATGAAAACTGGATTCATTTTCTGTCTTTTTCCCCCACCATTTCTGGCAAGTACCTCTTTATTTTCAACAAGCTTGAGGAGGATAACATTTGCTGCTTGTATAAGCTCATCCTTCGGATGAGTCCAACTTAGTATTAAAATCAAACCCTAGGAAGGAGTGGTTCATTCCTGTTTGTAATTTACAAGCCCTTTATTGTTAAGTTTTAATGAGTCCAATATAGGTGAAACTCAGTGTTTTTCAGTTTTAGGGAGTCAGAAAAAAAATTAAGAAAACTTCATGGGTGTACTTTTTTGTAAATTTATTCTCTCAAGCCCAAAAAAGGATAAACTAATGCAGGAGAGAACTCTATTGACCATGATTAGTCAACATATACTTTTTTTGTAAATAGTCCATTTCAGTCTAGAAAAGGGGTAAACTTATACTGAAAGGACGACTATTCATTTCCTTTAACGAGTTCGAATAGTCAAGTACTCGGCAATATTTTCATGTTTAGAGGGTGTGAAAAGGGCTTGAAATAGAACTCCAGGGTTTCTCTTTTTCGTAATTTTCAAGAGCCCAAAAAAGTGATAAAAGTGTACTCATCATCAAAATAATTCTTTTCACCCGAAAAACCTATTTTCTACACATAAACTCGAAAAATTAAAGATATTTGTTTCCAATAATTAAAAACTTTTGAAAAATAACTTTTTAAAGTGGAAAAAACATAAAATAATATTTTATTCATTCAAAAAATATTATAAAAAGTAGATCAACAAAGTCATTTTCACCTTTTGTATTCAGAGTTGAAAGTTGAGAGCTTTTGGAAGAAAAAAGTTCTAGATGTGATAACAGGAGAACTGACTGCTCAAATCGAAAATCGTCAAATCCAGGTAGTCCACAACACTCTTCTCTTCATTTTTATCCATTTGAATTCTCTTTTTAAGTTTTGAAATCATTTTTTGAGGGGAAAAAAGGTTTAAAAATCTGAAATTATCGGATAATGTATTGGTTACCTGCGGACCCTAATAATTTTCCAAAAGGAAAATTATCGAGCTAACGCAGTTTTATGAAGAGCATGTGAGGGGGTCCGCACTATCTCTATATAAAAACTACGTAGGCGCCATGAGAAAAGGAAATTTATTAAATTCTCTCAAAAATAGTTGAAAATTCTCACTCTAAAAGCTTCTAACCTTCAAATGCGTCCATTTGCAGATTATTCCACAATGTTGGAGTGGAGAGAACGTGAGCACAAAGAGGTAGAAGATGCGGCTATGAATAATCTAGCCATAATGCGTGTGTTGAGAAATTGTGGATTGTACAAATTCAGGGCATGAGGGCACAAGTGGAACTAATGATCTGGCCGATGAACAAATGGGAGGTCCAAGAACAATGTTTTGTCATCGGTGATCACAAGCTAGAACTTGAGCTTGAAGACATTTACTTTCTCACTGGTTTATCCAAACAAGGTGAACATATTTATTTGTTTGGAGCTAGGCAAGATGGCCTGCCTATTGCTAGCTATAAATACGAATTCTGCAGTGACGAAGCTGATCCAAAATATAACCATATAGACATAAAGACTATCCTACGTCTTGATCTTAAAGTCGTTGCATTCACCGTGACCAGGTTGTGTGGAAGTGCAGCTCCACATGTGGCTACCAAGTCTCAGATGCAGACAACAGTTGACTATTATAGAGGTACCATTTTCAATTGGTGTGAAGGGGTATTGGCCAATATGAAAGGCCAATTGACCAGAGCAAAAAAATCAAAGTTGAAAAACTTTGGGTATGGTGCCATCTTGGTATCTTTTCCTTTGGAGAGGATTCCATCCCTCGCCTCTCAGTTGATCTCTGTTGATCCTGGTGAACCTAGAGAGCCTCGCATGGTATGCTGGGTTGCACTAATGTCCCGCCATGGTGTCGATGGTTGTGTGGTAGTTCTATTCACTCCAACATATTTTCATTGGCTTCAGAGCCAAATCTTTGCTATTGAGGATTTCCCGTATGCAGGCATAGATTTCTGAGGTGATCTCAAGACGTCCTTACCTCCAGGGGTACAATGGGATGAATCAGGTAAATGAATCATTTTGATGTGTTTTAACTCTAATTTTTATTTTGTTTTTTGATCGTCCAATATTGATAACAAAATTTAAAATGCAGATGTTGGTCCATGAAGGCCAGCCACTCTTCGTAACTTTGAAAGGAAGCCAACAGAGCCTGTTGCACAGCCAAAAAATCAAGCAGCAGAAATCCTTACTGACTTGGAGCAAAACCTAGAGAGGTTGACTATAGATATCCCAGAGACATCGATGGATGATATTCCGCTTCATCTCCAGAGACACGTTACTGGTGTTCCTGGCCAGTTTAGGAGATTCCTGTGCAGGGTGGTGCGGGTGATAGTTTACTACCATGATCATCACCATGGATAGTGGATGATCATCACGGAATATTGTATTTTGTTTTTTGTATCACTATATTTCAAATCATATGGTGTTTTAAACCTATGATTGTGGATGATGTAATATTTTTTGAAAACAAAAATTCCTATCTATGATATTACTATTTTCTGTGGCTATCTTGTTCAACACATATCGAATGTTGTTTTGGTTTACTATTTTAACATTGTAAATGTCTATTTATAACACTATTAGCTAATGCATCAGCCAATGTATTTAAATTTCTTGGAATGTGTTGATATTCGATGTAATCAAATTGCCTTTCCAAGAGACTAACCTTCAAAAATAATCTCAATAAAACTGGATTTTTAATTGTGTATACCCTATTTAAATGTAATACAATGAGTTATGAATCTAGCCTAATGATCAATTGTTGAATTCCAAATGAAATGGCACCAGATAATAACTCAATCACTGCGCTATATTCTGCAACATTATTCGTTGTTTGACCAAGGCTTATCCCATGCATAGAAACTAACTCATCAGTGGGTGAATAAATAACCCAGGCTGTGGAAGAAATACTCTGTGTACTACGATAGGCACCATCAGCAAAACCAATGTACATTTGAACAGTTGTCGACATCTGCAATATCAAGAGTAATCAAGTTAAGCAGTGATAGTAGTAAAAGTAAACTTAAACTAGACACACTCATCTAATCTATGGCATCTAACTTAGAAAAATATCTAATGTACAAGTGAGATCTTCACACAAGAATCAAGCATAATATCTCTTCAGATAAATTCCATTTCTGAGTTTATCTAAAGAGACCCCGTCATAATTAGTCAATTCATAAGCCCCTTTAGCAAGTGCTCGCTTGAAAATGTAAGGACCATGCCACATTGGTTCGAATTTCCTAGCTCTTAGCTTATCGTTAGCTTGATCATATACCAAGACTAGGTCACCTTCTGAAAAAATATGAGGTGTAACACTTCGATCATACTGAGCTTTAACGCGTTTTTTATGAGATTCGACTATTAATGCATCGGTGCGCCGAGTCTCATATAATTGTGCTAAGTAAAAAAAGCATTTTTCCTCTTCAGAGGTAGCTGGTAGTAACTCTATGGCTAATTGTAGTGATGGTATTTCGCATTAAATAGATAACACAACTTCTAAACCATAAAATAGTTGAAAAGGAGTGAACCCTGTTGCAGTTTTTACTGAGGTTCGATATGCCCATAGCACTGAAAAAAGCATGGTATGCCAATTTGATTTATGAATTCTGATCATCCTTTTAATCATGGTGGTTAAAAATTTATTAACGACTTCAACCTGACCATTAGCCTGCAAGTAATATGGAGTAGAGTTATCATGGCACAAGCCAAGTTGATCAGAAAGTTTGGTCATCATGATATTTCGAAAATGACTCCCATGGTCAGTAATAATAGCTTGGGGTACACCGAAACAAGAAATTACATGATTGAATACAAACGTAGCTGCAATTTTTCCATCTGCCACAAATGTAGGCATCGCCTCAACCCATTTGGTAAAATAATCTACTGCGATAATAATATACCAATGCCCCCTGGCCGAGTGAGGGTTACATGTAATGAAATCGATGCCCCATTTTGCAAAATGACCGACAACCATTATGGGGGGAAGAGGAGCTGGTGGTGCACGCATATTTTGATCAAATATCTGACAGTTGCGGCATTTTTGGACCGTGAGAATGAAATATTTGAATAATTACGACCAGAAATAACCAGCACGCAATATATTTTGGGCTGTGGCATACCCAGACATATGACCACCAGACGCTCCAAAGTGGCAGTCATTCAAAACTTTTTCAGCCTCTTCATGAGTTAAACATCGTTGAAATACAAAACCCGCACCACGATGATAAAGTGTGTCTCAAACAATATTGTATTGCTGAGATTGGTAACAGATCCTTCGTTGATTTGAACGTGAGAGTTCAGGACGAAAGGTTTGGTTTTGGAGATAAATTATTTTATCTCCATACCATGGATCTAATGTACTGATAAGAAACATAGATTCATCAAAAATCATATGCTCTACCACAGTTTCTGTCTCAATATTTGGGAAGTCACACATAAGTTCGGCGAACACCAGTGATTTCTTTGATTTGAATTTTTCAAATTCTAAATCAAACTCCTGAAGGATAACAATCCATTTATAGTATTTGCCCTCGAGTAATTGTTTAGTCAAAATGTACACCATCGGGTTGCAATTAGATATCACAGTTGTTTTTCGTAACAATATGCAATGACGGAAAATTTGGACATCTTGAACTGCTGCCAAGGCCAATTTATCCACATGAAAATATTTAATTTCAGTCAGATTGAGATTCCGACTGAGATATTAAATCACATGTTCATTGTGGAATTCATCCTCTTGAACTAATACCATTCCAATGGTGAAATCAGAGGCTTCTAGGTATAAAAAGTAATCATGGTTGTAATTTGGTGGATGCAATAATGGTGCATGGGTTAACACGTGTTTCAAAGCATCAAAATATTGATCAGTGATCTCATCCCAAATAAAAGGAACATTTTTTTTCAACAGTATGGTAAAACCTTTTGTTAGCTCAGCATAGTTCTGTATAAATATATGCATAAAGTTTGCTCTCCCTTGCAAACTTTGGAGTTGGCGAAGTGTGGAAGGAGGAGGTAAATTGACAATAGCCTCAACCTTCGATGGGTTGACACGAATGCCTATTTTGGAAACAACAAATCCCAACAATCTACTAGATTGCACACAAAAAACACATTTGTGGGGATTCAACCGAATCTTATAATGCCTACATCTCATAAAAATTCTCTTAAATGGGTAGGATGATCTTCCCTGTGTAATGAATGAGCAGGTAAATCTTCGAGATAAGGCTGCACAATGTGTTTAATGTCATGAAAAGCATAAGACACTGCCCTTTGAAAAGTTGCACCAACATTCTTTAATCTGAAGGGTAGTTTACAATAAGCAAAAGTTCCCCAAGGACAAATGAACGCTATTTTTGGTTGATCAGCAGAGAGTATGTTTATTTGATTGTATCCAGAAAATCCATCCATAAATGAGTACATTTCATTTTCGGCACAATCATCAATGATTTGATCGATATAGGGAGTTGGATAATTATCTTTTGGACAAGATTTGTTAATATCCCTATAGTCGATGCATACTCATATGGTTCCTTGTTTTTTAGTAACAGGAACAATATTAGATATCCAATCAGTTAAAGGAATTGGATAAATAAAACCTAATTTTAGTAATTCAGCCACGATTAAAACTTTTAATCACATGCAATCAAAGAAAATTTCAAAAAAAAATCCTGAAGTATCTAAGGAAAAAACCAAATTGTTTACACACCTAGAAAATCTAAGAGATCAAACCACACACAAACAGTAGATTCCCACACTAAAAACACCAGTTGGTGATGAAATCCAACATCGTAGAATTTAATGCAGAAATGGCGGTTGGAACTGTTACCTCAAAAACCTGCTTAATGAAATAGACCGGTGTAAGTTTCTCCACTTAAACCATCTTGAGTGAAGAGAACCCTCCGGAGAGTCCAAGTGAGTCTAGCCAACGTTTGCTCCATGTACAATGGGACCTTCCCTCCATCATCACCTTGGGAAAGAATCTTAAAGTTTATGGCCACTAAGGTCACCAACGAGAACACATATACCTGGGGGGACAGTCTACAGTCCGATATACATGCAAGGACAGAGTAACAAGCTCAATCCCCTTGAAGAATCCTTGACATAATCCAAGGTTTACTGAAAAGTGACCCCAGGCTCCTCGACAATGGTCTATCCGAGGTTTACCATTTTTAATACGTGCACATCTTCTATCTTTCCCAATGAGATAGGTATGATTACCTCACTGGTTCGGACATGATCTCGTGCTTAACTCCATTAGGAGGAGCTTCCTAGATCATACATGCTACAATTGGATTTTCCTACCGCAAGATTTACTACTTGTTTGTTTGAACTACCTTGGAATGTTAACTACAACCTATTCCAAGACACTAGCCTGAGCTATGTTGGTGGAAAAGAGCCCTAGAAAATATAGAAATTTCTATATTGATTTTAATTAAGCGTTACTTTTAGTTTGGTTGTTTCTTAGGTTAAAAGGTATGGAAATGAAACTTCGATGATGTTTAATGACCCGACTCAAAAATACGATAAAATGCATCTATATGGAAGGAAACTCATTTATTTTCAATGAAACCTATTTAAGGAAAGATTTGAGAGATTTCAATAACTTTCAAAACATCAATTCTTTCTTTGATAAACAAGAAACTTTGAAAAGAAGACAATTCCTTGAGAACTCAATTTCACAGAAGAAAAATCACTTGTTCAAAATGAAATTCTTTATATCATTCAAATCAGAAACTAGAATCAAACTTCTTCCAAAAGAAAACTAAAACTCTTAAAAAAAAAAATTCAAAACCAAAAGAAAAATCTATTTTTGAACCCTATCTAAATTTTTTTGAGGATGTTTATGCTTAGTTTGTAATCTAACCAAGAAATTTCTGCTTATCTCAGCAAGAAATCAAAAACATACAATAATGGTTTTAAAGTGAAATTTAGACCTTATCAAGCTAAAAGGTTTTCTAAATTTGCAAATGAAAATAAAATCTAATTTTCATAAAAGAAATACTTGCATCAATTTCAATGGCTCAACAAGAAAACGATGACATACCAATTAGCTGAGGTATATAAAGGTTTCTGATTCAGAGCAACAAGAAGACAGGGAAAAAACTCACTCATAAAATGCAAATCAGTTGAAAAGATCACTTCAAAGACAGAAATTGCTGAAATAAATTCACACAGAAGGCTTTTGACAGTCAAGACAAGTTGGGGTAATTACAGAGAATCAAGTAATTACACTCCTGAAAACATAATTTTATTTTTTCAAAAATTTTCCAGAAGTCTACAGTTTTTAATGGAAAAAGGTGTGGTACTGCACTATTTTTCACTAAAATATGAGGAGTCTACCACTCTGTTTTTAAACAAAAAGTGCGGAAGGCAGGAAAAAACACAAAAAAAAATAAAAATATAGATTTACAATCAGGAATTCTAATGAGTTATTTACCCAAACCAGTTTTGAACTAATCAAAATCAAAGAATTTATTCAAAAATCAAACCGAAAATCAAAAAAGAAAACTAAGTTCAAGAAATCCCCAATAGAGTCACCATTTTGTTATGCGGATTAATCCCTCTTGCAGACAAGAGCGATCTCCCTAGTATCTTAAGGATATCTAGAAACAAACAAACCAAATGCAAACCATTTTCTCTATATTATTATGATTCATAATCATTAATTAACTAAGTAAGAGGAGATTCTCCTACCTAAATTCCAACGCTTGCTGTAATCTTCAATATAGTCGCTCCAAAAGAGGTCAATTCAGCATGTAAGACTTGCATCCAAAGACAAGAAAAAGATTAAAAGCACCTGCAAGATATAATAATTCAGAAACATTAATCTATCTTAGTGATCAAGGAATCCAAGAATTAAATTACTCAAATAGATATATGAACAACTTAATGACAAAATAGAATCCATTTGTATTAACTTGTATGATAAGAAGTAACCTTACAACCTTGTTGCCTTGATGTCATACAGGTTCTTCCGCGGTCCTGAAAAGTCATTTTCCATCGGATTGACAAGCCTTCATCTCTCTGAACTAACATGAATATGGACATGAGTATGTGATCGTTCTCATGTCAATAATGCCAAGTAAAGAGAGTATGATTTCTTCAGCAATTCACGTCAAAGCAACCAAGTTCTAAGTACCCTTGATACTGAGACATGATCTCAATTTATAGCAGAAGGGAGGTAGTTTCAGTTCCAATAAGAAAGGGACAAATTCCTTTCATGAAAGGATTAAGCTCCAAATACCAAGGGATAGACTCCTTTAATGAAGGGATAGACATTCATGAATGGAGGGATTGAAGCTCGACCAGATTACGCTTCTAGAAGCCTCCAGCTGGGAGAATATTCAACCAGTTGTGCTTCTAGATCTTACTTTTTCTTTTATTTTACCTTTTACGGGGGTCCGCAGTTTTAGTAAGTAGAACGTGCGGGATGTGCCACGGGTTATAGAGCAAGAAACTATGGTACCACAGGCAATGACTAGGAAAAGTGCGGAGTTAGGCTTTTTAGGGTTTTGAATGAGCTTTTCTCCAATTCCAAGACTTGGTTTAGGAACTTTATAATTTTGGACCTCTAAGGGAGCATAATATAAGTAATGATGAACCCATATAGATAACTGAATGTCATGGTGACAAATTTTAGTGTAACAGAGAGCCAATACCATTCCGGAAATATTTTTAAAACGAAATTAAACCATGTTATTAACACCTTAATCCGTGGTTAAGCCACGTAATCCGCAATCAATGGTAAAACGTAGTTAGCTATAAACGTGCTCTTAACCACACTTTAATACATAATTATATTAATATTAAGTGTGGTTTATCTTGGCGAAATATTTTGCGGACCGGCCAAATGCGGAGAATCTCCACTTTTAGTGGAGTCAACTGGTGGACTTCTAGATTTAGTGGAGAAAAACTAGGAAAATTTGGTTTTTCCATAACTGAGGCAATTTTCGACCAATTTTGGCTTAGGAAGAGTCATTCTTGGTATATTTTGATGTTTTGGAGCCAGTGGAGTAGGTTGCAAAGGAAACATGAGACTGTAAATATCAAATTTTCACAATTGAAGCTAATAAAAATGCCCAAGCTATGAAACTGGACCAAGGAGATGTAGCCCAGGAGGGGTGAACTCCATTCATAAAAAACATGTGTATTTGACTTTGTTATTTTTGCTTTTTTTATATTCTTCTGTTCAAAATTGAGTTTCCATGCTTTTAATTTCATGAAATACACTTAATCTCATCAAGTTTATTGAATTGTCAATCATAAGCACATGTATAAACCCTTGTATAAGAAGCAAACCAAAGCACTTTCATGTTAATTCTGAAACTCATATTAGCACAAAATTAACTAAAAATTAATTTTAGAACAATTTTTTATTAGAGCACAAGGTTGCTAAAGGTTATTTGCTGGATTTTCTTGAGATTTTGCAAGAAGGGTTTTAATAGTTGCAATTTTGTGATGCTTACAAGGTTGAAGTTGCAGAGAGGAGAAGGGAAGCTATTGGTTGTTAGTCCTAAGATTAGGAAAATAAGAAAGAGAGCTGAGAGAGCATCATCTTCACCCAAAGTTCCACTCAAAGTTTCACTTGAAGCACCTCAAGTTCTATCTCCAGCCGTTGAGATTGAAGAGGTACAAATTGAACAAGAAGCTAAGGTGATTGAAGAGGTACAAATTGCACAAGAAGCTAAGGTGATTGAAAAGGTACAAGCATCAAAGGTTGAGATTGAATCCTTAGAAATTATGCCAGGTGTTAGAGAGAGTCATGGACATTCAAAAGAAGAATATGTCAAGAGATACTTCAAGGACATTCAAAGAATGGTTAAAATCATGTTTGATGCATTCACTGCTAAAAGAGAAGGAGAAGGTTATAAGCCTCCACATGGAGAAGGATCTTCAGATGGTAAGAAGGATGAAGAGAAGAGTTTGAAGGGCAGTGGAGGAAAGCCACCTCCATCTCCACCATCCTCATCCTCATCATCTTCATCAACATCTTCATCTTCCACTTCCACCACAAAAACCACCCACACTCATTCAAAAATCCCAAAAGGAAAAACTCCATTACTCAAGTTGGACATCAAGTTTGAATTTCCCATGTACAATGGAGAGGTAAATGTAGAGAAGTTAGACAACTCGATCCATCAATTGGAGGTATACTACAAAATTCAGAATCTACAAGAGGGTGACATAAAGATCTAGTTGGCTTCATTAAGGCTAGAAGTAGCAACACTAATTTGGTGGGAGGCAAAGTGTCAAGAGGAAATGTGAATTCATGGTAAGATATCCATTTCTTGGGTTGAATTCATTTCTTCCATTAAAAGAAAATTTTATCCATTAGCCAATATGCAAAAAGTGGTTATGAGTTGAAAAATCTTTAGGCAACTCAAAGGCCAAACTGTTCAAGAGTACACCCAGGTGTTTAAAAAGAGGGATTTTTTGTTAGGAGTAAAATTGAATTCACAAGACACACTCTTGAAATACATTGGGGGTTTACATTCCTACTTGAACCATACTATCCTTATGTTTAACCCAAAAAAATTAGATGAATTATGCCATGCAAGCCATGCATATTGAAGCAAGGGGAAAGAACATTCAGGAAGAGGGTAGTAAGAAGAAGCCATTCAAGGGTAAGGGAAAAGAAAGGGGAGGAAAATGGAAGGAAAAGAAGAATGCAAGCATCAAGAAAGAAGGGGAGAAAACTACATGCAAACATTGTTCCAAAGAGGGGCATAATGAAACCCACTATTGGAAAATAAATCCCAAAATAAGGCTAAAGAAACCAAATAACAAGGGGAAACAAAGATGATTGCCACCAAAAAACAAGATCTTGGATTCGATTCAGGAGACGAGACCAAGATTGTAGCCATGGTTAACAAAGGAAATTAAGCCAAATCAAGTACTAGTTCCTCAGATATTCAAAACAACACTCCAAATGGAGACACAAGGTTATAATTGTTCCATGTTAGAGTGATTTCAAATCATACAAAGATTGATACATTGTTTGATAGTGGGTCACAAGAAAAACTGATTTCAGAGGACTTCATCAAAAATCTTAACCTCGAAACCATACCACATCATAAACCATGTCCTTTGTTTTTGATAGTTAAGAATGCCAATTTACAGGTTACAAGGAAATGCATATTTCGATTTGCTATTACTGCAAAATTTGTTGATGAAGTCGAGTTAGATGTGGTTCCACTTGAAATTTCAGGGATTATCTCGGGAAGTCCACATTTGTATGATAGGAAAGAGGTGTTTTATCGCCATGAGAAAAAATATCATTTGCTTAAGGATGGGGTGGAGTATATTGTGAGAGCTCATCACAAAAAACTAAATATTTCTTTAGTTAATGCAGGGCAAATGAAGAGGCTAGTTAATGCAAGTAAAAGTTTTGTGCTTCTCATGATCAAGAAAAAGGATGATGTTGACTATGAATCTTTTGAAGGATGTCATGAAAAATTAAAATCTGATTTGTTTGAAGTGGTAAGTCAGCATGGCGAGATGTGTCAAGAATCAAGTGGGTTACCTCCCAAGAAGGGAATTCAGCATGAGATTCAATTGCAATAGGTTGTTCCGCTTCCAAAAATTGATATGTGTTGCATGTAAATTATGGAGAGTTTTTAAATCAAGAAGAAAATCTGAGAATTTCTGAAAAAAGGTATCATACACCCATCTACTTTGCCATGTGGTTCACCAATTTTTTTGGTACCAAAGAAGGACGAGACTTGACGCATGTGCATAGATTTCTGTGCACTGAATAAAATCACGGTAAAGAATCACTACCCACTCCCATGCATTGATGATTTTCTAGATCGTTTAAAGTATGAAATATATTTCACTAAGTTAGATTTTCAAAGTGGTTATCATCAAGTTAGAATAGCTGAAGAGGACATTTGGAAAACTGCATTTAAAACTAGACAAGGATTGTTTGAGTGGCTAGTTATGCCATTCAGTCTAACAAATGCTCAAAATACTTTCATGAGAGTCATGAATGATGTAATAAGACAATTTCTAGATGACTTCATCATTGTTTACTTAGATTACATACTTATATTTAGCAAATCAAGAGATGAACATGTCATGCATGTGAACAAGGTACTTGATGTCTTAAAAAAAGAGAAATTATTTTTAAAGATGTTGAAGTGTGAGTTTGGAAAGACTTATTTGGTGTATTTGGGACACATTGTTGGAGGAGGTGAGTTGAATATAGACCCTTCCAAAGTAGAGGTCATTCTAAATTGGCCCAAGCCCAATACAGTTACATAGGTAAGAGGCTTTCTTGGGGAAACACAGTATTGGAGGAAATTCATTAATAATTTTTCTTCCATTGCATCTCTGTTACATGCATTGACAAGTGTTAAGAAAATATTCCATTGGGGAGATATGCAGCAAAAATAATTTGATGCTTTAGATAAAAAGATAAGTTCAACATCGGTATTGGCTCTTCTGGATCTTAGATATCCTTTTGAAATCCAAACAGATGCAAGTGATTATGCTATGGGAGCATTTCTCATGCAACATGGTAAGCCTATTTTGTTTCATTCTGAAATTTTTAATGGAGCTGTGACTAACTATTCCACCTATGAAAAAGAGTTATATGCATTGGTACAAAGTGTAAATAAATGGAAGCACTATTTTATGGGGAAAGAGACCATTATCCATACCTACCATCAACCATTTTAGTACTTACAATCACAATCAAAGTTGTAGCAATCAAGAAATTTTAGATGGATGGGATTTCTACAAAAATTTCATTTAATTATCAGGTACAAAAAGGGAATCTACAGTAAGGTATTTGATATGCTCTCTAGGCCTATTGTAAATTCACCTATTATACTCAAGCACAATTCAGTTATGCATGAAAGTTACAATGAACAATATGCATATGATAGTGATTTTAAATATGTGTATGAAAGCTTGAGTCAAGGAAACCAAAATGAAGAGTTAGATTATCATGTGCATAATAGTTTGTTGTATCACTTGGGCAAGTTATGTATACCATAGCAAGAAAGAAACAGTACCATAAGGGAGGCGTACACTTCATTGATTGTTGGACATTTCGGTGTAGGCAAGACAATAACGAATCTCCAAAGGTATTGTTATTAGCCACACATGATTGATAGTGTATCTCATTTTATTAGAGGATGTTATTTATGTGCAATCAGTAAGCCTAGCAATAGGAAACTTGGATTTTACACTCCACTTTCGATTCCTTCACATCCTTGGGAGAGTATCTCAATGGATTTTGTAGGTGGTATTCCTATGTCAAGGAAAGGTCATGATTACTTGTATGTTGTGGTAGATAGGTTCAGCAAAATGTGTCCTTTTATTCCATGTAAGAAAAAAATTACAGCTGAACAAACCACTAATCCTTTCTTTCAAAATGTATGGGTTCATTTTGGTCTTCCTACTTCTACTGTAAGTGATCGGGATTCCCGGTTTGTTGGGAATTTTTGGTCAAAATTATGGGACATGATGGACACAAATTTGAAGAAGAGTACAACATTTCATCCGCAAACAGATGGTCAGACCAAGGTGGTAAATAGGACAATAATTCATCTTCTTAGAGGCTATTGCTTAGCCATTAGTAATTTTTTCTATTTGTAGATGACTAAATGTTGATCCTAGATTTCTAAAAACAAGATTCATGAATATTGTGAGTTTTAGAAATCTCACTAACTTCAGTATCCTTAAACCAAAATTTTCACCATTCCACTAGCTTGCCATTTCATGATCACCCTGCTGCTCCTAAAAGACTTCTTTGTGCTTTTACCTACCTTTGTTCTTGTAGATGACTAGGGTTTTTTAGGGCATTTTTGTTGGTTTCATGACTTCCATGGTTAAATCATCAACAAGGCTTGATCCTGATGCTCTTACACCTTCCCCTATCCTTATTATACCTTCGTAAACACTTCCCATCACTCCTATCCTTCAAACTCATCATTTTTATACAAAACCTAGCCTATTGCTATAATTTGACACTTTTCGAGACTAGGCCAGTGTTTTTCCCTTTTGGACCCTTTCCCCTCACTAAATACTTGAAATTAAACTTTCCCATACTCTCTAACATCTATCCCTATCCCCCAAAATTTCCCCAAAAATTTAGACAGCCCTTAACTCCTTCATTCCCTTCCCTCTACAAGGTAGTCCTAAATCCCCTGTTTTGCCTACACCAAACCCTAATTTCCTCTTCCAACTAAGCTAGGATTTGCTATGGAAAAGAGGCATAGGAGTAGAGGATCCATATTATAGGTCATATCAGCAAGCATAAACTCATACCAACTCATAAAAATCATGCCTCCATCATTTTCCAAGAATTCATTCCAAGATTCAAGCCATTTGTCACTCATAGGGCCAGTTTTGCTTCAAACTATTTTTCTGACCAAACATAGATGAATTTGAAAAACTTAAGAGTGTTCTTTGTCAATCATAAGGCCAAGAATAAAAACCTCCTTCCGATTTTCCACAGGTATCATGGTTTGGGAGCAATGTAAAAAATACAGGTGTGACAGGAGAATTGTTGCACTTCTGGAGTGACCTTGGGAAAATCAGGTTTTATCATAGCTGGAGTGTCCAAATGACTTTATTTATGGGTTAAATGAAAAATATTATGGAATATATTTCGAATGAGATATCATGAGATAAATTTTGAGTTGGGGAAGGCCTCCAAAAGTTTCCTGCACCAGCACTCTGCATTTTTGCACCATCATTCAACACTTTTTTACCAGTCTTGCCAGAATACACTTTTTACAGGTCAAATAAAATCCAATTAGAAAAATGAAGGTATATTTGGAAATTAGACAAGATATTATTTCCAAAAATATATCATGGACCCAATTTGGACACCGTGAAGGCGTCCAAATTCCCTCTTCAAATTGGCATTGCGCACTCAGGAGATGGCGCTGCACCTTGGGCATAAGGCACTGATACGACTTCCCTGACTTGACATCTCGTTCAGGCACTATGTGTTCACCTAGGAAGGCCTTCTAAGCCTTGAAGCCACTAAAATCAATTCAAGATCTCATCAAACTTACTCCAAGGTTTTGCAAGGTGCTGGTAAGGGTATGTACAGGTTCTAAAACACATTTTCAAGCTTGTTAAATGATTTGTAAGACAAAATAAGTTGAAACCTTAGGTGTTTAAAATAGAAGTCATTATTTCAACCTCACTCCATTTGACTTTGAAGAATATCAGTTAAAGCAAATGGTTCTTTTCACAGCTAAGGTTCTCATCAAGTTCCTCAGCTTCTCATTTAGCCTAAAAAACCTACACCCTCATTCTTTCACTTCATTACTTGTAAAAATTACCTTTCCATTTAACCTCTTCCAAATCAGTTTCATAAGAAGAGCTAGGGTTTTTTTCAAAGGAAACAATGGTCAAAATGTCAGAAATAGAGTACTGTGGCAGAAAGGGAAAGAGCAATAAAGAAGATGCCAATGAAAGAGATAACAATGAAGGAAAAAACAACGAGGGCAGTAAGACAAATGTAAATGAAGAAGATGCTGATGAACTTGAAATCAGTAAGGTACATAGCAGTGGAGATGAAAGAAATAAAGAAGTGGCAATAAAGGATATGGTCAGGTGCAAATGAGGAATGAAACAAAGAACATGGATACAGATGACAACAGCCTTGATAGCAGTAATGATGCAAGGCTGATATCTGTGAGGAAGAATGAAACAGTGAAGAGGAAAATATAGTGAAGAAATGAGTAGTGATACCAACATGAAGGAATGATGATGATTATGATGGTAGGTCAAAAAAAAACCAAGAAAAAAAAGTAAAGTTGCTAAACAAGAGGCTCATGAAAAATATTATGGAACCAAGGACTAAAGGCAAATAAAACCTTATAAAAATGGTTGATCCATCCCCTACAGGCCTCCCAAACCCCATAAGGAAGATATCTACATATTTTGGGAACTTTTTGAAAATTTTTGGTTTTTTGCTAATTTTAAGGCATGAAGGCGCAACACCCTTGGCACTATGCTTTTCCCTCAAGAATCCCTAGGAGGAAAAATTTACATTTTTGGAATCCTCAGCTCAAGTACAGTATGCTCACCAAATTTTAGGTCATTTGGAGTTGATTTAGTCCTCCAAAAGGGTCAAAAACACCCAAAATTTCACCTTTCAACCTCATTTTCAGGGCAGGTGCTATGCCTTGACCAGCCTTGGAATTTTTTCTTTTCGATAGGTTAAATGGTTCCAATCATAAAAATAATGGAATTTCTAGAAAGTAGACTCAACAGGCTTTCCAACAAGTCATCACGGAGCCCATTTCGACATCGGGAAGGCCTTCAAAATCTTGCTGCAAGTTGACCTAGTTTTCCTATGCATGTGCTGCACCCTTGGCCTGGAAATGCACCCTTAAATCTCATTGTTGTGCCCTGGCAAACAAAAGTCAAAAAATTACACTAGGAGACATTTTGGAAGTTTTTGGGAGCCTATATGTCAATTTTTTTGCCAAAAATAGTTGAGAAGATATTTTTCATTTATTACACTACATATTTTGTGCCTTGGGCCTTGCATGGTCACAAAGGACAAAATTGATATTTATGAAGAATTAATGGCTTCTAGAAGCCTCTAGGGTTTTCTCACCTCCTCATTTGCATGATAAATATTGGATGAGGGCCTCGTTGTTCATTTTGGCTGTTGGTTGGTTTTCACTTGTTGAACTGAGCATAAGCTCTGAGTTGTAAATATTTTTTGGCCTTGGAGCCTTGTAATCTTTTCGGACTGAATGACAATCGAGCCAAGCACTTTGCAGGATTCATGAACCTAGCTAATGGTGATTTTTTCTCATTTTGTTTTCATTCTCTTATGTTTTACATATTGTTTCATCCTTCCCTTGCATTAGAACATAATTTTTAGCTTAAGGTTTGTTGTCACAAGTTCATTAAGTCTACCTGCTTATCTTGCTTTCATGTTTTCCTCTGCTAGGCTAGTTTAGAGAATTCTTAGTTGCTTTCTAGACCCACTTATGCTTGTTTATCTTATTAATGATTCAATACAATAGATATCAAAGATTTTTTATGGTTAGCCCTATTTGTTTAATGTTACTTAAACATTATTCTTAAGATATTTCTTTGAAGTATCACTGATTAGGTTTAGCCAAAGAGGTTTATGTTTTGATCATGCCCTTTGTCCATTCTTGAAAGGTTGCCTTGGAGGTCTTTTGTCTCCCGATCAATGATGTTTCTTAGAGTTCCCTCTCTTTGATTCCCATGTGTTCATTATATGTTTTCTCGATGGTGGATTAGCTGGAGATGGGTCGAGTTTGCCGCACTTAGGTTTACTCGATTGCTATTCTGACATTTTCTTACTTCAGGGAGGGCATTAAGAAATATGGTATGTTCCCAGATGGTTTTTTTATTCATGTATTATTCTTAGAATATTTTATTAGGCCAGGGCATTTGAATAGGATTCTTAATTTCCCTTTGCCCTACTTTGTTCACAATTTAATGTTCACTTCACCCACCTAAGCTTTGAAGATCCATTCAACCTTGTTAACTTGCCCTCCAAAGCATCCTTGAGCTATTGTTGTACCTTTCTAGACCTATTGCAAACTCCATAGCCCAATGCTGTAAACCTCTCCTACTTTATCTGTTTTCCTTGACAACCAATTCAACCAATAAAAACAAGAAAACAAACCATAAACTTAACAACTAGCCTAAAATCAAACCCTAAAAGAAAACAAGTTCGCATCCTTTGCACAAAATAGAGAGAGCGCTCTCTGATTCCAGGAAGGCTAGGTCCTAGGACTCCAAATACTGGTTTGAAGTTACCCTTGTACATTTTCCCTTGCTAATTTGACAAATTACGGGGACCTAACATAATGGCGATCACGGTGGGACCTTTTGAGTCAGTGACAATCTAAGTATTCCTTAGGACCTCAGAAAATCCACAAACATCCTTAGATTGGTATTTAGTTGTTGATGGTGGAAAAAAGTACATCCTTAAAATAGTAAACATCATCCACCTGGTGACTCCACTGGTCTTCAGTAGCCCTGTTGACCCCACTAGTTCTCAAAGACTCCCCTAGGAATGCACTAATCAATCCTAGTATTGTTGTTGGTGGACAGAAAAGTTGAAATCTTCCACCTGGCGACTCCACAACTCTTAATAAACCTAAAGACTTCACTGGTAGATAATTATAGACTGGTTGAAAAGATACAGTGACCCCTTTCTGATTTACAAACATGGATCCAAGAATACAACGAAGATATGCCCCAATGAGTAGAGATCCTATCCATGGATTACCACACATAATGCCTCAAATAAATTGGATAAAAAACCTACCTATATTTCAAGATGAAAAATTTGATGACCCCTCGTTACATCTCATCAAATTTCATATACATGTATGGAGGTTAAAAGTTGAATGGCATGAGGACTGCCTCATGAAAATGTTTATGGAAACATTAGAGGGTAAGGCAAGGGAATGGTATGAAGGCTTAGACCCTGGCACCTTTTTTTCTTTGAAGGATTGCCACAAGGTATTTTATGAACATTATAAATAATATCGTCCATCTCTATCATTAGCTGAAGATTGTTGTGATCAATCTGAAGAGCTCATACAATACCTTGTAAACATTAATGAAGATTTAGGAAATTTGCATCCTGAATATCTATTAGAGGAAATCTATGAATTTCATTCTCAAGATAACTATCATGATAGCCTAGAGGAGTTAGTTGAGGAAGAAACCAATCAAGAAATAGAAGAAAACCCACTTGATCTCTTTGAAGGCACAAGTGATGATTCACCATCTCTTCTAGGTGAGGCTCAAGAAAACATTCAGCCTCAAAATCAGCCTTCACAAGAGAAAGAGAACTGTTGTACTTCTATCCAAAGAAAGAGAAAAATTCCTTCTCTTTTGACTAAAGAGGAAATAAATCAGATGTTAAACATGTAGAGAGCCTCTAAACCTTCATATAAGCAAAGCATTTTTGTTCATTCTCTTACTAATGCCATCTACCATAAATCAGAAAGTGAAATTTTAGATCAATTCAAAGAAGAAAAAACTAATAATCCAATATGTTTGATTGGTGACGTTAATTATTTTGTTGAGTTTCCAAAGTTGGATTAGTCTGATGACGATGTTCTCCAAACAAAAGCTAGCCTTGCAGAGAAATCAACAGTTGGTTTGTGGGAGGAAGATCAGTTTCATCAACTTCCAAAAAGTAATAAGACAATACATACCATCTATGACACTAATGAGGGAAGCCTTGAAAGGTTAGAAGTAAGTGAAGGATCTCTGACTCTTTGCTCTACTTCATTTTGTACCATCAAAAATAAATTTCATGTGATTGGAAATCAACAGTCTTTCAGTTTTGATGTTGAGGTTGGGAAGGATGATGAAATTCTTAAGCAAGTTGTCAATAAGAAGCCTTTTTCTGAAATGGTTGAGGAAATCATTTGGGACATGGAATCCTCCTCAGCTTTAGATTTGCAGCCACCAAGTCCCATTGAATTTAAAATTGTAGATGAAGGCTTGGAAATTGACAATCACATAAGAGTTGTTGCACTTATTTCTCAAGAAGATTTATTGCTAAAGAGTGTTCCTGCTCATCAACAAGATGGCCTTCACACATAATTCATTCCACTCAGTCAAGGCATATCAGGATTGTAAGAGGAAAACACTGAAATATATGATGAGTCTACCAGTTCAGATGATCATGAGGAAGAGGAAGAGTTTCTTTCTCAAAAGAGTCCTGAGATCAGCCAAGTGGAGGAAAAAGTAGTCCTGGATCAAGCTTATCACCCATATCCTGTAAGCTAGGTATTGTTTCAATATCCCTTTGCTAATTTGTTAGAGACATTTGAAGAGGGAGTAAAACATGTCAATAGAAGTTTGATGTAGAGTTTCAAGAACATTTTAGACACTATTGTTCAAACACAAGTGAGGTGGGAGTGGCCTTTTGATTTTTTCAAAACACTTAAAGAGTTGAACCAAGATCCCTCATGAAATCATCTACTTGATTGGCTTTATTGGAAAAGAGAGTTCACCAGCTGAATGTATATCATGTATAGGTTAGATTAGGATAGATATGCATGCAAATAAGCTCAACACTATGAGCATATTTCTAGCTTTTAGTTTTAGAATGCTGGTCTTGAAAACACAAACACATAGAAAAGATGAAAAAGAGGGCATATGAAAAGAAGAGGTGCAACCCCATACCCAAAAAAGAGTTCTGTTGAAAGTGAGCAAGTCTGAATGCCACTACTTGTTGAAAATAAAATTCTTCTTCAGTTATCTAGCCTAATCATGAATGGACATGTTTTAAATTTCTGATGATAGGTTAGTGAAAGAAGACTTTTCAAATCATTTAAGCTTGACTTGTTAGTAGATTAGATTAGGAAAAGATGTTGGTTCTCAATGCTCAAATTTGAACCAGAAGAGAAAGAGAGGGATGCATAACAAATTCCAAATCACAACCCTCATGTTTTCACTTTTACTTTTTGAAAAATAATGCCTGTGTGTAGTTTGTCCAAATGCCACAGCCCATGACAAATCAGATAGCTTAACCCTGGTTTGATCATGTTTTCAATTTCATGTTAGTAGGTTAGAGAATAAAGTTTTTCAAACAGCTTAATCTTGACAGATGAATATACTAGGTAAAGAATAAAAGAGATCATCGGCATAATTTGAACTCTTGGAAGTGATAAGGTTACAAGTACATAGTTTTTTTTTCTTTCAAAATAAAATAATGTCAAGGGTTTTCCAGTCCAAGTGCACCCACAAGAATAAAAAATGATAGGCAAGGTATGATGGGTAGGTAAATATGAGGTTGAAGCAATCATGTCTTTCAGATTCTTAAGATCCTAGCTTCTAGAGAAAATCAGCAAAGGAAGGAAGAAAGATATGCCAAATGGATAAAGAACTGGTCTTCAAAACACAGAGATTTTATATCTGAAGTTATGGACACCTCCTGAAAGGGAGATGCCCTCCCCAAGTGGAGCCATTGTTAGTCATCATTAATTTTTTCTATTTGTAAATGACTAAATGTTGATCCTAGATTTCTAAAAACAAGATTCATGAATATTGTGATTTTTAGAAATCTCACTGTCTTCATTATCCTTAAACCAAAATTTTCACCATTCCACTAGCTTTCCATTCCATGATCGCCCCACTTCTCCTAAAAGGCTTCTTATGTGCTTTTACCTACCTTTGTTCTTGTAGATGACTAGGGTTTTTTAGGGCATTTTTCTTGGTTTCATGACTTCCATGGTTAAATCATCAACAATTCTTGTATCCTGATGCTCTTAAACCTTCCCCTATCCTTATTATACCTTCATAAACACTTCCCATCACTCATATCCCTCAAATTCATCATTTTTCTACAAAACCTAGCCTATTGCTACAATTTGACACTTTTTGAGACTAGGCCAGTGTTTTTCCATTTTGGACCCTTTCCCCTCAATCAATCCTTGAAATTCCACTTTAACCTACTCTCTAACATCTATCCCTATCCCCCAAAATTTTCCCAAGAATTTAGACAACCCTTAACCCCTTCATTCCCTTCCCTCTACAAGGTAGTCCTAAATCCCTTGTTTTGCCTACACCAAACCCTAATTTCCTCTTCCAACTAAGCTAGGGTTTGCTATGGAAAAGAGGAATAGGAGCAGAGGATCCATATGATAGGTCATATCAGCAATAATAAAGTCATACCAACTCATAAACATCATGCCTCCATCATTTTCCAAGAGTCAAGCCATTTGTCACTTGTAGGGCCAGTTTTGCTTCAAACTATGTTTCTGACCAAACAGAGATGAATTTGAAAAATGTAAGAGAGGTTTTTTTTCCAATAATAGGTCCAAGAATAAATAAATCCTTCAAATTTTACACAGGTATCATGGTTTGGGAGCAATGTCAAAAATACAGGTGTCACGAAAGAATTGCTGCACTTCTGGAGTGACCTTGGGAAAATTAGGTTTTCTCATAGTTGGAGTGTCCAAATGAATTTCTTGATGGGTCAAATGACAAATATACTAGAAAATATTTCCAATGAGCTATCATGAGCTAAATGTGGATTTGGGGAAGGCCTCCAAAAGTTTCCTGCACCAACACTCTGCATTTTTGCACCATCATTCAACACTTTTTTCCCAGTCTTGAGAGAATAAAATTTTGACAGGTCAAATAAACTCCAATAAAAAAATACAAGGTATATTTAGAAATTATACAGGATAAGATTTCCAATGAGCTATCATGGGCCCAATTTGAACACCGGGAAGGCCTCCAAATTCCCTCTTCAAATTGGTGCTCCGCGTTTAAGAGATGGCGCTGCGCCTTGGCGTTGCGCGTTGGGCACAAGGAATTGACCCGACTTGCCCGACCCGACACCTCGTTCAGGTGCTACACGTTCATCTAGGAAGGCCTTATAAGCCTTGCAACCACTCAAATCAATTCAAAACCTCTTCAAACTTACTCCAAGTTTTTCCAAGGTGTTGATAAGGGTATGTACATGTTCTTAAACACATTTTCAAGCTTGTTAAATGATTTGTAAGACAAAAGAAGTTGAAACATTAGGTGTTTAAAATAGAATTCATTGTTTCAACCTCACTCCATACGCCTTTGAAGCATATCAGTTAAAGCAAAGGGTTCTTTGCATAGCTAAGGTTGTCATCAAGTTCCTCAGCCTCTCATTCAGCCTAAAAAACTTACACCCTCATTCTTTTACTTCATTACTTGTAAAAATGACCTTTCCATTTACCCTCTTCCAAATCAGTTTCATAAGTAGAGCTAGGGTTTTTTTCAAAGGCAATAATGGTCAAAATGTCATAAATAGAGGACTATGGCAGTAAGGGCAAGATAAACAAAGAAGATGCCAATAAAAGAGATAAAAATGAAGAAACAAACAATGAGGGCAGTAAGGAAAATGTAAATGAATAAGATGCCGATGAACCTGAAATCAGTAAGGCACATAGCAGTGGTGATGAAAGCAGCAATGAAGTGGCAATAAAGGAGAAGGTCAGGTGCAAATGAGGAATGAAACAGAGAACATGGATACAGATGAAAACAGCCTTGATAGCAGTAATGATGCAAGGCTGATATCTGTGAGGAAGAATGAAACAATGAAGATGCAAATATAGTGAAGAAAAGAGAAGTGATATCAGCATGAAAGAATGATGATGATTATGATTGTAGGTAAAAAAAAAAACCATGAAAAAGTCGTAAAGCTGCTAAATAAGAGGCTCATGAAAAATATGATGGAACCAAGGACTAAAGACAAAGAAAACCTTAGAAAAATGGTTGATCCATCCCCTACAGGCCTCCCAATCCCCACAAGGAAGATATCTACAAATTTCGGGAACTTTTTGAAAAAATTTGGTTTTTTGCTAATTTGAAGGCCTCAAGGCACAACACCCTTGGCACTACGCTTTTTCCTTAGGCACCTCAGGAGGAAAAATTTACATTTTTGGAATCCTTAGCTCTTGTATGGTATGCTCACCAAATTTTAGGTTATTTGGAGTTGATTTGGTCCTCAAAAAGGGTCAAAAACACCCCGAATTTCACCTTTCTTCCTCATTTTGAGGGCAGGCAAAGCACCTTGACCAGAATTGGGATTTTTTAATTTTTGAATAGGTTAAAGTATCCAATGAGAAAAATAAGGGCAGTTCTGGAACGTAGACTCAACAGGCTTTCCAATGAGCCATCATGGAGCCCATTTCGACATCGGGAAGGCCTTCAAAACCTTGCTGCAAGCTGACCCAGTTTTCCTGTGCATGTGTTGCGCCGTTGGTCTGGAAATGCACCCTTAAATCTCAGTGCTCTGCCCTAGAAAACAAAAGTAAAAAAAGTACGCTAGGAAACATTTTGGAAGTTTTTGGGAGCCTAAATATCAATTTTTTTGCCAAAAATGGTTGAGAAGATATTTTGCATTTATTACACTAGATATTTTGTGCCTTGGGCCTTGCATGGTCACAAAGGACAAAATTGATATTTATGAACAATTAATGGCTTCTAGAAGCCTCTAGTGTTTTCTCACCTCCTCCTTTTCATGATAAGTATTGGATGAGGGCCTCATTGTTCATGTTGGCTTTTGGTTGGTTTTCATTTGTTGAACTGAGCATAGGCTATGAGTTGTAAAAAGTTTTTGGCCTTGGAGCCTTGTAATCTTTTTGGACTGAATGACAATGGAGCCAAGCACTTTGCCAGATTCATGAACATGGGTAATGGTGATTTTTTCTCATTTTTTTTTTCATTCTCTTATGTTTTACATATTGTTTCATCCTTCCCTTGCATTAGAACAGAAGTTTTAGCTTAAGGTTTGTTGTCACAAGTTCATTAAGTATGTCTGCTTCTCTTGCTTTCATGTTTTCCTCTACTAGGTCAGTGTAGAGAATTATTAGTTGTTCTCTAGACCCACTTCTGCTTGTTTATCTAATGAATGATTCAATATAGTAGATATCAAGGATGTTTTATGGTTAGCCCTGCTTGTTTGATGTTACTTAAACATTGTTCTTAAGATATTTCTTTGAAGTATCATTGATTAGGTTTAGCAAAAGAGGTTTATGTTTTGATCATGCCCTTTGTCCATTCTTGAAAGGTTGAATTGGAGGCATTTATAGCTCTAATCAATGATGTTTAGGAGTTCCCTCTTCTTTGATCTCTGCTATGTGTTCATCTTTAATGTTTTCTTTCTCTGAAGGTAGATTAGTTGGAGAGGTTAGGAGTTCCTTGCACGCTAGGGTTTACTAGATTGTTGCCTTGACGGTTACTTGCTAGGGTTAGGTCAAAGAAATATGGTATGTCCTGTCTTTGGTTTTGTCTTCATGCATAGTATTCTTAGAGACCTTTCTTGTTAAAGTATTTGACAAAGGATTCTCAATTTCCCTTTTTCTTACTTTGTTCACAATTTAATGTTCACATCGCCCACCGAAGCTTTGAAGATCCATTCAGCTCTGTTAACTTGCCCTCTAAAGCATCCTTGACCTATTTTTGTACCTTTCTAGACCTATCGTAGACTCCATAACCCAATGGTCTAAACCTCTCCTACTCCATCTGTGTTGTTTGAAAACCTACTCAACCAATCAAAACAAACAAACAAAACCTAAACTTAACAACTAGCCTAAAAACAAACCCTAAAAGAAAACAAGTTCACATCCTTTGCACAAATTAGAGAGAGCCCTCTCTGACTCCAGGAAGGCTAGGTCCTAGGACTCCAAAGGCTGGTTTGATGTTACCCTTTTACATTTTCCCTTGCCAATCTAACAAATTACAGGGACCTAACACATCCTAGGTTGTGGGATGAACAGTTGCATTACATCCAACATGCATACAACAGGGAAAAGCATTCTTCTAGAAACACATAGCCATTTGAGGCATGTCTTAGGTACCTTCCAAGATCACCTTTGGACTTCAGATTTGAGAAATATGTATCTATAGATGGTCATGGTGACATAGATAAGGCAAGGAAGTTCATTGAGAAAATTCAGTTGGTACATCATACAGTAAGAACAACTTGAAAAGAGTCAAAGCAGCTACAAGGCAAGGCATGATAAACCCCATGTTGATCACAAATTCCAGGTTGGAGATGAAATTTGGTTATATATCAGAAAATAAATATTGTAAAGGGAAGGTAAAAATCCCAAGCCAATCTATTATGGTCCATTTAAAATTCTGGAAAAGATTGGTACTAATGCATTTAAGCTAGATTTTCCTCATATGCAAATATATTCTATCGTTAATGTTGAGAATGTGAGGATTTTTGAGCCTCCTTTGATTGATGATCAAGGAGAGAATTTGCAGCTACCATCAATATATGATTTCTTGCCAGAATATCTTGATGAACTTCAGCAAGATCTCATACTTGACAGAAGAATCATAACTTCAAGGAGATGGAATGTTGAATACCTTAGAGTGGGACTCAAGGGACAAAATCCTTGAAAGGAAAAATGGATGGAGAGTGAAAGTGTGAGGGAGTTGTACCCTCACCTGTTGAACAATTGATACTATCTTTTGGGGTCCAAAAGGCTTCTAGTGGGGAGGAATGATTAGAGGCTTATTATTTCACTCAAAAATTAAAGTGCTTAGAAATGCTCCAAACCTTAATAACCAGATAGAACTCGTCACCAGGATTCCAACGCAACTCATTTCATCAAAATCCGAGTTCGTATGAGTAAATTATCGTCTGTTGCTCATTTTCTTAAATAGGTAAAAATTGTGCAGAATAGTGACAGACTGATGACTTGGCAGTCCAGTCAGCACCTTAGGAATATTCAGGGAATATTCTCTACATTTCAGCTAGTGACACTATGAAAAGTGTCACAATCAGATTCGCTAATGTTGCTTGGGGAAGTTGAATTTTTTCCTCCTAATCCTAAGTTTGAAATTACCTCTATGGTGGATTATTATTTTAACGGTGAAATTTTTGGGCCAACGGAGAAGGGCCACGTGGCACAGCTGAAGGCTGCCACATGCCCTCTCCCATGGCAATGTTGGATAACATGTTAATTTTATGGCAAGGTCAAGTTTAAATGTTGGCACACATATATTATTGCATATATATTTTATATACAAAGTTTGGATCAAGGTTGAATGGGCGCACATATATTTTGCAAATAATTCTTACCCAAATTTTTATACCAAGGTACGAACCGGAGTTTTATTCAACAAAATTCTATGGCAGGGGTCAGGGTCGAACCCACAACCACCCACATATAGCTCCAACGCATTACCGCCATACCATACCACAAGTCCTTGTTAACATAAGGACTCCTCCTATATTTGAATTTGATTCGCTCTATGCTTGGGGGCCAGCCCCTTCCCACATGTGTTTGAAGCACTCAATATTAAGGGCCAATAACATTCTAGTGGGAGTTTTAAAACGAAATTAAACCATGTTATTAACACCTTAATCTGTGGTTATGGTACGTAAGCCGCAGTCAATGGTAAACGCAGCTAGCGCTAAACATGCCCTTAACCACACTTTAATACATACTTATATTAATATTAAGTGTGGTTTATCTTGGCAGACCCACCAAATGTAGAGAATCTCCACTTTTAGTGGAGTTAGCTGGCAAACTTCTAGATTTAGTGGAGAAAAACTAGGAAATTGGTTTTGCCATATTAACTGAGGCAATTTTCGACCAAATTTGGCTTAGGAAGAGTCATTCTTGGTAAATTTTGATGTTTTGGGGCCATTGGAGTAGGTTGCAGAGGAAACAAGAGACTGTAAAAAACACTTTTTCACAATTGAAACTAATACAAAGGCCCAAGCCATGAAGCTAGACCAAGGATATGTAGCCCAGGAGGGGTGAACTCCTTCATAAAAAAACATGTGTATTTGACTATGCTATTTGTGCTTGTTGTGTTTTTATATGCTATTGTTCAGCATTGAGTTTCCATGCTTTTAAGTTCATGAAATACACTTAATATCATCAAGTTTATTGAATTGTCAATCATAAGAACATGTATAAACCCTTGTATAAGAAGGAAACCAAAGCACTTTCACGTTAATTTTGAAACTGATATTAGCACAACACTAAATAACAATTAATTTCAAATCAAGTGGGCTCCAAAGTAAGCGACGACACTTGGTGACACACTAGTAGAATTCTAGATTCTCTATCTAGGTTGACCCTTTTGTGTACGGTCTAGCTATTCAGGGAATATTGATTCATCATGCAGATCACTTTATATTCCCCACTTACCCCATGAATAAAAATATTCCCCTCTGTCCCTTCTTCATTGAATGCAAACATAAGACCAAAAATATCACAATGTTTCAAATCGGGAAAGGGTAGTATAGTTTGTGATATTTATATTTTTAGGGTATATTTTTTCATCTCTGGTGTTGCTCTGCTGCCAACAAGCCTGGGATGTACCCTAGCAGAGTCACTACATGAACAAAAAATTTCTTTACTTCCAACAAGCCTTGACATTACCCTGGAAGAGTTGATTGTTTCACCTCTCTACACAACACGCCTTTCTCTTATTCCACCTTAATTTATATATTTAAATAGGATTGTGCATAGGCACTTATTTATTTTATGGGTGGAAGAGGGATCCCGACTTATTGAGAGCAGAAGAGTTTGTTCCTTCAGAGAAGCATATTAAGACCTATGATTTAGGTTTGCTCATTTAGATTTTTCCCTTTTCCCTCTTTTCCTTGACTGGATAAGTGTGAAAACACTGAAACATAAAGAAACGAGTATGATGTAAGGTGTCCAGATTAGATACAAGTATCATGGTTCAATACAAACTGTCCTTACGGAAGGATGGTATTTTTCGACAAAACATCATTGACCAAATGATATAACCAAATCAGAGAAGGAGGACCAAATGTTAGCCAAATGTTGTAGTGTCACAAGACACTTTTCAACTCAGCCACACACAAATAATCTAGAAAACATGTTCACATATGATTCTTATTTACATGAACAAAAATAAAACACAAGAAAAACAAAATAAAGAGACAAGAATACAAACTACGTACATAGGGTAGGGCACAACCCGAGACCATCATTGAAAATATTGTTTTAAATATTGGCCATTAAAAAGAAGAGAGTCAATATTCCTGACTAGATATTGGAGATGATATGTGTGTTGGAAAAGCTTTTCGTGGACTATGAATGGTCTGATCCACATGGATTGGAACTTAGTATGTTTTCCTTTGTCTTTGTGGACTTTGTCCCACTTCAAGGCTAGGCCACCCACACCAAATTCATTTTTCCCTACAAAATTCTTTTAAAACAACCTCTTGATATGACTCTTATGAAGGGATAATTTCTCTTTCTTCCCATAGCTTGTGAAGGGTGTCTATCCTACTCAGAACCAATAAGCACATATTTCCCTGAGATTCTTGTGAAAGTTTAAGGGAAAGAAAATAGATGTTTGAGGGTAGGATGACTTCTTTTCCATACACCAAGAAGTAGGGAGACATATTTAGAGAAGTTTTAGGAATGACTCAATCAACCCATAAGGAATTCACCAAATCAGAGTGCTAGTTCCTCTATTCAGAGAAAACACTCTTCTTAATGATGGAAATAAGGTTCTTATTGGTATACTTAGCAAGACCATTTCCCTGCAGATAGTAATTAGCAGAATGATTCAATACAATACCATTTTCCAATGTAAAATCATATAATATTAATGATGAAAAGTACGTTTCATTGTAAAAAAACGTGAATTCGAAACACAAAACCTCGAGATGATATTCTGCTTGAGGAAGTTGATGACTTCCTGATCATTCACTTACTTGAGTGGAGCCGCTTTTTTCCACCACATAAAGTAATCTGTGGCAGCACGAATATAGTGGTGTTTCTTCAATGAGCTTGGAAAAATATGTCTGATGACATCTAAACCCCATTGTTGAAATGGTTCTTCCATGATGATAGGTTGCAACAGGGTGACTAACTTATGTCCTTGATTGACACACTTCTAGTAGACCAGACACTTGTGGGCATATGCATGAGAATATGTGAATAATTGTGGCTAATAAAAACCATCTCGCATGACTTTTTGCACTGTAGTTTCACCCACAAAGTGCCCCCCAACTAGTCCATTGTGGAGGTCATGTAACACATTTTTTGAATCATGTTCTTCCGAGCATCTAAGTAATACTCCATTATGGTGCTTTTTGAAAATAACCCCATGTACTAATTAGTCAGATAATTATTTCAACCTGACTTCCCTCTTCTTCCATTTAGATAAGTGAGAGGGAAAAGTGCCATGCTCAAGATATTGGCACACATATGTGTAGCAAGAGTTTGATATAGTAGTGGGGGTGGCTCACTCAACACTGTACATCTCAATTTCCTAATCCCACCTAGATTAATCATATTCTATTGCATTCACAACTTCTGTTGCAATCCCACATAAAACATGGCCCTTAATAGTGTGATCGAGTTTAAATTTTAGATCATACTCTTGTAAACTACTCATCCAGTTCGCTCCTCTCTCGCGTAGCTCCTATTGGAAAAACAATGATTTGACCCTTGGGTGTGGAATAAAGATAATACAATGATTTTTTAAAATATAGGGCCAAAATGTTTTCACTACCATATAAAATACATATTCCTATTTATCTATGGAGGGATAGTTAATTTCAGGTCCTTGTAGGTTAGAACTCATAAAATATATAAACCGCTCATTATTTTGATCATCTTTCTATGCAAGCACAACAACAAGAGAGACATCAGAAGCAAAGGTGTAGAGAAGAAAATCCTTGTTGAGATATGGGTTGTATAAGGTTGGTGCTTCTTCGTGATTAAAACTGGTGTGTGCATATTTTCCCTTTTTCCACTTGTGAATTGCATCCTTCCTCACCATATCCTGCATAAGTTTGAGAATCTAAGTGTAATCGGAGATGAACTTGCGAAGAAGGTTTATCTTTCTCTGGAAGGATTTAATGGATTTCTTGTTCGCTGGGAAGGGAATAAATGTAATATCCTAACCCTGTTAGGGTCTACTTTAATCCCACCATTCTCTATAATATGGCCCAAGATATTTCCCTAGAACACTGCAAAAATTCTCTTCTTAGGATTAAGAGATATCTTGTATTTTCGACATTGCTCAAATATTTTCTTCAGGTGGCATAGGTGGTTATATATCTTCCTTGAAAACACCATGACATCATCAAGATACACCACCATGCTCTGACCAATCGGACCATGGAATGTGATATCCATCGGACGTTGAAATGTTGCATCGACATTAACTATACGAAAAGGAATTCTTCTGAATGCAAATGTGCCCCACTTCATTCAAAATGTAGTTTTGAGTCTATCAGGCTCTGAGACTAGAACCTGGTTGGAGCCAGAAAAACCATCAAGTAAAGAAAACATTTCTGACCCTAATATTGTCTATAATATCTGCTCCCTTGACGACACAGGCTAATTGTCTTTGTTCGAGGCGTGGTTAATATTTCGTAAATCCATGAACACACTTATTTTCCTAGAATTATTCATTATTAGGACCATATTATATGCCCATGTTGGATGTCGCACTTTGTAAATGATTTGAGCAACCCAAAATTTCCTAAAATCCTTCTAAATCAAGGGCTCAAGCATTAGATGCACCTTCCTAAAATTCTGTTGAAAAGGCTTAGCCCCTTCCTTAATTGGGATAACATGTTAGATTATTTGCATCGTAGTTTTTTAGCTCATCATATTTCCATGCAGATTAATCTTGGTACGGCTTAAATAAGTGGATAAAGTTTTTCCGCTCTTATGGTGTGCAGGAAGTATTGATATTAACAAACTTCAAATCTTTCTCTGTTCCAAGATTAATTTGTTCATGCGACATCGTTGAACTATGGGTTTTGGCATTGACTGGTCTTCTGAAGTGATTTTTCAAGTCATAAATATTTTCAAGTGATACAACGTCCTTTGGAATGAGGTTATCTTTTCTTTTCTGAGTTGCATCTTGCAACACTTTATCGTGCTTGTCTTCATCAATGGTTTCAACTTTGAATACATCAGTGCTTTCCATGAAATGCAATATCTATTGGTCATCATTAAAAATATGTAAATTAGTGATATTATTAGGGAAAAATGGTTTATAAATAATTTCAATAGAAAAACCGTCCCTAATAGGCGACGACCTGGATTTTTTTTTTCTAATGATTCCACAACTATGTTACACATTATAGAAACAAATATAATATTAAAATTTTGGAAATAAGAAATTAAATGCCATACCTCTTGTTGATAAATTTTCAAATTAGGTGATACACAGTGTATAGTATTTCATACATGTTGTACGATGATCTCAAAGTCACCTACTACTTTAAGAACCCCAACTTTGAGGTTAATGTCCTTTTTTAAGCATGGGATGAGTGCTTCATATTTCACAGTGTTGTTAGTGCACTCGAATTCCAAGCAGCTAAAGATCAAGTGTTTTCTCCATCATGGGTCTATTAAAACACAAAAAGCTCCAGAGCCCTCCTGTGTCTAAGAACCATAAAAATAAAAAGTCCAAACATCATATATACAAGAACTATACCCTAGAATAGTACTACTACTATCTCTTGTACAAAGGTCATTTGCACTAGTTGGATTCAGAAGAATTTATAATTGTGTGTTTGGTGGGCTTGGGGAAGGCTGAGCAAGGTAGCAACCAAGGTAAGTCTCCAAGAAGCAATTTCCAAAAATCATATATGTGAAAGAAAATGGCTCATTTTTTCCCTCGAAGGGTGTGACAATGTGCTTCATGTAAGGTTCTGATTCCACCCGGATTTGGTTATTCCTACCCTTATACGAAAACCATAAATGTGAATAGTCGGTAGAAAAATACCTCTATAATTTTTTGGACTAATCTCTAATTAGGAATACACCGTAGGCTTTTGGGATGTCCACAACTACTATGTTTATGCATTGGTGAACTCGTTAATTAGGTGATAGGAAAATAAGCACATTTTTTAGTTCACCAATATCTCGGAAAAGAGTCTTGTCCAACTGAATAGTATGTGCATATTTATTATCTCATTTAGCATTAATTTTCTTAGCTACAGACAATGAATTACATCTACATATGCATTTGAATGAACTAAGTAATTGTGTACCTTGTAATTGAAAATTTCAAACGTCCATAAAAACGAAGGGTAGCGTGTGTTTCGTTCTAATGTTAATGAATTAAGGACATATTATGGGGGACCAAAAGACTTACGGTATCCCTTCTACAAAGAAGCACTTTTATCCAAGGAAGATTAATCAAGAGCTTAGATAAGAAGCTCTCGATCACTTACAATCCTTGTAATCTTGAAGATTGAAATATTAGCGCAAGATTTATTCTTGTCTTTGAATATATTATAATAAAGCATGGTGAGCTTCACCAAAGTGTCTATAGAAGTGACATTATCTAATAATTCCGGAATGTTAGACTTGCTTCTACCATTGGTGAAAGTATTTTTTGTTGTAGAAGTATTTACAAACTTCTTCTAAGTTTTTTGAGTTGAGTTGACAAGTGGTGTCATCTTCCTTAACGAGTGTTCTTTCAATTTATGCCCGGTTAGCTCTTGTTTGGAAACTGAACATTGGCTTCTCAAATTATATCCACTATTTTTCTTTTGAGACACGGCCTCACTCAGTGGTGGTTCTTTGGTAGTTGTATTTTCAGCTGTGAATACACAACTAAAATAATTCACTATGTTTCCAACACTCGCATTTTCTTCAGCGGCAACCGTTTCTTTTTTTTCTTCCATTGGCTTAGTCTACTCATATGAAATTACTGTCTCAATTATATGCACAACCAGAGTGTTCATGTTATGATTCCACTTTAGGCATGTATTTTCTGAATTATATTCTTGATGAAAAGAACAATTTTGGTCCATGCTCATGCTCTCAACATTCCACACGATGTTCGAGCTTTGCACAGACTTAGCTGGATCATTTATACTATTGTTGGGGTTGGTATCTCTTCTTAGGATGTCGAATTTTCGGTGCTTGCTACTGACGGTGGTCTCACTTGACCTCTGTTTTAACTATGCCATCTCATTGGATAGAGACTTGATGATCCAGGTCAAGCTTTCAAGTTCAGTGGCTTCTTTATCCTTGGCCTTACTTGAATATGCATGAGACCTTTTACCCATGTCCTTGGTGTATTTTGATGGTTCTTCATCAAAAATGACTCCAATTGTGCACAAGTCCTCCTCAACCGTAATGGATTCCTTGTAATTCTCAACCAAATTTTATTTCACATTTCTCTTGATGAACTATGTGATACTTGTTGGTAAGGCATAATAATAGTAATAAATCATGATGAAGTCATGAGGTTTCTTATTTGTAGGAAATTTTTTCAATATGCGATTGAACCTATGATTAAAATATTTAACCTTTTCTTTCTTCTCCATATTCATATTTCCAAGCTCTTTTAATAACATGGTTGGGGTTTTTTCATCGGTAAAATTTTCAAGGAAAAAAATTTTAAACCCTTTCCAATTCTGGATTTAGTTTGGAGGAAGATTGTGGTACCATACAACTGGTCTACCATATAAGGTGAAAGGAAAAAACCATACATGCAACATCATTGTAACATGCCTCGAGCAACTGCAAGTGTAGGTAGAATTTTTCAAAATGGCCTTCCACATTGACTTCTTTGCCAAGGTCGTATGTTGTTAGCAGCTTTTCCAGGTGTCTCAACATCTTGTGTAAAATTCCCGGTAGAGTAAGCGGGCCCTAAGACATCCAATCCAGATCTTGGTTCTCCATTTCTTATTCTCTGTGCTCCTCCTCTTCTTCAAAATCTGATGGATATTCCTCTTCCTCTTCGTAACCACCTAACCTGTAATATTCCCAAATTTTCACATGATATTTGGAATATTAGGGTTCTTAATTTTCTTAAATAATTAAGTAAATAAAAGGGTGGAGGGACCTATAATCATCAAGGGTGAATAAGATCCACTTTTTTTGTGTGAATGTGGATTATTTTAACATAGATCTACATAATGGAGTAGTGGAGCAGCTACTAATATGAAAGGAGTGGAGATCATGTCTCATTAATGAGATAGATCATAGAGGTTGAAGCAGTCAATTGAGATCATGGAAGGAATCTAATGTAAGAACATAGAGCATTCATGATGAAGCTATGGAGGAAGTAGTGCATTTAATGCACACATGATGGAGAGGGTGCACATTGCATGTAGACATGATGGAGGACTTGGAGAGATAGCACGGTCAACCATGGAGGATTATGTCCACATGAACAACGCAGTTTAGAGGTGGGACAGGCCTTGGGAAGGCTCACTTTGTATATAAAGGAGATGAAGGAAACATTGGAGGCAGGCTTTAGTTTATGATTTTATGATATGTTTAGATCTGGATCTATCAGGTGACATTTCCATGCATTCTTATGTTGTTTAGCTAAGTTTGCAGTGTTGTTTAGCACAGGGTGTTCCCAAACGTGAATCCCACCCTTGCCCATAGGGGACTTGTGTGCCTACTTTGGGAAGGTTATTCTGAGATGCCATTCATCATCAGGCATTGGTGATTTTATCACAAAATTTCTCCTGATAGGCTGCTTAATTAGACAACTTCATGTAACTATTTCAGACCAACTTGTGACTGAAGCTTAGCCTCTTCAGTCTGAGAGGGCTCTCTCAAAGGGTTAATGATATATGATAAAGATAAATATAGGTAGCTAACTCTACTTGGAAAAAAATTTTCTTGTGATGTGTAAAGGTTGAAAATAGTATCAGTCTACAAACATTGGGCTTATGGAGTCAACAATTTTAGTGATTCAGTAGGAAGTTCACTTGACATGGAAGCTGAGGTAGGTAAGAGTTTTTAGCATAAGTAAACACACACGAAACATGAAAAACACAGTAAATTCATCTATAATGGAAGTCAGAGCATTACATGAATGAATTATGAGTATTAAATATGACAACCACTGCAATAGTACACATAGAAAATAAAGATAAGATAGGCACTAAAAACTTAATTAGAATCTCAGGTTGGTCAAGAAACAGGTCTCAGTATTACTAAAAATAGTCAATTTACATAAAGCTACAGTATTGCCAAAAAATCTCCAACAACCTTGACAAATTCAAATATCTACCCTTTAATAGATTTGTTACCTAATGAGATGATCTGCCTCGTGGCTAGATTCATCGAATTTTCTCTAATGACACCTTTCATAACAATAAAACATCTATCTTAATGAGAAAATGGTAGTTATCCTACTTGACAGTCCTTTTCCTAATAGGACTCAAACTGTTCATTATCACATTATCAACCTTATCTCCTAAAAACAGTTACATATTTGACAACCATTCATTCACATGTTCGAATAAGGTGTGATGGGACTCATCACTACATGACCTCTTAATTGACCTCCTCTAAAAATGGTCCTTATCTTCATCGAGGGGTTTAGCTGATGAGTTGACTTCATTACGTGGTCTTCAAGTCTTGAATGACTGCTAGCAAGATCCCTTGAACCTTTGAAAGTACCCAGCTTTCCAAAAGTGTACAAAAACCTGCTCATATAGCTTCAAAACAGTACGCTATGAAAGTATGACAGTTTCGTAGCATTACGAAAATGCCTTTTGCCATCAATATTTCTAGTTCTTTCCTCATGTATGATGTTAATTATGCCTTAATACACCTTCCCTACAATTTTCATCTCTTGGAAGCTCTCAAAACTAGTTCAAAATGAAAAAATTAAAGCTATAGTATTTAATAGCATTTTCCTGTTCTTCAAGCCTAGGAACGCTACGAAACCACTGAAAACAGTCAAAATTCCAGAATTTTGTGTAGCTTCAAAAATATACCTTCTAAGTGCAAAAACCTTGTTTCTAACATGCCATCAGCCTTCAAAATCATCAACCAGCTCACACTATGATTCTTTAGGGGTTTCTTCCTCATTGATGATGGGTTGAGCTATTGGCTCTTCAAGCATTGTCATTTTTAAGCCTTTCTTCTCCAATTCATCATGGATTAGTTCTAGATGTTCCTGGAGGTCTTTAGCCTGATCTTTCAATTTTCTGTTGGTGAATTTCAAATGTATGTTCAATTTCCTAACATTTTTGACCTTTTTCCTTAATGGAATGGTCCATTTGATAAGTTGTTGTGTATTATCTAGAGTCTTGGAAAAAATTTCAACTTGCTCTTCCCAAATATCCTTCATATTTTCAAAATGAACCTTTTGTACATTGTGTTTCCTTGGTTATTTCTTCATAACAACAATTTCATGGTTGGCCAACTTTAATTTTTCTTCAAGGAGTTGAAAATCTATTTTTTCCATTACTTTCTCTTTTCCTTTCTTTGATTTGCTAATTGTATCTTTCTCTAGAGGTGATAAAAGATCAATGATGTCTTGTGGTGGCTAGACCATGTTAGTAGGTAGATGAACCTCTTTACTGCTCTCTAATATCTTTCTATCATGCCTTCTCATAGGCTTTCTTGCTTGGAACATAAAACCTGCATCTTCTCCTTCAAATTATAGTTTCTTTCAGATTTGGCCTTTTTTAGTTTCTATCCACCTTCCTCCATATCCTTAGCCTGGACTATAGGAGTCTCTTCTATGTCAATGGCATGTAATATGTCTTCTAGATTTCCTTTAGCTAATGCTCTGTCTTCTACAACAATTGTTTTCTCTTCTAAGGCCATTGTTTGAATCCTTGTCATCCATTTGGTTCCTTGTTTACTCACAACTTGTTTTTGTTTTTCAAGTTTGACCACTTTTGATTTCTATTTTGCAGGTGGGACATTTGGTGTATCAAAACTCTACAATTTATCTATTTCCATCATGATTGGTTCACCTGGTTCTGCCACCAATGGTTCACTTTGATCTGCTACTAAGGGTGATGGGGTTCTCCTAGGTTTAGGAGTTCTTTAAGGAGTAAGAGCATCCAACTCAAAACCACTGACAAACAAGAATGAAGACCAGTCTCTACCTAGCCTTTGGAGCTCATCTAAAACCAGCGATTTAATTAAACCATGATGAAACAATGAAGTCTCACTCCCTTCAGATTTTGCTTGGTTCTTATCTGCCATTTTTTATAAACTTATATGTAAATAGGAAGGTAGATCAAGAGATATATTACTAGTAAAGTGTAGGAGAAGCTTGAAATGGTATGATTATACTTTATGGTATCTCCCTTCACAAGTAAAATAATTTTGGATGATGAGAAACAATTTTGAGTAGCTATCCTTCATGCAGCTCCTTGGAATTGTATTAGTAAGGTCCATTTCACTGTTTTCAGGCTTCATAAACTCTTTTCACTACTCGATGATGAACTTGAAACCTTTGAACCACTTATCTTGTCCCCTTGGAATCCCTATTGCTGCTGCAATGACCTCTAGTGTAATGGAAAGATTAAGCATCCCCACTTTGTTAGTTGTTCCACTGAAGTTTAAAAAAAATTCTTTGGAAACCTCTACATGGCATCCTTGTAATATTTCACAAAACTGTAAGCAACCTATCCTTATAAAGACTTCTACAACTGTTGGGTCTTCATTGATTAGATTCATATTTGCTGGTTCATATCTCAGACATTGGCCACCCTTATTTGTCCTTTTTTTTTTCCATGGTTTCTTTAATGCCTTCTTAGCCTCGCTTGATAGTTCTCAGCCTCGCTTGATCAGTGATCTTTGTAAGCCTTTGGAAACACCAACCATAGCTTTGGCTCAATGAAATAGCTCTCCAGAGCTCAATATCCTGCAAAGAAGGAATGAAGAATGAGAAATGATTGAATTAGGAAATATTTTGAAGTTTAATTGTCCACTCATAACACAATGATGGCTCATACATGCCTAAAATGATGATGATGACTTTAGACCTGACCATGTACCTCGATATTAACCCTCACTGACTCGAATGGTATCTAACTTACCCTTTCCCAATGATTTTCTAACACCTAACAGCTAACTTTACATGATTGATAGGAAAGCATGCTTTTGTAGCGAGTTTAGTGTAAATCTGGATGTTTTCGCTATGAAATTATCAGCAGTTTCATAGTGAAAAGTGACATTTCTCAGTGTATTTTGCTACGAAACTGTGGTTTCTTGGCTAAAATGGCCATTTTGGTACAAAAAACTTGGGAAATGAAACTTGTCAGAAAATTATGAGTGATGTTTCATGAGGGGTTTTAAAAGTGAGTGGATTTAGACCTTAGGGTAAGCTTAATAAGAAAAATTAAAAATTCTCCTTGACCAAGTAATGAAAAATGAACCCTACAACCCTACCTTTGACACATGACCCTAAATTAATTTTTCAGATGATGCTTCATTTTTTTCTGAGTGATAATAGTGGCTCCACTTGGGATGGTGTGCCCCTGTGGTATACCAAAGAACCTATAGTTCCAGTGCCATCCATCTTCTTGGAAATAAAAACTCTGAAATTTATGAAAACTTCACCAAGCTCTTATGGCCTTCTCCAGGGGCTCAAGCTTGATGATTACTGCTGAAAAACCAAATTTGTACCTACTGAAAAGATGCTCAGTCAACTTTGAGCTTATTCAGACTCTCCTACCTACCCTAGCGGCTGCAATCTCCATTTTTAATTCAAGAAACATGAAACTTCCAATGAATCCAGTCATTGATCTGATCTAACATTTGAACCTCTTGACTACACTTGAACCAAAAGTAAGCATGATACGGAAATGACCAAGGCAACATAAAATGTATATGATCCTCATAATGAAAATATAACTGGAAATGTGGACTGTAGTACACTTCCATGTAATCAGCTATAGGATCATAGAAGACATAATTTGTTTGATGATTCTCAATAAATTCTGTAGCTTTGGCCAACTCATATATTATTTGCTAAACCACACAAGATTTCAGTTGTGTGCTATCAAACTAATTTTCAAAAATAGGTTATTCTTCCTCAATCTCAAAAGAGAAAGGTAGCAGCACCCTCTCTTTGTGTTCTGGCATTAAAAACTTTTGAAAAGACTGATCTTGATCATGAAGAATGTAAGGTTGAATTTGATCTTCTACAACTTCAATGTCATTTTCAATGTTCTTAGCAACTTCATCCACAAATTGAATCTTATCTTCTGACTTGCACTCAAATGACTTCAAATTAGAAGAAAAGGATAAAGAAAAATTTTCATCCACTTCCTCATTAGTGTGATCATTATTTGATGTAGGCCGATGCAAGGAATGACATGAAGAATAAAATTTCTCCTTTACCTGAGGATTAATGAAATTATCTTCTAGTATTTCCTCCTGTTGTTTGAAATGATTATCATATTCCTGATGTTCAAAAGGCTGAAAAGTCTGCTGCAACGTTTCATCAAACTTAGAGGATGTAACATGATTTTCATAAATAAACTCTTGTTGGGTTTCATTTTCATCCAAGGGAGAAGCTATCCTTTCTTCTTGGTGATGAAAGGGACTGTCATGAAGGGCCTCTAAAATTTCCTCATCCATGAACTCATCATCTTCATAAAAATTCTCCAAATATTTAATAAAACGCACACAATGTTTACACCAGTATTTGACCAACGATAAGGATGGATGGCACTCTTCATACATATTATAAAATGCAACATGGAAATCAGAAAGAGAATATAATGAACCAGTTGGCAGGCTTTCATACCAAGACCATGCTTTTCCTTCTAAAGTGGCCATAAACATCTTCATGAGACAATCCTTAGGGAACTGAACCTTAAGTCTGTGTACATTTATATGGAATATAACCAAATGAAGAGCAACATTATCTTTCTTTTCATCTTTAAATATAGGAAGACTAGTTAACCATTCGACCTTTGGCATAGGATTTGGAAAACCAGTGATGTGAGATCAATTCATAGGGGCATACCTGGCATTTATTCTTGCAATGGAACTCATCTTAGAACTTCATCAAGCTACTGATCTTCAAGAAGTGGAGTCACCTTCCAATTAATAATTTGATGAGTGCAGTCATCAAAGCAGAAATACAACCATTATGTGTCTAAGTGTTTTCTTCTCTCAAACCTTAAAACTAAAACTTTGTTGTTCTTCCCATGGAAAATTTACACCTTCGATCCCTGGAAACGACACCAAAATGTTATCACAAAATTGCTCCTGATAGGTTGCTTAATCAGAAAACTTCATGTAACTATTTTAGACCAACTTGTGACTGAAGCTTAGCCTCGTCAGTCTGAGAGGGCTCTCTCAAAGGGTTAATGATATATGATAAAGATAAATATATATGGCTAACTATACTTGGAAAACAAATTTCTTGTGATGTGTATATGCTGAAAATAGTATCAGTCTGAAAACATTGGGCTTGTGGAGTCAACAATTTCAGTGATTCAGTAGGAATTTCACTTGACATGGAAGCTTAGGTAGGTAAGACTCTTTTTAGCATAAGTAAACACACATGAAACAAGAAAAACATAGTCAATTCATCTATAAAGGAAGTCAGAGAATTACATGAATGAATTATGAGTATTAAAGATGAAAACCACTGTAATAGTACACATATAAAATATAGATAAGATAGGCACTAAACACTCAATCAGAATCTCAGGTTGATCAAGAAACAAGTCTCAGTATTACTGAAAACAGTCAATTTACATAAAGCTGCAGTATTGCCAAAAAATCTCCAAAAACCTTGACAAATTCGAATCTTTGCCGTTTAATAGACTTGTTACCTCATGAGATGATCTGCCTCCTGGCTAGATTCATCGAATTTTCTCTAATGACACCTTGCATAACAATAAAAAATCTATCTTAATGAGAAAATGACAGCTATCCTACTTAACAATCCTTTTCCTAATAGGACTCAAACTGTTCATTATTACATTATCAACCTTATCTCCTAAAAACAGTTAAATATTTGAAAACCATTCAGTCACATGTTCAAATAGGGTGTGATGAGACTCATCACTACATGGCCTTTTAATTGACCTCCTCTAAAACTGGAAACAAACCCTGTTTTTTAGGAAAACTGGTCCTTATCTTCATCGAGGCGTTTAGCTAATGAGTTGGCTTAATCACGTGGTCTTCAAGTATTGAATGACTGCTGGAAATATCCCTTGAACCTTTGAAAGTACCCAGCTCTCCAAAAGTGTACAAAAAGTTTCTCATATAGCTTCAAAATAGTACGCTACGAAAGTATGACAGTTTTGTAGTGTTACGAAAATGCCTTTTGCCATCAATATTTCTGGTTCTTTCCTCCTGTATGATGTTCATTATGCCTTAATACATCTTCCCTACCATTTTCATCTCTTGTAAGCTCTCAAAACTAGTTCAAAATGCAAAAAGGAAAGCTACAATAGTTTCGTAGCATTTTCCTATTCTTCAAGCCCCGGAATGCTACGAAACTGCTAAAAACAGTCAAAATTCCATAATTTTGTGTAGCTTCAAAGATATGCCTTCTAAGTGAAAAAACCTTGTTTCTAACATGCCATTAGCCTTAAAAATCATAAAAAAACTCACAATATGAGTCTTGAGGGGTTTCTTCCTCATTGATGATGGGTTGAGCTATTGGCTCTTCAAGCACTGTCATTTTTAGGCCTTGCTTCTCAAATTCATCATGGATTAGTTCTAGCTGTTCCTGGAGGTTTTTAACCTGATATTTCAATTTTATGTTGGTGGCTTTCAAATGTATGTTCATTATCTTGACATTTTTGACCTCTTTCCTCAATGGAATGGTCCATTTGATAAGCTGTTGTGTATTATATAGAGTCTTGGAAACACTGTCAACTTGCTCTTCCCAAATCTCCTTCATATTTTCAAACTAAACCTTTTGCACATTGTGTTTTCTTAATTCTTTCTTCATAACAAAAATTTCATGGTTGGCCAACTTCAATTGTTCTTCAAGGATTTGAAACTCTGTTTTTTCCATTACTTTCTCTTTTCCTTTCTTTCATTTTCTAACTGTATCTTTCTCTGTAGGTGATGAAAGATCAATGATGTCTTGTGGTGGCTGGACTATGTAAATAGGTATATGAACCTATTTTACTGCTCTCTAATAGCTTTCTAACATGCCTTGTCGTAGGCTTTCTTTCTTGGACATAAAACCTGCATCTTCTCCTTCAAATTCTAGCTTCTATGCAGATTTGGCCTCTTTTAGTTTCTTTCCACCTTCCTCTATATCCTCAACCTGGACTATAGGAGTATCTTCTATGTCAATGGCATGTAATATGTTTTCTAGATTTCATTTAGCTATTTCTTTGTCTTCTACAACCACTATTTTCTCTTCTAAGTCCACTGTTTGAATCCTTGTCATCCTTTTGGTTCCTTGTTTACTCACAACTTGTTTTTTTTGCAGGTTTGACAACTTTTGATTTCTATTTTGCAGGTGGGACATTTGGTGTATCAAAACTTTGCAATTTCTCTGTTTCCATCATGACTAGTTCACTTGGTTCTACTCTTGCTGGTTCACTTGGCTCTACCACCAATGGTTCACTTTTCTCTACTACTAAGGGTGATGGGATTCTCCAAGGTTTAGGAGTTCTTTAAGGAGTAAGAGCATCAAACTCAAAACCACTAGCAAACAAGAATGAAGACCAGTCTCTCCCTAGCCTTTGGAGGTCATCCAAAACCAACAATTTAATTAAACCATGATGAAACAATGAAGTCTCTCTCCCTTCAGATTTTTCTTGGTTCTTATCTACCATTTTTTATAAACTTCTATGTAAATAGAAAGGCAGATCAAGAGATATCTTACTAGTAAAGTGTAGGAGAAGCTTGAAATGGTATGAGTAAACTTTATGGTATCTCCCTTCACAAGTAAAATACTTTTGGATGATGAGAAACAATTTTTAGTTATATTTCATGCAGTTCCTTGGAATTGCATTAGTAAGGTCCATTTCACTGTTTTTAGGCTTCATAAACTCTTTTCATAGCTCCATGCTGAACTTGAAACCTTTGAACCACTTCTCTTGTACCCTTGGAATCCCTGTTGCTATTGCAATGTCCTCTAGTGTAATGGAAAGACTAAGCATCCCCACTTTGGTAGCTGTTCCAATGAAGTTTAAAGAAAATTCTTTGGAAACCTGTACATGGCAGCCTTGTAATATTTCACAAAACTGTAAGCATCCTGTCCTTCTGAAGACTTCAACAGCTGTTGGGTCTTCATTGATTAGATTCATATCTTCTGGTTCATATCTCAAACATTTTCCACCCTTATTTGTCCTTTTTTTTTTGGCATGGTTTCTTTAATGCCTTCTCAGCCTCACTTGATAGTTCTCAGCCTCGCTTGATATTTTTCAGCCTCGCTTGATCAATGATCTTTGTAAACCTTTGAAAACACTAGCCACAACTTTGGCTTAATGCAATAGCTCTCCAGAGCTCAATATCCCGCAAAGAAGGAATGAAGAATGAGAAATGACTAAATTAGGAAATATTTTGAAGTTTAAATGTCCACTCATAACACAATGATGAATCATACATGCCTAAAATGATGATAATGAATTTAGACCTAACCATGTACCTCGATCTTAACCCTCATCAGGACGCCAGAAGGAAGTTTAGTTGAAATCAAGGCTATGAAATTATTAGTGCCAGAGTTTTAAAAGTGATTTCTCAAGCAGCATTTCTGCTTAATGTTGAGATTGCAACAAGATGATGAGCTTAGTGGAAAGGAGTCGCCTTCACTAAGTGGGCCCGCAGGCTATTTTTGGCGCAAAGTCTATTTTAGACATATGGATCATGTTCTATGAGTTGCAGGATGCTATTTGTGGATGGTTGGTCAAGTCGGAAAAAATAGATGGACTTCTATTTTTAGACATACTGGGCGGAATCTATTTTTAGATTGCTAGTCTAAAAATAGATAAGTCAAATATTATTAGCTCTTAATAATATTTAGACTCTAAACATTATCTTATTCTCTTGGAGCACTTCAGTTAAGTGCACAGATGTGGCACAGGAGCTGACAGAAGGAATTACGCTATTCCTGAGGGTTATGTGGAGCTATTGCATGGATACTTCAGTTAGAACTCATGTGACAGAGTTTGGTGGAGTTGATTGAGGAGGTTAATGGAGTTGTGTTCAGTTTAACTAATCTAAACATAGTTGAGCTATTTGTATCCAGTTTAACTAATTGATACAATTAGTGAGAGTGGTGTGAATTAATTATTAATTAATTCACTATTTATAAACTCATTAATCAACGAAAGAATGCATCAGTTAACTTCAGTGCATGGACAGTTTTAGTGGAGACCAAAGGTGTAGCCAGGTGAACGAGTGTTCCTCCATCGGGCTAGACTATAAGGTGGGCTCCTATGTTGCTACCAAGTGGATTGAAGAAGCCCATGAGGGATTAAGTGCAGCATAGCTGTGTGGTTCAAGTTATTTAATGATCCATCCTACAGCATTGATTACGCAATAGAGGCTAGCTATCAGGTGGCAGAGATTGGAGCATGTGTTTTGCTAGATCTAGCCCTATTAGTGTGTAGCAATTGGAGATTGTACTGAGAGCTTGTGAGGAGCTTTGTATAATGATTGTTACATGATCTCTATGACATATATAATATACAGATAGTTGGGGGTTTTCAGCTTTAAGCTTTCCCATTACATACTGTGTTCATATGTGTGAATTTTTATGGTTTTAATGTGTGCATGCAATTGATTTTATTTCCGCATGTAATAATCAATGGTAGAAGAGATTCTGTATTGTGCATGAAGATAAAATAGTGATCAAGAGAATCCTAGTGAATAAATATAATCGCTTATTCAAATTCTACAAATTAAGAAATCAGGTTTCGCTAAAATGACCATTTTGGTACAAAAACATTGGGAAATGAAACCTGTCAGAAAATTATGATTGATGTGACATGAGGGGTTTTAAAAGTGAGTGGCTTTAGACCTTAGGGTAAGCTTAATAAGAAAATTTAAAAATTCTCCTTGACCAAGTAATGAAAAATGAACCCTACAACGCTACCTTTGACACATGATCCTAAATGAATTTGTCAAATGATGCTTCATTTTTTTTTTGAGTGATAACAAGTGCCACACTATTTCCACACTTTGTAGAACACATACCTTCAGGAATTATGCAATTTCTGAAGATCGGTTTGGGAGGAGGAGTTTGCCTTCAGTATATCAGTTGGAGAACCGGTAGAGGATTATTCCTGTCACCATGGACTTCAAGATCAGAAATCATAGGGCCTTATTTCAGATTTGGCATCAAGCCAAACTTTATTGACCTCGTATCAGTAGCAATCCCATCAAGTATTGTGCAATCCATCATTGCAAATCCATAGGAGGAAGAAAGTTGCTAGCATTTCAGCTAGTAATATTGTGAGGGATCATCCCCTCACCTTGCCATCACCATTTCCATCAGCCTTGAGCTTATTGTAGCACATTTCTACAAGCATTGAGTCTCTCCCTCTTATACAACACAGATTTTCTAGTAGCTACATCTCCAGTTGTTTCATTTTGAGGAGGAAGAAGATACAAGATCTCAAGCTTCTAGCTTAGAGATTTGAAGGAGGGATCAACCCTTAAAGCTTAGATCTATTTGTACAACGCATTTCAGTCATCTTTGGATCAAATCTAGCTTCGGATCTACATAACCCAGCAGTCAAAGGATCAAACCATAGGAGGGTGATTTTCCAAACTCATAGATCTGGAAAATCCTTTCTAGGTTTATCTTGGGTTCCCATCACATTGGCCAGATCTTGAGTCTTGGAATCATCAGAGCTCTTGAGCTCCATAGATCTCCATTTCCCTTTGCAGAAGCTATATGTACATCATCAGAAAAGGGTACGACAGAGTATTGCTTCCTGTAACTCTCCAGTTACGCAGTGCTAGTTGTAGCATGTTTGTAGTGTCATTCTAGGCCACCTCTTTGGCTAGAGTACCTCTATTTTTACTATGTTGTAACTGTAATCTTCTCCACATAGTAAAAAGGCTTAGCTTCTCTGTATATTCTGATGTTGTCTTTATATTTATTGTTTACTTTGTTGTAGTTCTGATATTGTGTTTGAGTATTACTACATTCTCCCTTTTGGGATATTACATAACATGTGGAAAGTGTTGGCTGAGAGTACAATGTTGTCTTTGTCACCTCCAATAAAAGATGGAGGTTGCTCTAGTTTCTCTGCATTTTTTTTAGTCTCTGCTAACTCTTCTAGGGTGTTGAGAACCAAATATTCAACTGTAGATACCACTATTCCAGTAGGAGTGGTTGCATTCTTCTTTGGAAAATAAGGAAGATTGTGTAATCCAGGCAGGGAAAATTTTAAGAACCCCCCTGAATTTGCATGTATAATAAATGGGAAAATCCCCATGATACATAGGAAAAATGGAAGGAAATTTTATTAATAATATAATATGTATATATAATTTTTTTGGCGAATCTCTCACGAGATTATATTATCTTGTAAAAGCATGGTGAATCACTAGTACAAAATGGTGAATCGTTGTCTAATGGAGTTTGAGGTGTTGGTTCTAATGAATATATGGTAGTTGAAACAGGAGTTGAAGGAAGCAAACCACTGAGACCAAGCATGGAACATGGTGACTCATGAGGGAAGTAGTTCTTGTGCAGTTTGGAAAATGCATTCTTCTAGTTTTGTTAAGCATAGTGTTGTTGCTCATGCTACTACTACCACTGATATTGAGGTTTGAGAAGAGTTTGAGGAAGCATGGAAGGTAGCAACGGTGGAGAATTACAAAGAGAAATCCATGATGGGCTCCATTTTTCCCTTTGGTATTTTGGTCTGCAAGATCTTCTGTTCGTTGAACCAACAATCAACTTGACTGAGTTGATTAGGTAGGAGTCAACTTAGACTAATCTTCAAAACTATGCTTTGCACTATCCCATATTTAGCACACTAATTCTACACAACGTTGTGCATTTTCACCCAACTCTCATGCATGCACACAAAATTTTCATTAGCATCTATAACCCTAAACAAGTGAGAATTGATCAACAATTTGCACCAAAGTTTGTTATAATGTTGAAAGTTCATAAAAAATTTATATCCATGGTACCTTAAATAAAGTTTGATATAACCACCACAAGTTCAACCACAATAGAGCAAACTTGTGATAAATTTTAAACCTACAAAAATTAGGATTCATGTTCCTAGGAACGATCATAAGAAGTAGTTGACATATAGGTCGAGTTTTGAGCCTTGACACATTGATAATGCAATGGCTTAGGTCAAAACTCACACATTGAAAAGTCATCAATGAAGAGAAGACAATATCATTATGAATTACACATACTTCAAACTTCTTACCAAATTCTACTTAGTTGTCTGCAACTCAGCTATACATAATCTTATAGTAAATACAAAATCCACAAAGCCTTCTTCACATAGCTAATAAATGGACATTGGAAGAGCACCCCTTATATAATAGTAATAGTAGCAATCAATAGATTATTTCATATTGAACTTCATAGCCATAGCACTCCTATGTATTGTATGATGTATTCAACTTGCATTATCAAATATAGATAAAATCATACTTTTGATTGATACATTTAAATCATACTTGTGCACAATGTTGAATGCAATGCCAGTCAAGGAGTAAAGTCGGTTTGACATGTAATGATCTATAAAATAATGAAGAAACTTAGTAATGCATCACAACTTTCACGTTTGAAAAAATTATAAAGCTTTCATGCAAATCCATTGTTGTTATAGTTCCTTCTCTCGACAATGTTCCATATAAGCATGGAAAATCAAGTAATATTAAAATGCATTTATAATACTTTGAAGCAATTAATTCTTATGGTGTATTTTAATACTGATTTATTACTCTGCCCCAGTTGTAATTTATGCAATTATATTGTATTCAATCCTTACAAAGAAATTGAAGAGAGGATAGTTCAGAACTAGGGCTCAATATATTATAAGCATTCATGCCTTGATCGATGATATAGAATGCATATAAAACAAACGATATTTGGGTAAAGCACGAATGTGGCAATCCCGTTGTACACAATAAATGGCATTGAGTTTGACATAAGATATTGTCTTTTACCATTGTTTTATGATAGATTAGTGCAGCTTAAAAGCTATAAGATGTTATAACTTTAATATATCTAAATTTTACCTGAAGAGATAGTTAGAAATATATAGATTTTACAAACAATAATTTTGCAAATAAATCCAAATGTTGAATTAACAGACAAGTATGCCTCAAATAAAAGCATCTATACAACCTTTTTCCAAAAAGAAATTCATGAGTTTGAAATTTTGAATATTTATCCATGTTCTTTAGATTGTAGGAGTAAGAATTTCTTATATACCAGATTGCTTAAATTAAAGATTATCTTACCATATGAATTAAAGTGCATAGATAGAAATAGAGATGGTTTCCAACAAAAAGCACCCAAAAAGGCAGCAAAATTCAGAGGAGATGCTTATTTCACTTCTTCGGTGCTGGTCTTTGATGACCACCATCATCATCACTTCCACATTCATCCTCCTGCACCTCAAGATCTGCAGGTACCACTCCGCCCCTGCAAATAGATCAATGAAGTGAAAATTACAGTTAAAATATTCTATATTTTTACAAAGATTTACAACGCACATTCACAAGAATGACACCAAGCCTTCTCCATTAAGCATTTCCATGCTAGTGAAAACTGTCTACATAGGGCATAAAACACTATTATTAGAAGTCAATCCTATATAAAGAGGATAAACACTAAACCCAACTAAAAATTTCCATTTATTGGAACTAGATCATAAAAAGTAAGTAAAACCAATCTACAAATTTATGATTAACTTTCAAGCATGATATGTCACAGAGGAACATTTTCTTAATAGAAGGTGCCTTGCAACCCGAAGGATCACAAAAACTGAAGTAGAATATGAGACTAAATAATTATTTCAACAATTTGTCATTAACAAAGATTTTATTTAATTTCCACACTATTGTCTAATCAAGTCTATTATTTAACAACACAGTAGTATTAATATGTAAATATCATGTTTTAGAATACTATTCTACTAGCATCAAATTTTGTTTCGTATTATTATGATATTGTCGAGTCTCAAAGCCAGCCAACAATTCTAGCCCACCTTCTTGTCTAACTTTTAGGGGATGCCAGCTTTCACAGGAAAAATAGAGTCTTTACAAACAATACTGAAATATCACTGGAACATCACACAAGAGCCTAAACACTTGTGTGCATAATCAATAATGTTAAAAGAAATAATCTTTACAATCAAAACCAATTCATAGCCCCTGCATCCCAATCTAATCTTAAAACAATTTCCACAATTTAAAAATATGTGGAGGTTCAATGCCAGTTATAAAACGTGTTTGACTACAATATTGTTTCCAAATCAAAGTGCCCATCAGAGAACCTATCTCTATATTCCTCTAGTTCCCACAGCTTCCTCCACTCCAGATATCCTTCATGTATCAATGTGTCAAACTATGATTTTATTGGCATAGAATTGGGGTTGTTTTGTAACTAGTCAGCAATAATTTCTACCAAAGCAATACAAGCACTCTCCCCTATAGCACATTCACTTTTTTGGTCAATTGAAGCAAAAAATACTTATGTTGATAGCTTCATTTGTCCATCTCTGCTAACCAGTACTTTATGTTCCCAACTACTAATGGTAAAGTTTTCATCTCCATAGTCTACCCAGACATGTTCAAAGATACACTGGAATCAATCTCATTGACTTGCAACAGATAAACAGATATTGATATCAATATCTACCAGATATTGCAAGAGATAGTTAAACACAAATGAAGCAACAAACAATGGGGTTCTATCAGTTTCTAAATTGATATTGAAGTAAATTCAATACTTGAAAATAATCCATATCTAGAAGCATCGAACTGTAATCAAAAGTATTCAATCCAAACAAAATATCTCAAACACTCATGAGGCGTTCCAAACTAAGTAACACACATCCAAACTTGTTTGCAACACCAAATGAAGCATTCAAAAATGCCAAAAACAGTACAAGCACCCATCAATATTACACCAGTACTTTTCGCTATGGTATGAATAATGTGACATAGTTATAAGGGAAGAAAACATCAAGAGACAAGTTCTACATCACTAGGTAATGCCAGATGGTGAAACCTGATTAAAAGGAACCCAAGTCACCAATCATCTCCACTTGATCAAAAATAAACATAAATTCATAAAAACAAACAAAATGTTTGATCTGTTTTTACTTAAAAATGCGAATATCCCAAATTGTAATCACAAGCATTCAGGCCAAACACATTACCATACATGATACACAATCATTGATTGTAGCACCAAAATAAAGCTATCAAATATGCCAAAAATAGTACAATCATGCATCAGTATTGCACCAAAACCTTTCCTATTTTAAATTTATGTAATGTGCAGAGTGATATGGTCATGAGTAGCAAAAACGATAAGAGACAGGAATCTGCACCATCGCTTGGGGGGGTAGCTGTGTAGGAAAGCTTGATTATCTACGATCAAAATCAACATGATCTCCACCCTCTTCTCTGCATACCTTATTCAACAATGGTTCTCCCCTCTCTCGTGCTACTCTGAAAATTGCATTTCTTCTTTTCCATGAAAGAAGACTCTGCATGGAAGTTTGCTGCAAAGGGTGATCAAAGTCTAAAGAATATGGGTCCTCAATCAACTTTGGAATTAGTTCTAGACTTGGTATGCTAGTCATCATCCAATTGTTACCAACTACTTTTTCTACAGAATCTAGATGAAGGATACCTTCAACGACAAGATTAGCTGCAGCCAAAGTTCCATAACTCAAGGACTTCTTAAATCTAGAGAAAATCCAGTAATCGGATCCACCCTCTTCACCTTCATCAGCAGAAGCTAAGTCAATTAACTCGGAAAATTCACATTCCTCACGCCTTGCAGACATTTTTTCATCACTTAACAAGAAGGTTAACAAGTATTCCATTTAGAAAATACCCTTAAATCACCGATTTTGCACTATTTTTCTTCGTGAAAAAATTGATGTTGTATTTTGAGCCTTCTAATTGTGAATTGTTGGCCAATTTCAGTGTCTAGTATGTGAACTCTAGACTGGTGATTCAACCATTTCTCAAACTGAGAATAAAATCCCACGACAAAAACATCGATTTTATTAAAGGAAAAGTCAAACTTCAGGGAATCATTTGTTTCTGAAATTTCGTAAGGGAATAAGGGAATAATATGTATCCTCCTTCCAGTAACTATAGTTTGCATTCAAATATTTTCAAAATAATTTTTGCAGATAGCTTTTCCGATGATTCATCAAATTCAAGGGATTTTCACATACTTTTTTGCATGTTTTCAACGACAATGTAAAGAGGCTTCCTTATATGACTTCAACAACAATATCACTTGAAACAATAGATTTTCTATGATGATGAATAAAGAAGCTTTGATGTTGCAAATTCATCCAGTCAGGGAATAATTCGACTTGTCAGCTTTTCCACCCACAACAGACTCAAATTGAGGAGCCTTAAAATAACTCCCATCAACCCACACAACATGATGATCACCTCCCTCCTTTGTAGTGCTCACATGTAGAAGTAATAATTTATAGGCGGAGAGCAGTGCCACCTCAATACGCAAATTCATGAGATCTCGAAGAGAGCCCTGACCTCCACCCATGAGACACTTGCAATAGTGTCTTTGTCCAGGCCCCCTTTTCCAATTGCATAAGACAGCCTCCTTCCCATTGATCCATGTCTCTGCAAACAGAATCCTTGTTGTGCAGTTTTCTACTGGTCATAAGACAGATATGTGTTTGATGTTTAGACAGGCATCATGAATATACATTATTTTTTGGCTGTGCACATCCAAATAGTGTAGGGGAAAGTTGGAGTATATTATGTTTTGATGTTTGTAGATGATGTGGAAATTCTAGTCTCATCCCCAAAAAAATTGCAAAGACAGCTCAATGCCTTGGCCCTTTTCTGTGATCTTCATTAGTTGACAGTCAACATAGGTAAAAACCAAAGTCATCATCTTCAACGTGTTGAAGAAGATCCTCCTTGATCACCATTTATTTTTCAAAGGAGACGAGATGAGATCACCAACTCATATACTTATCTAGGGGTACTATTCACAAGACCTTGCTTTAGTTTGCAACATGCACTTCAGCCCTGACATTCTCCAACATTCTCCAAAATCTCCTAAAGGAAAAACTGTTGTTGGCTTCTTCTCACGAAAATTGAAATAAAATTTCTTTATATTTGTTGTCCTTGATATACCTTTGATTCTCAAAATAAGAAAAACTAATATGTACACCTCAAAACACACAAAGGTAATGATTTGTTTTCTTTGTCTTCAACAACCCCTGAGATAAGGTCAAAACAATCAATTTCAGACCCAAATTACAAGCAAGTAATAGCACAAAATCATTGAAGCCTAATATAAAGCTAAAATTCTGATAATGTGTATTTACCACAGGCGAGCTCTTCTAATTCTTGGTAGTTGAGAAGCCCACATGTATTCAGCATAGAGCATATCGAGACAAAATGTTTCTTGATATTCAATACCATCAATACACCTTCCACACTCATCACAAAATGTAATACAAAATGTACAATCCTGACATTAACTGTCTGGTCTTTTTTCTTTTGGCAACTTTCGTTGGTGCAGTTGTTATCCTCCTATATTCTACAAAGTTCACTAGGTGACTGTGGATGTTCTACAAGCAGTTAAAGATAGCATTATTTGCCTATTACCTATCTTTAAGAAATATCACTGCCTTCATTATCCTCAAGAAGCCTTTTTCACTATATTTCATCTCTGACCCTTTCAAAAAACACCTTGCCACTCTTAAAAGAATTCATTTTGGGCTTTTTTATCTCATTTTCACTCTCCCTCCTTACCCAAAAATCTCATTCATCCGCTTTCTCCTCTAAAAACCCATTTATCCCCTTTGAAAACCTTTCAATAAACCCTCCCTTCATCATTTTCCCTTATATGCACTAAAACAATGTAAAAATTTCTTTTTACATTGTTTTAAGTTTAAAATTAAATAGTCCGAGACATTACTATTTTATATATAAAAAACCATGTTTTATATAAAACCCGAACTTTTAATGTTTTAAGCCCCCTTGCCTTAAACCCTCACTCCATCACACTCATATGACCCTAACCCCGCCTACCGCATAAGCCCCGCTATAAATATTTGAACCCTCCACCTTTTGTTATAGAAACCCTCCCTAAACCTTGTAAGTAAAGTGCATTCATTGATTTATTAAAACCTTGGGCTCCACCTTTAAACTTGCCCACTTCTCCCAAGGCTTGCTTTCACTGTCGATCTCCGCCCTCGAGATCTGATGGCCCACACTGCAAATCGCAAATCAAATGGCGTAGGAATTAACACTGTTCAGATTTGCGATATGGGCAGTTTTCCTGTTGCCACGCGACAGTCGTTGAATTGTATCGCACATCCACCTCGAAAACCGTTACCACCTCCCCTACCATGCGAAAACCACCTCTCGATTTTTGAAAACTACTTTCCCTCCACACCAAAATTCAAATGCCTCCATCCTCCATTCAAACTTCATGAAGGTTTCACCTACGAAACCAAGCCTAGAACGCCATTTTCTGCACTCTGATAGCCCGAAAATCCCTGCAAATGTAGTAAACCCTCCCCGCAGGCTTTAAAAACTAATTGTTTGTTTTAGATGTGCAGGTTTCATGGTGAAAATAAAATAAATGCATTCCAATGATTCTAAAATGTTGGATAAATATCTGGGTGACGATCTAGAGCTTCATCCCATTTATAAAAGAACCAGAGGCTCTATATCATGTTTAATCATCAATAAAACATGATTATTGATGGTTATTTAATCCTCCAAACCATAGAAGAATACATCCCTGCGTAGAAACACAACAAAACAGAGATGAAGGCAGAGTCAAAGAAAAATACAGAAAAAGCAAACAACGAAAGGTTAATTCAAGTTCAAATGGCCTAAAATAGAGTTTAAAGATAAAAAAGAGGCAGATTAGCATAGGAACACAATTTGAATGATAAAATCTACAACAATTACTTCTTCAGAGGATATTTTTCCACCTACAACATGTTTTCTTTCAATAAAGCATTAAACAGTTATTACACACAGTTAGAGATATTTCTCATCTACTAGCAGTTATTGTAAAGTTATTGAAAAAGCCTTAAAGTCAAAAATTTCATAGAAATCAACTCGGAAGTTAAGATAGGTGTTATTATTTCAGAGAAACACCTTCAGATATTTTTTCCTTAGGCCTTGCATGGTCTTAAAGGTCAAAAACTCATTAATTTTGTACTAAATGACATCTTAAACCCTAAACATAGCTTCACCTCCTCATTTTTCATATAGATATTACATATGAGCTTCATTTTTAGTGTTGGTTGCTTAGTTAAATTTTAGGATTGATGACTTGTTGAGCTTTTTGAGGAATTCTAGGTTGGACTTGAGAAAGCTTTGAACTACAAAGACTTATTGTACTGGAGTATGTAACTGGTTTGAGCTTCAATAAAACAAGCATGTTCACAGGATCCTTGAGCTATGTTAATGGTGAAGTTTTCCTTCTTTGTTATTGTTTTCCTTCTGTTTTCCATTCTGTCCATATTTCTCAGATAAAAGAACAATAATTTTAGAGTAGGATATGCTGTCTTGGCACCCTATTTCTGTCTGCCTTCTTTATCTTTACGTTTTCTTCTGCATGGTTTGATTGGAGAAATCTTAATTTCTCTCCAATTCCATATATCTTGTTGTCTTAGAAAAAATTCAATAGAGTCAAGCCAAAGAAATCTATGGTAAGCCTTGTCCTTTGGTATTGCTTGAGATATTGTTTTCAAGACCTTTCTTTGAAGTACACTTAGTAGAGTCTAAACCAGGGAAGTCTATGGTATGCCCTGTCCTTTGGTGTGCCTCAAAATGTTGCTTTTAAGGTCCTTTGAGTGTTGAATTAAAGAAGATAGGATTTAGTTTGCTCTTTAGATGCTCTCACTGCTTATCTTATGTGTTTTCTTTGTCTGAATGTAATTCTTGAATTGCTGGATTTTTGTCTTAAAGTTTGCTTATTAAAAGTTTGGCCAAAGAAGTCTATGGTATGCCCTATCCTTTGGTTTGCTTCAAACAGTTACCTAAAAGGATTTTCTTGTCTAAGTAGAGCTAAAATATTCTTAACTAACTATAGATTTACTACCTTCACAACTTATTATTGTTCCATATCACAATCTAATCTAAGAGAGCCACTTAATATAGTTAGCTTGCCCCATGAAAACCCTTGCAGATTTGATGAACAATTAAATCCTTTTATGACTCCATAGCCCAATAGATTAATGTTTTCTCATAGTCTATCTTTTTTCAGCTGAAACATTCCCTCAATTAATCCCACCTTTTGATCTCTCAATTAACCATTCAATCAACCAAAACAAACAAGTCCTTAGAAATTCATAACTAGCCTAAGATCATAAAACAAAAGCATAAAGACATATCATCTATAAACACATACATAGAGAGTGTTAGCGCTTGAATCTGCCTTAGGCTGAGGAAGGCAAAACTCGAGGCAACATCAAACCAAGCTCAGCCTCGTAGCTAGCCCTACAAGGATAGGAGAGGGCTCTCTCCAGTCAATCTCGATAAAATGAGCAATAGGGTGCGAGATGACTTAAAATGGGAACTGATTTTAGGCTAGTAAATAGATATGAATGAGGTTTTTAATAAATGACTGGGTTTTCTGGGCTGTATGGGGCAAAGAATAGCATGAGCAGGGAAATTAAATGAAAGATGCAGATTATCTCATGAGGCAAGATAGGCAAGAGCTTAAGCATTCAAATTGAAATTAAATGGGGTGAAAAGACTATTTAAGATAGCTAAAAAGGGCATTAATGTATGAATCCTTTTCAGGAAGAAGAAAACATAGAACTTGAACACTTTTCCAAGGCAGAGCAACAATTGAATTCTACCTCTCTTACTTAAAAGCGTTCAACAGAAAATGACTACGAATGAAATGCAAAACATTACAAGACACATATGAAAACAAAGGAAGAAACACAATGCTAAGTTATTACCACAGGGATCTTATGAAACAGAGCTGCAACTTTTCATTATTTCTCTGTTGAACTGTACAATGAAACTCTGATTTTTTCTCCCCACACCTCTGCCAGAACTCTCTCCTTACAAATGATTTACAATACAATAAATAGGACCAATTTGTCAGAATATAGATCGACAGTCAGAGGTGTTGTTACAACAGCTCATGAGCTGAAAGCTAAAGATAGAGAACAATAACCAAATAATCTTTCAAAAAGAAGGGCTACGTTACACTTGAACTCTGTTTGATAACCCACGAGGAGGCACACCTGTAGCGTAGATCTCATAATCTGAAGACCAGCATAGGTAATCAAATACTATCCCTTTACTAAATTTTGAGCTTAGAATCATTAGTTGCTGATTTTTAGGCCTGAAAATTCTTTTTCTGGAACGCCAGTTTACACATTCCTACACAACTGCCCTCAAAATGCGTTTGCCATTTTACCAAAATTAGAAAAAGGTCTCAATATTTTGATGCTAAAATATGAATCAAATCCGCCACATATATTCTTTAAATCTGAAGATGAATTTAATACTCGAGCATTGCAATGACTGCCACATGGGACATTTTTCAAGCCTAGCTAGAGGTCAAACACTTTTGATGGTTTACTTCTTCAACGAACTTTTCCATCAGGACGATGCTCTTCGGGAAGTTTGTCAAACCGAAAGTAGGTTTCCGCAAGCAAGCCATTCACATCAAGGACAAGAAGCTCTTTTAAAAAAAAAAAAATAGGCACAGTCATTGCCACGTCTGCGCCCACAACAATTAACACCAAAGCTTCTCCTTGTATTCACATTACCAAACCAGCAGCTTCATTTCCTACTTGCAACTCTGAAAATGATGGTTCCACCTGTTCTTCCTGAAGATTTACGTTTGGAAATAGTAGAAGTTGTCCAGGATATCCGTGATTGAATAGCACTGTACAACAACCTAATGGCCTGTGCAATTAACTGCGCTCGAAGATTTTCCACAACTCTGTTATGAAAAATCAACTCCCACTGCAAATACCACATCAATTTATTTAAAGGTAACTGTTCTACAAAAGCAATGTCAAAATTGTATATATGTGAATTATAATTTGAATCCAGAATAAATTGCAACTACTCCGCCTGCAAGATTCTCATATTCAACTTTCTCAAAGCCTGCTTTTGGACAAAAGAATCTCGAAATGAAATCAAATTCAGTATCCGGATCTGCAACTGATGTTACAATGAGACCTCCCCACCCTTCAAACTCTAACATCTTCCCAAAGTCTGGTTTCAATTGTTTCACATCATTGGAACTTGGAACCTCGACCAAGTAATCACCCAAGCTATTTAGTTCTGCCCCAAACAATTTGAACATTTCCTAGTACATCTGACAATTTTTCAACTTCAGCAGACTGGCATTTAGAAGCTATGACCAATGGTAAGTCAAGTTCAACAACGCCAGTTCCAGGTTGCTGTGAACGTGCATCGAATGAACGAGGTCTAGCGTGCTATCAAAGAAGGGCAGGCGCCGAGAAATTGCGATGAACATGGGCACCACACCCTGGAGGCTATGAAATTGTTGAAGGGCTCGTCAAATTTCATGGAAGTGGTCACTAACGCCACATTTCTCTCGCGCATTCTCACCACGAAGCTTACCTTCCCTCCACCAATGTCTAAGCCAATGCGAATAGTGCCTTTTCCCAAGCCTTAGACATTAATCCACAGAAAACAACGAAATTTGTAAGTTTCTGATCAATAGTGAATTTAAAACATAGGAAAAAGAGCGACTTTGCAGTTTGAGCGAGAGAGATATCAGCAAAAATTTGGTTTCGAGCCTATGCGCCGCGCGCACTCCCAGTGCACCGTGCCTGGTGAGTGTGTCGCGCTCTATGCGTTGCGCGCACTATGTGCGTCGTGCCCAACGCCCAGTGCGCCACACAGACTAACTCACCAACAGTTCGGCTCCAAAATGACAGCTTCTCCTTTTCATCATTAAATTTTGACTTTCTTTGATCCTTACTGCATCATTTCAACTGCATCCATTACTCGAACAATATGAGAAAGTTCATGTTTTGAAACTTAGCAAAAGTTTTTGCTGTAGGTGCTAATAAACTCGATTTTATCCAAATCAGGGCATTTCAAAACAAGTCTTTAACTTTGGCATCTCAGTCATGATACATGGTAAACCTTTCGATCTCTGAGAAGCACACTGGCAGCACCATTAGAAATACGAATGGCTCCTTTTTGAAACCATGAAATTCCCTTCTTAAGATTGATTTGATATAGGCTGCATATATGAATTTTGACTTTGTAAAGTCTCAAACTGGAAACACCTACAATTTTGATCACCATCTGTATTTTAAGAGAATGATGTAGCCATTTTTTCAGAACCAATATAAACATACCTAAACTTTTCATGCTAGTCCCAAAGAATGTATTCTGAACCCTCTTTTCCTTACAATCCAATCTCAGGAAGTTATGTGAATTTTCACAGCTTATATTCTCTGTCCTCTCTATCTTCTTGCATAACGTTGTCTTTGGCGGTTTTATTTTTTGTGGTCAGACAATTCAGCAAGCAAGAGCTCTGCTCTAACATTGGATGTCATAATAATAACTCTATTTGAGAAGCTAACTGCACTACCTTGTCCATTCATGCGTCTGCCATTTTCAATTATGTTTTACTTGTTTTCTCTCGGACCTTTTAGCTGAAATGATGAAACTCTTTGTTTGTTTGCAGGAATGATTGGTGGATCAGGAAAGCTGCACATGAAACATCCTTAACTGAAAAACTTGAATAATTACAAGTTTAATGCTTTCTTCTTCAAAACAAGGTTTTGAAGAAGAAACATTCTCAAGCCTTGTTGATGATAAATGATTGAAGACATTGTTTTGGATAAGTTTTGATGAACTTTTAGCGGTCAGACACATGCTAGCAGATAAGGGAAAGAGCCTTCCGACAGATAATTTATGCTTTTTAACGGAATGCAACCGGACTAGACAAATGAGACCCCTAATAATGAAATGTAAAAGAGAAATTTTGATTGCTGACGAAGGGCTGACGAGACTGAGTCTAACAGAGAGATCCCTCTTTGAATCTAGGAAGGCTAGGTCCTTGGATTCCAAAGTGGTTCTAATGTGGCCCCTGTAGTGTTTTTTCTTGCCAATCTTGAAAATAACAGGGAGCTAACATAATGGCGACCATACTAGGGATACTGAGTAATAAACAACCTCAAAACTCAAAAAACCTCTTTGTAAAACTTAGTTGAATCAAGTGTCATCCAAGAATGGTTCCTTGTTGCTGGTGGTGGACAATAGCCAGCCATAAATCAAGTAAAAATCCTCCACCTAGTGACTCCACTGGTTTTCCATAGACTTCACTAGGAAATTTATTTTTATTATCAAAACATCACAAGAACCTAGTTAAGAAAAATTTTGTGGATTAATTTTTTCTTTTTTGCAGATTGGTTTGTTCTTTAAGACTTTCATAAACTCTCAACCTTTCTGATTGTTGGATCTAAGTCTTGGATTCTAGAAAAATCTATACTAGATCCTATCCTGACCCAAATCCTCCTACAATAGTTGACAATCCTGAAAGCATCCTTAGGAAGTCCCCTAGTTCTAAAAGTCCAACTGTTAGCAGAACTATCCACAAAGCAAGTTCTATCCCTGAAAACCTCACGACCTTGCAAGATACCCAATTTGACTTACACCATAGAAGAAACCTATTCAGAACTAAGTATCAAAGTGGGATAGACCAGACAGACCTTGAGCCTGCAAACTTATAGCACAGACCTAGCAGAGAAGCCTCTCCTTCCACTCCTCCTGATTTTCAGCTTCTACAACAATTTGGTTCCTTTCATTCCAAAGTTGCTCAAAATCAGTCAGCTGGTCCAAGTGCATCTTCCACTCCCATTCATACATCCACTGTGCAAACCACTCCACTTCATCTTCCACCTCCAAGGGAAATTTGAAGAAGGAGGTGTTCCTCCATTTTATGTCAGTTTAAACATCCATGATAAGGTTTTACACAATGCCATGTTAAACTCCGGTGCTTCACACAACCTTATGCCCAAATTAATGATGGAAAGACTAGGCCTTGAAGCAACTAGACCATATAAATATTTATACTCTTTTGATTCCAGTAGAGTAAAATGGCTAGGCCTAATCAAATATTTATGTGTCAACCTAGCACAAATACCAACCAAGAGCCTAGTAATGGATATAGTAGTGGTTGATATTCCTCCTAAATATGGCACGCTCCTTTCAAGATCATGGGGAGCTAAAATCCAAGGTACCCTCCAAATGGACATGACTTATGCTACTATTCCTGTCTTTAGTCAAGCAAGAAGAATATATAGGGAAACACACATGAAATGCATGATTAGCAGTCAATAAAAATCAGATAACTCCCCTCTTTATTCCATCCATACTGACCTGGATTATTTTATCCTTTACAATGATGAAAATGTTAATGAACAAGTAGTAGAACATGAGAAAATAATTGTAGAAGAAGAGGAAAAAGAGGAGGAATGGTCAAGATAGTTTTCCCAAGCAGAACATTACAACAAACATAGGGATGACCATGAGAGGAAAATAAAAAGCATTCAAAAAGGTGGAGACCATGGGGACCAAATAAACCACCAATAGAGGGCTGACCATGATAAACCAAACAACCATAAACATAGTGCAGACCCTGAAGAACAACACAATGAAAAACATAGTGACAGCCACTAAAAACAACATGATGAGGACCAAAATGACCTTAGTGACAAATCTAAAATTAAACCTCTTTGGAGTATGAGTTTTGATGGGTCTTGTGGCAAAAATGGTTCAGGAGCAGGCATATGGGTGCATAACACAGAAAACAATCATGCGGAAGGTCACTCATATAAGCTAAAATTTCAATGCACCAATAACATAGCTGAATATGAAGCACTCCTCTTAGGACTACATTTATTGAAGAAATTAGGAACCAAGAGGATAATTGTCCATGGAGATTCATAATTAGCTATTAGGTAGATTAATGGAGAATAAAACAACCAAGCATCCAAGACTAAGAGCATATAGGGATGATGCCATTGACCTCTTGAGAAAATTCACAGAATATGAGCTTACCTTTGTCCCTAGAAATCAAAACATTATGGCCAATGGTCTAGAATTTGTAGCCAGCACATGTCAAAAGCCCTATCAGAGAAAACAATACACAATCCAAGTCAAATATAGACTAGCAGTCCCAGATAACATAAAATACTCGCAAGTTTTTGAAGGAGATAAATAGATAGAAGATTTCTTGCAGTCCAGAAATGAGTTTGAAATGCAAAATTCAGACTCAGAGTATGAAGAAGACTACTTTGTTGAGGAACATACTTACAAATAAGAACCTCCTGATATTGCTGATATAAATTTGTTAACAAAAGAACACAAACATATAGCAGAACTGTGCCCTAACTTAGAGAAATAAGACTTTGAAGTGCTACAGTCCAATACTGATGACTTGCCAAAGGGACTGGTTCCTCTAGAGGAACTATTTGACTTTAATGATGTTTCTAAGAAGCCAAAAATGGAACCCACTGAAACTAAAATAGAAGAATGCAATATAGGTAGTGAAGAAAAGCCCAAAATGATTAAACTATACAAAACATTGCCAGATCATATAAAACAGAAATATCTTGAGCTTTTTAGAGAATTTTTTGATGTTTTTTCTTGGAGTTATGAAGATTTAAAATCATATGGTACAGAGATAATTCAGCATAAGATACCCCTCAAAGAAAACCAGAAGCCCTTTAAATAGAAATTGCACAGAATAAACCTTCTGCAATTACCCCTGGTTGAGAAAGAAATTAAGAAAATGTATGATGTTGGAATCATAGTCCCTCTGAGATACTCAGAATGGGTTTCAAATCTTGTATCAGTGAGGAATAAAACAGGAGAAATAAGGTTATGCATATACTTTATAAATTTAAACAAAGTCTCCTTAAAAGACAGCTACTCCTTGCCAAAAATGGATCACATCTTACAAAGGGTAGTAGGGTCTAAAAGAAATTTTTTTCTAGATGGCTTTTCAGGATACAATTAGATGTTGGTACACCCAGATGATCAACACAAGACAACTTTGATGAATGCTAGTGTCACCTTTCAAAGAGCCATGGATAATTCTTTCTCAGAAGAAATAGGTTACTTCATTGTGATTTACCTTGATGACATCACAATCTATTCTAAAACAGATGAAGAACACCTAGCTCACTTACAAAAAGTATTTGAAAAATTTAGAAAGTATGGTTTGTCTTTGAATTCCAAGAAAACTATGTTTGGCCTCCAAGAAGGAAATGTTTTAGGCCATATCATATCTGAAGAAGGGATCAAGGTAGACCCAAAAAGGATTGAAGGAATATTGCAAATCAATCATCCTAGAAACATCAAAGAACTGCAATATTTCATTGGAAAGATAAATTTCTTAAGAAGGTTCATACCCAACCTTGCAGAACTCCTAAGAAACATTACAAACATGCTAAAAAGAGAAATAGGAGTCAAATGGACCATAGAAGCAAAGAAATCCCTTGAACTAGTAAAACAATCACTCACCCAAACACCAGTTCTAATTAGCCCTAATTTTACCAAAGACTTCTTCATCTTCTCCTTTGCATCAGAACATACAGTTGCTTCTGTCCTATTACAGAAAAACACAAAAGGATAAGAGCAACCCATTTCATTTTTCAGCAAGGCATTAAGAGACGCACCTCTAAAATACAACATCATGGAAAAACAAGCGTTTTCCTTAATCAAGGCTTTGAAATATTTCAGATTTTACATTTTATATTCACAAATTATTGCATTTGTGCCTCACTCAGTGGTGAAAAACATACTAACACAAGACCCTGATGGCAAAAGGGGTAAGTGGATTGCTGTTATATTAGAATATGATTTAGAAATCAAGCCCACTAAACTCATCAAAGGAAAAGGATTTGCAAAACTCACGGCTGAAACAAACTTTCAAGCACTTGACATGAACATGATTGATGCATTAGATGAACAGGAGGAGTTGACAACTCCACCCATTGAAGAATCATTTCTGAATTCATCTTGGTATGCTGATATTTTATATGTTCTTCTTAATCTTAATGTTCCCCCTAGTTTTTCTAAAACCAATGCTATATTCTTAAAGTTAAAGGCTGTAAATTACTACATTTTAGATAAAAATTTATATTGGAAAAATGCTAGTGGTATATTGCTTAAATGTTTTCCTGAGAATTATGCAGATAATATCAAGCATGAGAATGTGGAGGCCACCTCTATTGGAAAAATACTATTAAAAAAATCCTTAGAGCTGGTTAATATTGGCCCACCCACTTTCAAGACATCCATAAAATGGTAATTACCTGTCATAAGTGCCAAATCTTTGAAGGCAAAAGAAATCTGCTGCCATTACCTCTACTTCCTATCTCTGTTGAAGCTCCTTTTCAACAGTGGGGCCTAGAATTCATTGAGGAAATCCACCCTACCTCATCTGCCCAACACAAATGGATCCTCATTGCAACTGATTACTTTAACAAGTGGATATAGGCCAGCCCTTCTAGAACTGCCACAGACTCAGTCATTATCAAATTCCTTGAAAACCATATTTTTTCTAGATTTGGCTATCCTAGAAATATTATCACTGACAATTCTATTGCCTTCAAATCCAAGAGGATGGTGGAATTTTGACACAAATATCAGATTACATTGGGACATTCTACAACTTGTTACCCTCAAGGTAATGGGTTGGAAGAATCCTCAAACAAAAGTTTGGTGAACATCATCAAAAATTTGCTGGAAGAGAACAAAAAATCATGGCACAGTAAACTAGTACATGCACTATGGGCAGACAGATTAACAAATAAAAAGTCAGTTGGAATGTCTCCATATCAACTAGTGTATGGATAAGATGCAATATTTCCAACCAGTTTAGGAGTGCCAATCATAAAGTTGATCCAAGAAGTACAGTCTGAAGAAAATGACATGCAAAGAAGAATAAATCAGACTATCAAGTTGCAGCAAACTAGAGAAGAGGTATATAACAGAACACAGAAAGTGCAGAAAAACATCAAGAAGTTTTTTGATAAGAGAACCAAGGAAAATGATTTCAACATTGGCGATAGAGTGCTGAAATGGGACTCAAGAATAGAAGAGAAGAGAAAGCATGGAAAATTTGAAAATCAGTGGAAAGGCCCATACATCATCCATTCTGCCAGGGTTAACAATGCATTCTTCCTTCAAGAGATGGATGGAATAGAACTATTTGGAGGTCCTATCAATGGCAGCATGCTCAAACATTAATTTTTTTCAAAATATATCAGTTTAAGGCTTTATTCATTGTATATAACTTTGTTTGAAGAAAAATATTAGAACATAAACAAAAAAACAAAGAAAAAAAAAAGAAGGGCAGATAAAAGAAAGAGGTACAACGCCATACCAAAAAAGAAACATTTTTGAAAGTGTGCAAGTCTAAATGCCACTACTTTGGAAGAGAAAGTTTTGTTCAGTCATATAGTCTAATCGTGATTGAGCAAGTTTTAAATTTCTGTTGATAGGTTAGTAAATGAAGATTTGCCAAACTTTTTAAACTTGGCTTATCAGTAGATTAGATTAGGAAAAGAGATATTGGTTCCAAATGTTTAAAATCTGAACCAAAGAAAAAAAGAGGGATGCATAACAAAATTCAAATTACAACCCTCAAGTTTTTGTTTTACTTTCTGAAAATAAAATATGTGTGCAGACCTGTACAAAATACCACAGCTCATAACAAATCAGACTATCTAATCCTAATTTAGTTATGTTTTCAATTTCTTGTTTTCAGTTTAGAGAATAAAGATATGTCAAACTGTTTAATATTGATAAATAAGTATATCAGGTAGAGAATAAAAGAGTTCATCAGCCCAATATGAACTCTTGGATGACATAAGGGTAGAAGTAGTTAGTTTCATGTTTTCAAAATAAAATGATGACAAGGGTTGCCAATCTAAATGCACCCAATTGAAGAAAAAATGTTAGAAGATGATGGGTACATAGAGTTGGATTGAAGCAATTATTTTTGTTTAGATTCTGAAGATCGTAGCTTAGGAAAGAATAGAAGTAGATCAACAAATTAGAGAACGAAGGTCTGTCAAAATGCAAACCAAGGCACTGGTCTACTTATTCCAGAGATGTGATCTTTGAGGTTCTTGACACCTCCTAAAGGAGCTGCCCTCCCCAGCTAGAGCCACTATTATCCTCCTGTATTCTACAGATTTCACTAGGTGACTGTGGATGTTCTACAAGCAGTTAAAGATAACATTATTTTCCTATAAGCTATCTTTAAGAAATCTCCCTACCTTCATTATCCTCAAAAAGCCTTTTTCACTATATTTCATCTCTGCCCCTTTCAAAAAACACCTTGCCACTCTTAAAAGAATTCATTTTGGGCTTATTTATCTCCTTTTCACTCTCCCTCCTTACCCAAAAATCTCATTCATTCATTCCCTCCTCTAAAAACTCATTTTTACCCTTTGAAAACCTTTCAATAAACCCTCCCTTAATAATTTTCACTTATATGCACTAAAACAATGTAAAAATTGCTTCTTACATTGTTTTAAGTTTAAAATTAAACAGTCTGGGACCTTACTATTTTATATATAAAAACCTGGTTTTATATAAAACTCGACCCTTTAAGGTTTTAAGCCCCCTAGCCTTAAACCCTCACTCCCTCGCGCTCATATGACCCTAACCCCGCCTACCGCATAAGGCCCGCTATAAATATTTGAACCCTACACCTATTGTATAAAAACCCTCAATAAACCTTGTAAGTCAAGTGCATTTGTTGATTTATTAAAACCTTGGGCTCCACCTTTAAACTTGTCCGCCGCTCCCAAGGCTTGCGATCACCATCGATCTCCACCCTTGAGATATGACAACCCACACTGCATATCGCAAATCAAATGGTGTAGGAATTAATGCTTTTCAAATTTGAGATATGGGCATTTTTTTAGTTGCCACGCGGAAGTCATTGAATCGTATCGCACGTCCGCCCTGAAAACCATTACCACCTCCCTGTCCGTGTGAAAACCACCTCCCAGTTTTCGAAAACCGCTTTCCCTCCGCGCCAAAATTCAAATGCCTCCCTCTGTTCAAACTTCATGAACTTTCCACCTACGGAACGAAGCCTAGAATGCCATTTTCCACTCTTTGACAGCCCAAAAATCCTTGTAAATGTAGTAAACCCTCCCTGCAGACTTTAAAAATTAATAGTTTGTTTTATATGTGCAAGGTCATGGCGAAATGAAAACAAATTTATTCCAATGAGTCAAAAACGTTGTATAAATATCTGGGTGATGATCCATAGGTTCATCATCAATAAAACACGATTATTGATGGTTATTTAATCCTCTAAACCACATAAGAATACATCCCTGCGCAGAAACACAACAAAACAAAGATGAAGGCAAAGTCAAAGAAAAAGACAACAAAAGCAAACAACAAAAGGTTAAATCAAGTTCAAATGGGCTAAAATAGAGTTTAAAGATAAAACAGAGGTAGAGTAGCACAGGAACACAATTTGAATGATCATATCCATAGCAATTACTTCTTCAGAGGATATTTTTCCACCTACAACATGTTTTCTTTCAATAAAGCATCAAAAAATTATTACACATAGTCAAAGATATTTCTCATCTACCAGCAGTTATTGTAAAGTTATTGAAAAAGCCTTAAAGTCAAACATTTCACAGAAATCAACTCAGAAGTTAAGATAGGAGTTATTATTTCAAAAAAACACCTTTAGATATTTTTTCCTTAGGCCTTGCAGGTTCTCAGAGGTCAAAACTCAATAAATCTGTACTAAATGACATCTTAAACCTTAAACATAGCTTCATATCCTCATTTTTCATATAAATATTGCATATGAGCTTCATTTTTAGTGTTGGTTGCTTAGTTAAATTTGAGGATTGATGACTTGCTGAGCTAGTTGAGGAATGTTAGGTTGGACTTGAGAAAGCTTTGAGCTGCAGAGACTTATTGTAATAGAGTATGTAACTGGTTTGAGCATCAATAATACAAGCATGTTCATAGGATCCTTGAGCTTGTTAATGGTGAATTTTTCCTTATTTGTTATTTTTTTCCTTCTATTTTCCATTCTTTCCATATTTCTATGATAAAAGAACAATAATTTTAGAGTAGGATATGCTATCTTGGCACACTATTTTTGTCTGCCTTCTTTATCTTTATGTTTTCTTCTGCAAGGTTTGATTGGAGAATTCTTAATTACTCGCCAATTCCATCTAGCTTGTTTTCTTAGAAACAATTCAATAGAGTCAAGCCAAAGGAGTCTATGGTAAGCCCTATCCTTTGGTATTGCTTGAGATATTGTTTTCAATACCTTTCTTTGAAGTACAGTTAGAAGAGTCTAAACCAGGGAAGTCTATGGTATGCCTTGTCCTCTGGTCTGCCTCAAAATGTTGATTTGAATGTCCTTTGAGTGTTGAGTTAAAGAAGATAGGCTTTAGTTTGCTCTTTAGCTGCTCTCACTATTTATCTTATGTGTTTTCTTTGTCTGAAAGTAATTCTTGAATTGCTGGATTGTTGTCTGAAGGTTTTCTTATTAAAATTTTGGCCAAATAAGTCTATGGTATGCCCTATCCTTTGGTTTTCTTGAAACAATTACCTAAAAGGCTTTTCTTGTCTAGGTAGAGCTAGAAGATTCTCAACTGACTATAGCTTTACTGCCTTCACAACTTATTATTGTTTCATATCACAATCTAATCTAAGAGTTCCACTTAATATAGTTAGCTTTCCCTATGAAAACTCTTGCAAAGTTGATGAACAATTTGTTGGAACACCTAATCCTACATGGGTAGGTGTGGAATGCGAAAAGTCACAATGGAGTCCAAGTGACCTTGGAATATGAAACCAAGAGTCACACCATTGTACTATAAATGTACATCTTTGTATAACGGAAAATAAGAAAGCCTCACGCTTATCCTTCATTGTGTGTTGAGTCTCTTGTGTGTGTGTTCATCTTTCTCATACACCATGTGTGTGCTTCAACATGGTGTTTAACATGGTATCAGAGCGAGCGATTGCTGGCCCTGCTCCAAATTGAGTGAGCCATTTGTGTTTATGGCCTATGCATATCTGCAAAATTGTTGATAATTTTTGCAGCACTCTGAGTTTTTTGCAGCAGAGTTTTTGCCGCCATTCAAAGGTGTTTTGAAGAAGAGCAGCGTTGGTTTTGAGAAGGATCAACATTCAAAATCCCAGCAATCAGAAGTTGGCTTGGAGAAAGGCAGCACTGCCCATATGAAGGTTTTCATTCTAATTTTTCTCTGCAATTTCTGTCTTTTAAAGAGTTGCTGGAATAGTGTTTTAAATTGGGTTTCTGAAGAAGAAATTATGGTTTTAATGAAAGAAATTTCTGAGTTTTTCCATTGAGAATTTCTGCAATTTTGGGTTTTTTCTGCTGCTGGAAAATATTCTCTGCTGCTGGGCCATTAGAAAATTTCTGGGTTTTATTGGCAATCTGCTGTTGCATTTCAGTACTTGAAATTTGTACTGCTGCCTTCATTTCTGGAATCTGCTGCCTGTATTTCAGTGCTTAAAAATCTGCTACTGTTTCAAAGTCTTCTACTCTGTTGTTTTAAATTAAAACAGAAAAAATAAAATAAAAAATAAAAATAAATTTTTTTTTTTTTGAATCTCAGCCCTTCGGCCTTCCCATCTCTGCATCACTCGGCCTTACCATACCTCCTCTCACCTTGGTAGCCCGGCCTACTCCACCGCCGGCCCACTACCCTGCAGCTCTATTCCTACGCATCCCTCTCAACATTCACATCAACTCCAACCCTCGACCTCTCATACAAACTCTGTATCATTTTCGGCCCCTCCCAACACTCCCTTACACCATACATTACCTCAGCTCGACTCAATCGCACCCCTACACTAATAATCCCTGCGCTAAACCCTGCGAGCTCTCACTCACATCTCTACGCCTCCGATCTGCATCCTTCCATGCAACTCCCTTTCAATGCCGTATCCCCTCCGTAGCCTACGCTATCCAACGCTCTCTACTATGCATTAATCTATTCACTACTCTCACGGCATCACACTCCACTCACAAACACCTCTCTAACTTCTGCATCGAATATACACAAATCTGCAAATTTCTGCATTCAAAAGCTCCTATTCTCATATCCCTTATCACTCCATAGCAACACCCTCACCGCTTGCGTTTCCCATGGCCTGCCCACTGCCGTCCCACCTCCCCATGGCTTTTGCCCTCCCATCACATTTCGATTTTCATAATTTTTATTTTTAAAATCCCTCCCCCCTACTAAAATTCCCCTACCCTTATAACTCCCTACCTCCCCTCTCTAACGCAGCTCCCTTCACGTTAATTTTAATTTCGACTTTTTATTCCCTCCCAAATTTTTTAATTCCTCTCCTCTTTTTTAATATACGCCCCTTCCACTAAAATTAATCCCCATCTTTAAAATTCCTTTCCCTTTCTTTTTAATTTTAAGTTTCTCTCCTCTTTAATTAAATTCCCCTCCTTTTAAATTAATTCCTCATTCCCATTTTTATTTAATCCTAATTACTTTAAAATCCCCTTCCCATTTTTTAATAAATCCCCTTCCCATTTTAATTTTTTTAATATTCCCTCCTCCCCCATTAAAATTTCTCTTCCCTTTTAATTCCCCCCATTTTTAATTATTCTCATTTTTTTTAATTAATATTTAATTAATTTAAAAAAAAAAAAAAGCAGAGAGAGAGGAAAGAGAGATATGAACAGCAGAAAAGAGAAAATCAACATATGAAGAAGATGGATTGTATACATAGACAAAAGTGCAGATTTGACATTGTGTGATTTGTGACATTGACATGAGAGTGATTTTTTGAAGAATTTCACATTTGAAGACAAGTTTGCCATCATTGAAAACAGTTATTTGAAGAAGAGAATTCAGCTGCCATAAAAAGATTCTTGCACAAGTGTTTTCAGCTACACATTTACAAATATTTTGCAGAGATATGTATTGAGCTGACATTGTATTTTGAGTGGAATTTGTAGCTTCTTCATAGTTGCAATCAGTATTTGAGTTGTTGGATTGTTGATTTCCCTCCATCATTTGAGGAGCACACTTTGTACTTTGAAATTTCTATAAGTCATTTGTATTTGTTGAATCATTGTAAACGGGTGCATTTTCGGTTGAACCCGACACCCTTTCATTTTTTAGCCTAAGTTGTTGAAATGGCTAAAATCAATGAGGCATTAATGTTGTTGAATGACCTCATTCATTCAAATGTTGATGATGTGATAAAAATGAGCAAGGATGCTCTTTGTAACATTCAAAGTTGTTTGCTAGATGCATAAGAGAAGATTGAGTTTTTGCAGTTGGAATCTCAGCTTCAACAAGAAGAACTTCAGTAGCTACCATTAACCCTCGTTTTTGTCTTGTGTACTGCAGAAGATCAGAAGGAAAAAAGATAGTTGCAGCTGTGATTCCTGATCCGCCCATTTGCACTGAGTTGGTTACATGATACAGGTTACCCAACTTGACTTCCTAGTTTCATCATCGACTTGGAATATAGCTAATCCACAAATTAAAAGCACCTAATCTGTCTCTGGATATGACAGTGATATGTGTCCTTTCATATTCCGTGTATCATTAACAAAGTCATCATTTGAGCCATTCATGGCATGCTTTCCACTCCAGAAATGCTCCCAGATCTTGCTCCACAACAACAATCACAGATCGTAAAATGCCAACACTGTGATCGAGTTGGCCATATGAAAGATCACTGTTTTGATCTTCATCCATGCAAGCACTATGGTTGGCACACTCATTCTTCAGACAGATGCTTCAGAAACAAGCCTCCTGCAAGAACCAATATTCATCTTGGATGGATCGCTTCTTGGCAATGGGCATTAGCAGCCAAGAAGATGTTTACGACACATGTTAGAACTTGTTCAAGAATGTTGAGCAAACTTGCAGTTGAGTTTTCGCCATCATCTCACCTTGTCCCTGACAGGGGGGAAAATGGTAGTCATGTACAAGCTTCAACGTCAGATCAAGCGAGCCTGAGCCAAAATCTCTCATTCCATGTTCAGAGTTGTAGCCAGCAGTTCAAGCGAGCCTGAGCCACAATTCGTCATTCCAGATTCAGAGATGTAGCCAGAGATACGGATGCCCATGAGCATACCTTCTGCTGGTGGATAACCTAAAATCATCATCTTCGACAACCTAAAAATCCATCACAGATAACCTGAACCATCATCTTTGGTTGGTGGACACCTAAACTGTCAGACCTCCTTTAGGTTGAAGGTCTCCATTTTATGAGGGACAATTTCTATAATTTCTATAGAAGCTTCTAAATTCTAAAATTTCTTAAGCTGAAGAGCCCTGCAAATGTTGTTTCTGTTTGTGGGTCATCCTAAACCACCTTTTTTCCAACATTTTAGAGAGTTTATTCAAATTTTGGCAATACATGTATTTATACATTTGTATTACAACTTTTCTTGTCATACACATACCCTCAAGGGGGATGTTGGAACACCAGATCGAACACATGGAGTCCAAGTGACCTTGGAATATGAAACCAAGAGTCACACCATTGTACTATAAATGTACATCTTTGTATAATGGAAAATAAGAAGCCTCACGCTTATCCTTCATTGTGTGTTGAGTCTCTTGTGTGTGTGTTCATCTTTCTCATACACCATGTGTGTGCTTCAACATGGTGTTTAACACAATTAAATCCTTTTATGACTCCATAGCCTAATGGATTAATGTTTTCTCACAGTCTATCTTTTTTTAGCTGAAACATTCCCTCAATTAATCCCACCTTTTGATCTCTCAATTAACCATTCGATCAACCAAAACAAACAAGTCCTTAGAACTTTATAACTAGCCTAATATCATAAACCAAAAGCATAAAGACATATCATCTATAAACATATACTTAGAGAGATCCCTCTCTGAATCTAGGAAGGCAAGGTCCTTGGATTCCAAATTGGTTCTGATGTGGCCCATGTAGTGTTTGTTCTCGCCAATATTGCAAATCATAGGGAGCCAACAACAGTCATACAAAACCCTTGCATTCCCACATCTAGGGCAAGATTCAATATCAATTGTAATGTCATCATCATATGAAAGTGAATAATAACGACCATTAGGATAAAACCATGGTTTTACTAAATGAGACTTATGTTGTAAACCACCATCCACAAGGTAATTCAACTTCTCAAGGTGCTCTCTTGTTATCCAAAAAATACCACTAATTCTCAACTGCTTCAATATGTGCATGTTGCATTCTCTTTGTGCTTTGACATTTTTTACAATGCCATCGACAGTCAACCTTGTGCAACCTAGCAAGCATAACTGCAAAACCCAGAAACAAGTGCACCACATATAGTCAAGGGAAGAGTAGGAGTTACCAAGAGAAAATGATAGTTCACACAAAACTTTTGAATTAACAAGCTTAACTTGAGCAAGTGTAAGATAACAATATAATTGCATGACGAAAACCTAATACACTTGATAACAAAAATAAAATTCCACACTCAATGCATAATATGGTTTTGAAAAGAATGGACAAACTGAACAAGAGAACAACCTACAAGAAGTACCTTCAATGAAACATCATTTTCACAGAAATGCATTACCTTCCCATGTTTCCAAATATTTAATTAAAATTAAGATATGCCAGGCAAGTTGAGGAGCAGCCGCCAGTGTGTGCAATAATAGAAGACAAATTGAGAAACAAGAGAAATTTCAAACACAAGAACATCGAATACCAAATGGAAGAGTTGTACCAGTGCCTCCCTTGAAGGTTTCAACACTTTCGGGCAAATTCTACCTACATTTCCTTCAAAAAATAAGCTTTTAATATTTTAAGTTTCTATCCTTTTATCATTGTATTTAAAGGAGACTAGGGGTTAAATTCACATGAAAACACATCCATTTAGTAACCCGGTTTGAAAACATTTTACTGGAAGCACAATTCCATTTCAAAAAACCCATGAAATTACATTAACTGAATCTAACTGTTTGACATTGCTAATCATGCCAAAATGTAGAAAATCTATATTCAGAAAGTAAATATAATGTTTTCTTCAAAATTTCAAGTGCAAGAAAAAATTCATCTTTTTGTAATTTATCAAAATCAGAAACCAAAAAATACAAATACAAACCTTTGTAAGCTTTGGGGTGATGTCGAATACTTGCTTCAACCCATCATCTGTAATTTTCAGGCACTCCACTAAAGTCAATTTTCATAACTAACCTTGAGACCTTTCAACAAGTTTTAAGAGGGCATCATCAGTGAGCCTTTCACTTAGAGGATTCTCCACATGTATAGTTTTCCATAGACGAGGATCATCTTTCACTGCAGCATGCAGGGACTTGCAAATGTTTTCAATGGATAGAAGATCTTGCAGGCCCGAATACCAAAGGGAAAAATGGAACCCATCATGGGGTTCTCTTTGTAATTCTCCACCACTGCTACCTTCCATGCTTCCCAAAACAACCTCGGTTTCACCCTGGCAATCTGGAAAGAATCATAATAAGCTGGTGTGGTTCCTTTGATTCCACTAGAATTGGTGGCATGTTCCGTTGTTGGTGAAACCAATATTCTAATCTCCTTGGCATTATGATCAACTTCCATTGTTCTTCCCAGGTCAGTGAACTCAGCTTTGCCTTGGCATCAAAAGTGTAATTTCATAAAAGGAATGTCAGTCTCATGCCAATAGGTATCCTACAATGAATGTGCAGGAACATAGTACATAGACCGTTTTTCTCTTTTCTTAGCTACCTAGGGCTTATTTCCCTTTCCAAATATCAATAATTATTTTCCAAGAAAAATCTATAATAAGAAAAATATTTTACTATATTCTAAAAGGTGAAGATGTCGAAATTATGCCACAAATTGAAAGAAAATAAAATATATTTCCTCAAACCACCAAATATATAAAGAAAACAATAATAATTATAATAATAAAAATAGATCTATTGATTTATGCATGACATGAGAACCATAAGCATTCAAGGGACTAAAAATATATTTGACCAAAACAAACCAAAAATTTCAAACTCAAAAAAAGACTCTAAACACAAGCAACAAACAAATCACTAAAATTTTCTAAGATATCAGAGTTAGACATCAACACAATTTCATGTACTTGAATAAGCCCATTGTTGCTTAGCGTTAGACTTATTAAACTAGTTATTTATCATTTAATACTAGAACACTATATATGTTAAAAGAAATAGGTCCCAACTTCATCAAATCCGACTTCATTTCCAATCATAGATCAAATCCAACTTCATTTCCAGTACCAATATAAAATCACACATTTTCCAAATATCAATAATTATTTTCCAAGAAAATATAAAACTTGAAACTCAACAAAATTCCCCAAACACAAGCAACATATAAACCATTAAAATTTTCCAATATTTCAGAACTGGACATCAAGGTAGTTTCATGTGTGAATGAGCACATTGATGCTTTGCATTAGTCTTGTTAAATTAGTTATTTATCATTTAATACTAGTCAGACACTATCTATGTGAAAAGAAATAGGTCCCAGCCTCATCAAATCCAGCTTCATTTCCTGTCACAAATAAGAAATAAACAATGCAAGGACTAAATATGAAACATCAATATTAAAATAGCACGCATGAAATAAATTTAGATGCAATGTTAAAATGAAAAATACAAAATATAGAACCCATTTTACCTGAATTTGACATATAGTAATCTTGCATGATCAACAGAACATGTCTACCAAAATAAGAGTCCTAGGGTATTTCAATTTCCTAGTTCTCATCTTGGTCATCATTTTCTACATTGTGAACATGATATTCTCCAAATGTATTGTCATTATGAGCCTCCAAAACATTATGTTCTATATCAAGTTCATTAGATAAATTTTTTATGTTGTTTTCTCCCCTTCTATCACAATCTGATTGCCAAAGCGCTAGTGCTCTTTCATATGGAAAATTGTTAATGTCATAATTTGTTACATGTAATCTTAAACATGTATCCACATGTTTATCAAGCTTGTTCATCAAATTTGAATTCAAGAATGATAGTGCACTAAACATTCTCTCATCCTCCACTGATCCCAAAATCATGGTTTGACACAAATCTACTAATTTAAAATATTCTGATATTTTTTCTTGCAGGTATTAGCTAGCGCTTAAAGTAGTCCATAATCTTGTTATAACACCATTTTCATTAGGTTTCTCAAAAAATGGATATTGCTTCCACATTGTTTCAGTAAAGCGTCCACCTTGTTGATACAATTTTGATGAATCTAAAATACCTTCAATCTATTCTCCATGTATCGAGACTTTCTTGCAAAAGTGGTCTACTAAACATTTTAATCTCTTTTGAAAATCAGCTTTTAAATTTCTTAGACATTGACAATTGTTCCAATATTGAGGGTATACCACACACATGGGCTCCAACAATTCATCTCAAGGAAATCGTTCTCTTACCTCTGATGATAGTGATCTTGCAATTTCTATCAAATTCTGTCTCACTGAAATCAAAATATTATCAAATTGGTCTCTTGACATGGGGAAATATTTGGTGATTTGTCCCATCTTACTAATATAATTAAAGGGAACCATATACCCACACACTGTGATACATAGTATCCCTTTTTCATCAAATGTCCAAAAAATTTCAGTATTTTCTATATTGATGATCTTAGTCCAACTTGTAAACTCTGGACCAGTAAAAGAGTCCGGCATCATATAAAAATTATACAATGCAAGGCATGTTGAATTTCTCACATTTGTGTATTCGAAAATATACATTGTGCGATTCTAAGACATTTTCATGAGGAAATTCATTTCATGTAGCATAGGAAGAATTCCATCCAATATCAATAATGTCTCTATATCAGTTAGTCAAAAAAGAAGATCTTGAGCTTTGTCTACATTGTAGTGATTTTCATACATCAACCCTACCAAAGATTTGAACTCACTAAATAGTCTTTGATCTGGTCCATTTAATGAGATCCATCTTATATCAACATCTTTTAGTAGTTCTTTTCGATCCGTAACACCATTTTCAAATTGTTGAAACTCTAAATATCGTTTAGGACTACGAGAAAAGTATGCATGAGTCTCATGTACAAGATCTTCAACTTTTGAAACTGATGGAAACTTGCTTACTATTTAAATGCAAGATTCATCCTAAGAGCCATACAATGAATAGTAAGCATATATGGTGAAGGTGATAGTTGTAGTCTAACACAAAGACCATTCCTTTTTCCTTGCATTACCGATGCTCCATCTTCTCCAACACATACCAATTTTTTTGCAATCATTAAATGATCCATACCACTTTCCTTCAAACTATTAAGAACAAGTTCATAAATATTTCCAGTTTTAGAAGTCTTTCTCATCTTTTTAATCCCAAGTAGATAGGAATGCCTGCCTAATATGGGAATTAACCATATAAATTCTCATGTAGATCTATGAATTATTATCTATAGTCGTAACCTCATCCAAAGACAATGCCAAAACCCTAGCAAATGCAATCTCCTATTTCAAATCATCATTTTCTACTTGAGTGAGATATCTTTCCCATTCCCAACCACTAGTTACGGAACAATGAGAAGATGGAAATTTTACCACGTGAAGAAAATATAGAAATTTCATGAGATCTGGATAATTTGTCATAAGACGACCTTTACATAAGATGTGAAATACAGTGCTCAATTGTATCGTCTTGGATAACAAACTTATTTCCATCATCTTTTCAAATTGAGATATGATTGCTCCTCCACTTGCATCAATTTTCCTCTTAATTATTAAATATATTTTGTATTCTTCCACACATTGGATATGTCAACATTCCTCAAAATATTTCTATCTGACAATAGATTTCACTTTACCATTTACAATTTTCTTTTCATACACCTTTCCTGCATGCTTTTGTATTGTATCTAGCTTCATCTGAAATTTCACTACCTTGCAACTTTTCCAACTACACGCAATACATCTTTCTGGTAAATACCCATTCACATTTGTAGGAGGTTTTTATTCAATAAATGAAAAACTTGAGACCCAATCATCTTGGAATTGTCTCCCTATGGTCCAATGGCTTTTTTTCCTTTTCCATGAATGGTTTGTCTCACCTTCCAAGGAAAAATATTTAACATTTTCATCACTAATTTCCGTTGAAACTGCATTTATCTCACCATGATCACTTGAGGTACATATTCTTTCATCCATCATATGGATATCAAATGCATTTTCACAAGATTTAACATCTCTCTCAATAACATATTGTTCAAAGGAGCTTGAATCACGAAGAGAATGTGTATTCTTGGATTGAGGTTTTTTAAAGTATGATAATACATCCATTTACCTTGATAGCTTCTTCCCAGGATTAGCTTTTGACATCTCACTGAGTATTCCAAAGGTAAAATTTCAAATAGGTCTAGAAACCTACTTCAATAGTTTCCAAGAGTTGAGAATTACTAGATTTGTAAGTAGCATTCAAAGTAAAATAAGTGTAATGTTCACAAAAACCATTAAGAAATTTTTTATTAAAATTATGTGCCAAGGCCCAAGCCCAAAAGAAAAAAAAAATCATTATACACAAAACAATAACATCATGATTCATCCTCTATAAAACAAAAAACATCATTCAAATGTAAAATATATAAAAATTTCCACTAAATTAATTCATATCTCCAAATCACCTAATGAACACTTGAAAGCTTTAAACAAAACAACAAAGTAATACAATAACTTTAATCATCTTACACAAAGACACCAAGTGGGCCACATTTTTAGGTCTGCAAGAAAAAAACTATCAAATAAAGGCTTCAGGTGTGAAGCAATTTACATTCAAGCTTGAAAAACCATAGGTCAATTAACCACTTCTAAATTCCTAATGCCTCTCAATTGTATAATGAATATTGATGTTGTAGATAAATTTATTTTATCTACAACATCAGTCATTATGACATAATAGAGTGGGAACATCATTCTACAAAAGCTAACATGGTTAGGATTTATAATATTCTCTTGCAAAGCAATCAGGGGCCTCTTTTCTAATGCCTCAACAAAAGTGTATTATATGTGTATTTTATCTACTAGTGTACTTTATTCAACTTAACTTGTGAATTTTAACAGTGACTTGGTCTAAATTGATTTGTATTTTATAGTCATACACCTAAGAAACTTGATCAAATATGATTGTGTTCCACTAATTTCATACCACTATCTATCTAAATACAATCTTGAGTGGAAAGCATGTGTACAATTCAATAATTTCCTCTTATGTTTTGCATGCTTCCTCCCTTATTACCGGACTTGTATCTAAGTATTTTGCATTGTTGTCATAGTGTTCATATCAATTGGTATCAAATCATAAATGATAGGGATTTTTCATAATTCCCACTAGTTCAGGTAATTTATATCCACATCTACACTTTCTTTTCCTGTTTCTAAAACAAAATTTTGTGCATCATTCTTCAAGTTTCCCATAATCATGATCTATGTTTATTGACATCTCTTTGTACCACAAGTATACCGCAAGTATACCAATAGTCGTGAGGAAAAAATAAAAATAATATATATATATATATATATATATATATATATATATATATATATATATATATATATATATATATATATAATCCCCATCACTCGCTAGGATTACTTGGAATAGCTAGAAAGATATACCAACAAAAACTATGAAGTATTTGAATTTTGGATTTTGGGCATTCCCTTTGGCATTCATATCTTTAACTTAAACAATAATGGTGGATATTGAATAGATTTCATAGTAACCTTCATAATTGGATGTATAGGAATCTACCACTTGGAAATAAGATAACTATCTTCAAGGTAATTTCACTTACTTGTATGGGAGTATTTGGCATTGTTAATATCATGTCCATATCAAGAAGAATGCTCATTTTCCGCATTTATATATGTTCTTGCAGCCAATAATGCTCTTAGATCTACAATATAGTTTTGTATCTTAGATCTATTGGATTATATATGCTTCTACTTTTATTGAAGTGACCATTAAGCTCCAACACTATATCAACACTAATGTACTTAACAATTCCATGGATGTATTTGTGGTCATTTGTTTCACATTAATAAAATTATCTTATCCCATTATCTTATTTGGAAAACTTCTACACATTTGACAATACCCTATTCTACTTGCATACTTGCTCCTTTGCTTGCTTGCTTGTATTTGTGTATTTCACATTGTTGTTACTGAGTTAATATTAGATAGGAATGCCCATTTACCATATTTTTATCTATTCTACTTCTTACAGGCAAGGGAAATATTTAGACATTGCACAGCTACATGGCAAAGCAAAGGTATATTTCTTCCTAGATAAACAATTACTGAATTTCTTCTTTTTTGATGATTTAAATACTTTGGAATTATACTTGGAAGTTAGTAACCAATATATTGCACTCTGAAATGTCTATACATTTCAATTAAATGTTCAAATAAACACTTAATACATGGTATTTGCACCCTTCAGAGATATAAGGGTGGAATTGTTTTAAGTGATATATCTACTCAAAGGAAAGTTTTGATAACTTCAAAGCTTGTATGAATAATCAAAGAAGAAGCTTCAAAATTGGATGTACAAGGATCTACTCAATAGGATTACTATCTTAGATACCATGGTTTGCAATAAGCTAGAACATATCCTCCCTCAATTTATGTGTGGCAAATAAAGGAGGAAAGAAGGGCTTCAATTGCTTGCATAAAAGTTGGGATACTTTCAACCTCAATAGTGATAAGAGAGGACATTGGATGACTAATATACTCAAGGAATAGATTTAGAAAGTACATGGATTGTAAGGATGATAAAATAAGGATCCACCAAGTCCTTGTCCAGGATATTGACCAGATATTGAACATTAGAGTTCAGTGTTAAGGCTAGAATGCTGCCTTTCTAGAATATGTAGATAGTAGGATGTGGGGGATAATGTATGATCTTATTACACCATTGTACTTCATGTGATTCTTATATTAATGAGTTAATATAACACACATTCTCAACAACAACAAAAAAATACTTCAAGTGAGACATGAAATTAATTTATTTCCATGTTTGGAGGTTAGGTCATTAATATGCTTAATCTTACATCTATATTTAAGGATGCAAGTTGTGAATACATGGGCCCATCTCATGACCATAGATGATTCATGAGTCTCATTTATCAGATATATTCCTCCCAGAATTTTGCATTAAGCCTCTCTTAAGTTCACCTCCTTTTCTTGCAAGCTGAGAATCTTTAAGGCATGTTCACCTAACCATTCTTTCTTGTAGTAACTCACTGCACTAATTTTCTATCACCTCTACCTTGCATAGCATATAGATCATTGCTAGCTGATATAAAGAACTTTTTGTATCCCCTATAAAAATAAAAATGTGCGATGTGAAAGCCCTCCACCCCTCACAATGTAGTGAGAACCCTCCTAGGCAAAGTGACTTACCATTTGCTGCCTACTTTAGTGAATTTCCTAATATCCTCTCATAGAAATCCCCTCTGGAAGGAAACTATGCTAACATAGGGCACATAGCACATATCTAGTAGAAAGTGGGCCATTATTGAAGAAAACTACACTAGCCTTTGTAATCCCCCTCTATCTCAGCACACTGCATAGTCTTAAGGCACAATGAGGCCTCCTATCAATCACTGTCAAGTAAAATTACAATAGCATAAGGCATACATCACATTCATAGTGGAAATTCAACAATTATTGACCTAAATTCAACACATGGTGCAATAATAGTGCTTATTCTTGCTCCCATTGTTCACTCTAATCCATCTCTATGCCCAATCCTTATCGTGCCTTCCCTTCTCAGCATATAGCATAGTTTTAGTGATCAATGTGGTCATATCTTGCTCACCTTCATTGTCATTATCCTCTCCTCCCTTTAGCCAAGCACCAAAGATATTTTTACATCACAAATAAGACAAATACAAACAACACATTCTTCACTTTGTAATATTGTATGAATAATAAAAGAAGAAGCTTAAAAATTGGATTACAAGGATCTACTCAATAGGATTACTATTGTAGATACCATGGTTTACAACAAGCTGGAATATATTATCCCTCAATTTATGTGGGACAAAAAAAGGAGGAAAGAAAGGCTTCAATTTCTTGCTTAAAATTTGGGATACTTGCACCCGCAATAGTGATAAGAGAGGACATTGGATGACTGATATATTCAAGGAATAGATTAAGAAAGTAAATGGATTGTAAGGAAGATAAAATAAGAATCCACCAAGTCTTTATCCAGGATATTGACCAGATATTGAACATTAGAGTTCAGTGCTAAGGTTGGGATGTTTCCTTTCTAGAATATGTAGATAGTAGGATGTGGGGGATAACATATGATATTATTTCACCATTGTACTTCGTGTGATTCTTATATTAATGAGTTAATATAGCACACATTTTCAACCAAAAAAAATACTTCAAAATTTGAGACATGAAATTAATTTATTTCCATGTTTATAGGTTAGGTCATTAATATGTTTAATCTTACATCTATATTTAAGGATGAAAGTTATGAATACATGGGCCCATGTGATGACCATATATTATTCATGAGTCTCATTGATCATATCTCTTCCTCCCAGACTTTTGCACTGAGCCTCTCTTAAGGTCACCTCCATTGATTGCAAGTTGAGAATCTTCAAAATATTATTGTGGCTCCCTCCACTAAGAACACCCAAAAAAATGACCAGCTAGGGTTTTGTGCACAGACTGAGAACTGCAACAAGCCCTGATAGAGGGCACGACCCTTCTCGCAGAGCTCAGGAGGCATGGGTCAATCCTGGCCCAATACATGAGGAGATCAAGGGCCAATGGGGCCCCTTCTTACAAACAAGAAATGATGGACAAAGGTAAGGCCCCACCGAAAGGGGTGCAGATCCTCGGCTCTGAAAATGAAGGCAAAGATGAGAAAAGCAAGAAGAAAAAGGTAGGCAGGGCAACCAAGGAAATACAAGGCAAAAATTGGTCGAACGGGATAAAGATAATGGAAGGAAAATACAACGAAATCCCCAATCCTGAGAAGGAGCCTCAGGGATTAGGAGAAAAAAAAAGAACGGCAGAAGAAGAGATCCCAACCCACCAAGCCCTGGATCTGTCAGAATCTGCTACAACAACCAAAAACAAGGAGGACCACCGACCCTACAAGCTGAAAACCTCGAAAAATATGTGAGTCATCATCACAGATCCTGAAATGCAAGACTATAGATATCATATAACAGTACATGCGGTGATCTGTAATTTCATGGGCTTTTGGCCTTCGGAAAAATCCCTCTGTCTATGGATAAAGCAACAATGGAAACCCAAGGGCAACATTTGGCTGCATCTGGGAGACAAGGGTTTTTTCATAGTGGTCTTTGCCAGTCTTGAAGACAGAGATCGGATCTTTGATGGAGGACTCTACTTTTATGCATTGGCAGGGTTCAAAATGCGACCCTGGAAACCTAATTTTGCCCAGAACAGGAGACCTTCACGCATGTCCCTTTTGGATCCACCTCTTCTCTGTCCCCATTAACTATTGGAGACCTTCAGCACTAGAACCAATTGGAAACAAACTGGGAACCTTCATCCAAGCCTTGGAAGCCACCCTGCAAAAAAGGTACACATCTTGTGCACGTATTTGTGTTGAAATGGATGTCTCAGGCACTTTGCATGAAGGTCTGTGGTTAGAATTTAGGGATGAAGCTTTCTTTCAGGGCATCAAATATGAATAGATTCCTTTTTGATGTCGTAAATGTCATGAACATGGGCACCTCTTTAGGGATTTCCCTCTGAATAAGCAAACAGAGAAAACAAAGGAGAATTTGACCAAGGATCAAGAAGGTTTCTCCTGGCCAAGCAAGAGATAGAAAGTAAACAGAAGACACCAGTAGAAAATAGGTACCTCAAATAAGGGCATAGGAAATGCATTTGAAGTTATAATCTCTTCATGAGTGTTATCCGAAAACCCCCAATTACCTGTTTCCGAACTAGATGTTCAGGAAATTCATACACAGGATTCCAAAGATCCTAACACATGCACGATGGATAACAGCCTGAAAAACCCAGAAGTAGGGAAAGACATAGAGGGAGCTGCATAAATGACTACAAGTGAAATAGGGACCGAGGATCAAGAACTCGGGGACATCCTGGAGTGGGAAGGTATGGACCTAAATACCATAGTGGAACAATGGAAGCAAAAAGGATTGGAACACATCCAAGAAGAAGAAATGGATAGAATTAATTTCCTATTCTTAGCAAGACAAGATGAAAAATTTAAAGGAAAAAAAAGGGGGTTTGAATCCACCAAAGGGCTAGGAATCAAGGCCCAAGGATTGCACCAGATGAACCACAATGCCAAACACAGATGTAAGAGAGGGAGAAGAACAAATAAGGAGGCCCTCCAAGTATTAGGCCAAATGCTCCTAAATTCGGGTAAAATGAATGCCCTTGAGGCTTTCACAGCCTCCTCTTAAACTCATATTTATTATGAAGATCCTTTCATGGAATTCTAGGGGGCTCAACATCCAGAGAAAACAAAGACTTCTGAAGAAGAAGGTCAATACTGAAAACCCTGACATGATTTTTATACAAGAAACCAAATGCTCGAGTAAAAAAATTAAGGAAATTAGCAGGAAAATTGGGAAACAAATGGAATACACAGAGGTGGAAGGAAATGGAATGGAGGGTGGTCTAGTAACTTTATGGAACCCCAACTCCTTTCATCTCATTAATTCAGAAGCTTCAAGATCCTTTATCTCCCTAGAAATGCAAATCATAGGAGAACTTGATACCTATCTTTGCACCAATGTTTATAGCCCCCAAAGATTAGAGGACAAGCTGACTCTGTTGGATCACCTCTCTAAGTTGCAACTTAGACACATCAATGCAAAAGGAATATATGGGGGAGATTTCAATATGATTACCTCTCTAGGAGAAAAGAAAGGAGGGCTAAGGAAACTGAACAGGGATGCAGAGGCTCTCAATAATTTCATCAAATCAGCAAAACTAATAGATGTCCTCCCCAAGAATGGAATTTACACCTGGAATAATAAAAGAGGGGGTGATCGGCAGATTGCCTCGAGACTTTACCGCTTCCTCATCATTGAAGATATTTTCATAGAGGGAGTGACTGTTGAGTCAGATATCATTTCAAGTGGAGGCTCTGATCACTGGCCCATCACCCTGGATGTGGCCATCCTTGGCACTCCTAAAAACATACCCTTCAGGTTTGAAAAGTTCTGGCTGGCCCATCCAGATTTCAAGTCAAAAATAAAGCAATGGTGGTCTGAACCTCTTGAGATCAGAGGGAAAAAAATGTATCGTCTTCAAGCAAGACTGAAACACCTAAAAGCCCAGCTCTGAACCTGGAGCCAAGAGGTGTTTGGAAACATCTTCAAAGAGAATTTGGCCCTAGAGGATCAAATGCAACAGATACATAAAAATTGGTTGAGTGGGGATATCACCCAGGATTCCATAAATATTGAGCAGAACCTCATGAAGAAATGGGACAAAAGGTGCACGCGGGAGGAAATCTTGTGGAAACAAAAATCTCGAATTTAGTGGCTCAGGGAAGGGGAGAAGAACAGTGAATTCTTTGATAGATCAGCTATGGACTACAGATGCACCAACAAGATTACTTGGTTAAAAGATGATCAAGGAACAACATATCACTCACATCAGGATATCTCCACCATCCTTATCGATCACTTTGGCCACATCGCCACAGAACTAGACATTGACAGGGGAAGGGAAATCAGGGAAGTGGCAACCTCCATCCCGAAGATCGTCTCTGAGGAACAAAATAAAAATTTGGACTGCCCTACCACCCTTCTGGAAGTAGAAGAAGCAGTGAAAGAGATGCCCAATGGAAAATCACTAGGACCAGACGGTTTCACTATAGACTTCTTTGAAGCATGTTGGGACACAGTGCAAAACAAAATCTAGGAAGTGGTCGAAGACTCTCGCAAATATTCTTCCATCCTCAAGTCCCTCAATTCAAATTTCATTGCCCTGATCCCCAAGAAGAGGCAGTTTTCACTCCTTCAAAATTCCGGCCCATTGCTCTATGCAATGTCCTATACAAAATCATCTCTAAAGTGATGGCCAACAAACTTAAGAAAGTTCTCCCAAGGATTATTTCTAAGGAGTAATTAGGCTACGTGGAAGGCAGAAAAATTATGGACAACATCCTACTTGCACATGAAATGGTTCACACCCTTCAATCTCGAAATAAAGCAGGCATGATCATCCAACTTGACTTATCTAAAGCCTATGACAAGGTTAGCTGAAAGTACCTGGAGGAAATTTTGGAGGCATTTGGGTTTGGCCACCATTGGATTAACTGGGTTATGGCCATAGTCAAATCACCCATCTTCTCTATTTTGGTCAATGGTGCCCCTACCTCTCCCTTCACTTTCTCTAGGGGTATTCAGCAAGGAGATCCAATCTCCCCCTTTCTCTTTGTTATCCTAGTGGAAGGCTTAAGTCGTATCAAAACGAAATGATATTATGGGTCTTCAACCTCTGCAAAATTTCCCAACTACCAGCCATCAGCAGTTTGTGGATGACACCATGCTCCATGGTGCCCCCACGGTTTGTGAGGCCCAAGGTTATAAAGCTATCCTCAACCTCTTTAGTCGAGCATAAGGTATGGACCTCAACTTGGATAAATCTTCTATTTTCTTCTTTAATACTCATTTGGCTGTTCAGAGAAACCTCATAGCTATCCTCGGCTTCAGAAGGCAAGGCCTTGCCTCTAAGTATCTTGGTATTCCCCTAACGGACAAGCCCTCGCAGAAGAACCTCTAGGAAAAACTACTCTCCAACCTAGAAGAGCGGGGCAACTATTGGACTAATAAAGCCCTCAACTTTGCAGCCAGATTGGTGATGGCGAAAGCAGTATTGCAAGCTATCCCCCAATACATGTTATCCATTTTTCCTACCCCCAAAGGTATCCTCCAAAATATCAGAAACATTCAAAGGAATTTCCTATGGTCAGGAAAAGTAGACAAAAAGAAATGGGCCCTGGTCACCTAGGAAAAGCTTTGCAAACCCAAGATCTTGGGCAGGCTGGGGCTTCAGGACCCTGAAACTATTAACAAAACTTGTGCTGCCAAGCTCTGGTGGAGATGGATCACTGAACCATAGGCATGTTGGGCCACTCTCTGGAAGGATAAGTATGCAAAAAACTAGCGCCCTCGGGACCTTATTCGAATGAACAGCTCAATTTATGAGTCCCCCATTTGGAACTTGGCCTGGGCGAATAAGAAACTCATTCAAGATCACTGCTTTTGGGAAATTTGAAATGTTCGTATGACTCTCTTCTAGGAAGAATCCTGACAACAACTTCCCAAACTCGAGAGTCTGGATTTCCAACCCCTCTAGAATAGGTTTCAAGAGCTCGGGAAAACGAGGGTTTCTCATTACTGGACCAACAACCTTTTGAACAATCAGTGGCACCAGTGGCACCTGAACCTTCCCTCTCAGGATGGCCTGCTGGAAAATCAACTCCTGTCCCTCTAGTCTTGGCTTAGTAAAAGGAATATTCGGCACTCACAAGATGAAGATTAACTCAGATGGCGGAAATTGGAAGGCGGGACCTTCAACCTTAAGGAAGCTAAATTCTACCTAGAATAGAGAGATCAAGGAGAAAAATTAAACTGGCACAATAACATCTGGGATACTATCAACTGGCCTACGGTCAAAACCTTCTTATGGCTTCTAATGCACAGGAAAATTCTCACCTGGGAGAATTTGCGTAGGAAAGGATTCATAGGGCCCTTGCAATGCTCTCCTTGTGGGAATGAAGAGGAAACCATGAATCACCTCCTCAACACCTACGAGTGGGCCAATAACCTATGGAGGTGGTTGGAAGAAATATTCCGTCATACGGACAAGAATAGAGACTCCATTCAAGACAGCATAGACAATTGGTGAGCCAAATATACTAACCATGCAACGGTTAACCTTCTGTGGCGGCTTAGTTCGGGTTTCATAGTTTGGTCTATATGGAAGGAAAGGAACAGAAGAATATTTCAAGAAAAATACGCCAATTAGACCAAATTAAAATGGACATTATGAAGAACATACGAGAGACAACCCTTACAATTAGTAAAACAGAGTAGAGGGACAGACCTTCAGCAAATGACCAATGAATTCTCATAGTGTTTGGCATTGATGCTGCTACAGGCTTTACTGCTCCTCTGCAGCAACAACAACCAACAACCGTGCTTCTATCTTGGCAGCTTCCTCTCCTAGGCTATTGCAAGCTAAACTTTGATGGTGCCTCACAAGGAAACCCAAGGTTGGCTGGTCATGGAGGGGTCATTCGCACTGACAAAGGGAAAATTATGCATGTTTACAGCTACCCTCTAGGCGAAGCTACCAACAATGAGGTGGAATTTGCAATGCTTGAGCAAGGTTTGAAACTTCTCATCCAGCTGAGGCTTGGTCCTACTATAGTGGAAGGGGACTCGCAGTTAGCCATAAACGCAGCAAAAAAATTACAAAATGGCTCTCGGCCAGGGAAGGTTACCAAGCATTGGAGGCTCTCCAGGGTCACGACGCTTATCACCACACATCTATCCTCTCTCAATGGAATTGTGTTTCAGGCTGTAAGGCATTCTGCAAATGCAATGGAGAATGTCTTGGCTAACCACGTGGTGGACAACGCGAATAGGGTCCTTGACACCTGCTGGCAGAACGTCACATGCGATAACCTCCGTGATGATTGCCTTCAGATCTCAAAGAAGGACCTTGAGGGATTATCAGGTGAGGAGGACAGGTTACAAGGTACAAATAATCAATGATTAATGAGGATCAACCTTTATGTTTATTCTCTAATTCGTCATGCTCAGGGGTGGCAGTGTAGGCTACAGTCCTGTGGCTCATGTTGGGTAGTGTAGGAAATCTATCCCACTGACATAAAACTGAACACCAAGGCCGATAAAGGGTACACGTGGCTCCATATAATTAAGAACAAGCATGGCTACCAAAGTGCAGTTAATTGTAATGATCGGAACCTCATCTGTCACTTGCATGTGAACCAGGTTGGCAAGTGGATGGAAAAGACATGCATTTTGTTTCTTTCCAAGGCTCCTTATACCGAACTACCCTTTATAAATATTGGTCCAAACTGTAAAGGTCACAACTTTTCTGATTTGCATTTTCTCTCTAATATTTTTCTGGAGTTGGTTTCAACTGTCTGCAAGTTTACTATTCGCACCCATTATAGAACCATGGCCGAGCATAACCTTCACAGCTCCAAAGCTACCCGTGAGTTACAGAAATATAGGAATGGCTTCAACGCCTCTGTCTCCGACAAAGGCAAACAGTGCATTGACAAGCTTTAGAGAGAAGTTGATAAAGCGAGGGTAGGAATGAATGACCGGGCCATCAATGAGGAGGTTGACTGGATCTCAGACCCGGGCACCCCAACTACTAGAGCAACACAATTTTTAAAGCCACACAGCATGGCCTGGAAAATGAAGACAATGCTGGAAAAGGTGATGAGCCTGCAAGGGGCAGCTTTCAAATATGCGTACCAGGCTAACTCTCTTGCCTCTGCCAAAAGCTCGGCTAGGCTGGACAAACTAGAGATCGCTCTCAAGTCCCTTACTGAAGAGCTCATGATGCAATCTAAACATCTCGAGGGTTTTTTCAAGCTCTTTGATCTTTACCTGTAGTATGTGCTGAATGTTTCGATTAAAATCCCTGAAGAAGACACCAAGACGACCATCATCAGGCGCTTCAAGCCCCACAACATGCCTAAGAATGATGACGGAGCAGGCCCGAGTGCTACTGGCACCTCTGGGATTGCAAACCCTAAACATTAAGCTTGCCGCCTTGGTTGGTTGTCTTTTTGTTTCTCTCTGCTGGCAGATGTTAGTTCTATGTTTCTCTCTGTTATGTTAATCTTCCTTTCTGGGTCTGTAAATCACTGGCGTATACGTGCCATTTGGTTTCTAGTCAAGATTGTCCTCCTTTCTGTGTCAAGCATACCTGTGTGGCTTGCCATTTTCCTCTCTGGTCTATGTCCCAGACAGTATGGTTTTGTTGTAGCTAAGAAACAGCTGGTTTTAAGCAATTGTGGGTGCAGTCTCACTTGCCATCCCCACTGGTCTCTGATAAGGTCGCCCTATGATTGGCCTGGCCAGAGGTTTCTCATGTTGCTCAAGAATAGGCAGGCCTCTTATGTAATACTATGTAATATTTTTGTTATCTAATACAAATGCTGACTTACACAAAAAATTTGATAATCTTCAAGGCATAGTCATCTAACCATTCTTTCTTGTAGTAACTCATTGCACTAAGTTTCTATCACCTCTACCTTGCATAGCATATAGAGAATTTATAGCTGATAGAAAGAACTTATTCTATCCCCTATCAAAACAAAAATGTGCAATGTGAAAGCCCTCCACCCCTCACAATGCAGTGAGAACCCTCCTAGGCAAACTGACTTACCATTTGCTTCCTACTTCAGTGAATTGCACAATATCCTCTCATAGAAAGCCCCTCTAGAAGAAAAATACGCTGAAATAGGGAACATAGCACATATCTAGTAGACATTGGGCCATTATTGAAGAAAACTACACTAGCCTCTAGCTTCCCCCTCTATCTCAGTGCACTGCATAGTCTTAAGGCACAATGAGGCCTCCTATCAATCACTGTCAAGTAAAACTACAGTAGAATATGGCGTAGATCACATTCCTAGTGGAAATTCAACAATTGTTGAGCTAAATTCAACACATGGTGCAATAAAAATGCTTAGTCTTGCCCCCATTGTTGACTTTGATCCATATCTATGCCCAATACTTATCACGCCTTCCCTTCTCAGCATATAGCATAGTTTTAGTGATCAATGTGGTCCTATCTTGCTCACTTTTGAGCCCACCTGCACAGTCACTATCCTCTCCTCCCTTTAGCCAAGCACCAGCGATATTTTTACATCACAAATAAGACAAATACAAACAACACATTCTTCACTCTGTAAGCTTGTATGAATAATCAAATAAGAAGCTTCAAAATTGGATGTACAAGGATCTACTCAATATTATTACTATCTTAGATACTATGGTTTTCAACAAGGTGGAATATATCATCCCTTAATTTATGTGGGGAAGATAAAGGAGGAAAGAAAGGCTTCAATTTCTTGCTTAAAAGTTGGGATACTTGCACCCTCAATAGTGATAAGAGAGGAAATTGGATGACTGATATACCTAAGGAATAGATTTGAAAAGTAAATGGATTGTAAATATGATAAAATAAGAATCCACCAAGTATTTATCCAGGATATTGACCAGATATTGAACATTATAGTTCAGTGCTAAGGCTGGGATGCTACCTTTCTAGAATATCTAGACAGTAGGATGTGGGGGATAACGTATGATATTATTCCACCATTGTAATTTGTGTGATTCTTATATTGATGAGTTAATATAGAACACATTTTAAACCAAAAAAAGACTTCAAATGAGACATGAAATTAATTTATTTCCATTTTTATAGGATAGGTCATTAATATGTTTAATCTTACATCTATATTTAAGGATGCAAGTTGTGAATACATGGGCCCATGTGATGACCATAGATTAGTCATGAGTCTCATTGATCAGATCTCTTCCTCCCAGACTTTTGCATTGAGCCTCTCTTAAGATCACCTCCTTTCATTGCAAGTTGAGATCTTCAAGGCATAGTCACCTATCTCACTGCACTAAGTTTCTATCACCTCTACCTTGCATAGATAATAGATCATTTTTAGCTGATAGAAAGAACTTCTTCTATCCCCTATCAAAATAAAAATGTGTAATGTGAAAGCCCTCCACCCTTCACAATGCAGTAAGAACCCTCCTAGGCAAAGTGACTTACCATTTGCTTCCTCCTTTAGTGAATTTCACAATATCCTCTCATAGATAGACCCACTGGAAGAAAACTACGCTAACATAGGGCACATAACACATCTCTAGTATACAATGGGCCATTATTGAAGAAAAATACACTAGCCTCTAGCCTCCCCCTCTATCTCAGCGCACTACATAGTCTTAAGGCACAATGAGGCCTCCTATAAATCATTGTCAAGTAAAACTACAATAGCATAAGGTGTAGATCACATTCCTAGTGGAAATTCAACAATTGTTGAGCTAAATTCAACACATGGTGCAGTAACAGTGCTTAGTCTTGCTCCCATTGTTGACTCTGATCCATCTCTACGCCCAATCCTTATCATGCCTTCCCTTCCCAATACATAGTATAGTTTTAGTGATCAATGTGGTCATATCTTACTCACTTTTTGAGCCCACCTGCACTATCACTATCCTCTCCTCCCTTTCGCAAAGTGCCAAAGATATTTTTACATCACAAATAAGACAAATAAAAACAACACATTCTTCACTCTATAAGCTTGTATGAATAATCAAAGAAGAAGCTTCAAAATTGGATGTACAAGGATATACACAATAGGATTACTATCTTAGATACCATGGTTTACAACAAGCTGAAATATATCCTCCCTGAATTTATGTGGGGAAAAGAAAGGAGGAAAGAAAGGCTTCAATTGCTTGCTTAAAATTTTGGATACTTGCACCCTCAATAGTGATAAGAGAGGAAATTGGATGATTGATATACTCAAGGAACAGATTTAGAAAGCACGTGGATTGTACGGATGATCAAATAAGAATCCACCAAGTATTTATCCAGAATATTAACCAGATATTGAACATTAGAGTTCAGTGCTAAGGCTGGGATGCTCCCTTTCTAGAATATGTAGATAGTAGGATGTGGGGGATAACGTATGATCTTATTCCACCATTGTACTTTGTGTGATTCTTATATTAATGAGTTAATATAGGACACATTTTCAACCAAAAAAAAGACTACAAATGAGACATGAAATTAATTGATTTCCATGTTTATAGGTTAGGTCATTAATATGTTTAATATTACATCTATATTTAAGGATGCAAGTTGTCAATACATGGGCCCATGTAATGACCATATATTATTTATGAGCCTCATTGATCATATCTCTTCCTCCCAGACTTTTGCACTGAGCCTCTCTTAAGGTCACATCCTTTCATTACAAGTTGAGAATCTTCAAGGTATAGTCACCTAACCATTCTTTCTTGTAGTAACTCACTGCACTAAGTTTCTATCACCTCTACCTTGCATAGCATATAGAGCATTGCTAGTTGATAGAAATAAATATTTTTATCCCCTATCAAAATAAAAATGTGCAATGTGAAAGCCCTCCACCTGTAACAATGGAGCTAGAACCCTCCTAGGAAAAGTGACTCACCATTTGCTACCTACTTCAGTGAATTGCACAATATCCTCTCATAGACAGTCCCTCTAGAAGAAAACTATGCTAACATAGGGCACATAACACATCTCTAGTAGACAATAGGCCATTATTGAAGAAAAATTCACTAGCCTCTGGCCTCCCCGTGTATCTCAGCACACTGCATAGCCTTAAGGCACAATGATGCCTCCTATCAATCATTGTCAAGTAAAACTACAGTAGCATAAGGTGTATATCACATTCCTAGAGTAAATTCAACAATTGTTGAGCTAAATTGTGTGGTTATAAAGCCTAGGCAAATTGACTTACCATTTTCTGCCTACATCAGTGAATTGCACAATATCCTCTCATATAAAGCCCTTATGGAAGCAAACTACGCTAACATAGGGCACATAGCACATCTATAGTAGATAGTGGGCCATTATTGAAGAAAACTACACTAGCCTCTAGCATCCCCCTCTATCTCAGCAAACTATATAGTCTTAAGGCACAATGATGCCTTCTATCAATCACTCTCAAGTAAAAATACAGTAGCATAAGACATATATCACATTCCCAGTGTAAATTAAACAATTGTTGAGCTAAATTATGTTGTTATAAATCCTAGGCAAAGTGACTTACCATTTTCTGCCTACTTCGGTGAATTTTACAATTTCCTCTCATAGACAACCCCTCTGGAAGAAAACTAAGCTAACATATGGAACATAACACATCTCTAATAGACAATGGGCCATTATTGAAGAAAACTACACTAGCCTCTGGCCTCCCCCTCTATCTCAGCACACAATAGCAAGAGGCCTCCAATCAATCACTGTCAAGTAAAAATACAATATCATAAGGCATAGATCACATTCCTAGTGGAAATTCAACAATTGTTGAGCTAAATTGTGTTGTTATAAATCCTAGGAAAAGTGACTTACCATTTGCTACCTACATAAGTGAATTTCACAATATCCTCTCATAGACAGCCCCTCTGGAAAAAACTATGCTAACATAGGGCACATAGCACATCTCTAGTAGACATTGGGCCATTATTGAAGAAAAATACACTAACCTCTGGCCTCCCCCTCTATCTCAGCGCACTGCATAGTCTTAAGGCACAATGAGGCCTCCTATCAAATAATTTCAAGTAAAACTATAGTATCATAAGGCGTAGATCACATTCCTAGTGGAAATTCAACAATTGTTGAGCTAAATTCAACGCATGGTGTAGTAACAATGCTTATTATTGCTCCCATTGTTGATTCTGATCCATCTCTATGCCCAAATCCTTATCATACCTTCTCTTCTCAACATATAGCATAGTTTTAGTGATTAATGTGGTTATATCTTTCTCACCTTTGAGCCCACCTTCACTGTCACTATCCTATCCTCCCTTTAGCTAAGCGATTACATAATAAATAAGACAAATACAAACAACACATTCTTCACTTTGTAATCGTTTGATATTCTCTTCATGTTTAACCACTTTCTCGGCTCAGCATTCTACAGAGTGAATTAGAGCAATGGGGAAGATTTTGAGCCATGTCGTCTATGATGTGAGCTCCGAGGTCATGAAGAAGACGTTTGTGGAATATGGATCTGTTGGGACAGTAGCATTTTCATAGGTTCAAGAGACAATATTGTATGTTTTTGGTTTGTTGATGAAACAAAAAATAGTAGATACACATTGTCAAAAATAATGGTGGGGCACAACAGCTTTGTGGGGCATTCGGCCTGGATACCTGCTAATGAACAACTTTGTGGGACCTTTGGCCTGGATACATGCTAATGAATGGTTTCCTGAATGAAGTATACCCATGCCCAAGAAAAATAATAAAAACGCCACAAATAAAAAACCGCATTCCATGGCTTACCTCTTGCAAATCACCCACAGAGCACTCGCATTCACTAGCACTATTAGACTCGCATGAATCAATCACCCACAGAGCACCCTCACTCACCAGCACTGGTAGGCTCACACACTTCAAACCAATGAATCACAGAGCACCAACATTCACCTGCACTGTTAGAATATCACACTTTGAAGCATTCAGACTAGAAATTTTATACAAAGAAGAATAGTTATTGGTCGCAGTTGCAACACCCCTGTCCAAACTCCTCACAGGTTTAGCTCCATAGCACTGAGGAAATGGTACTCTAAATCCCTAGTTCACGATCTGCTCCATAGCACCGGGAAAATGGTACTCCAAATCCCTAGTTCAGTACTAGCTCCATAGCACCGGGGAAATGGTACTCTAAATCTCGAATTCACGCCCTTTCTGGGCAGCTATAATCTCTTGGAATGATCATCTATGTGAGGTGGAGAGGCCAAATGAAGTTTTGTATGTGAAATTTGGATCCTGCACCAGATCTTCTAAAACTGTAAGCCTTTTTGCCCTCATCATCGGCCTCCCTGCACATAATCTCGGCACACTTCATGATGCAAAACCCAAAACCTCCAACTTCCAAGCCCCAACCAGTAAAAAATGGGGGTGAATGTAACTCTAATCCCATCCTACCCAGTAAATCGTGGTGAATTCCATTCAAATCCGTTCCAAACCAGAAAATCGGGAGGTGAATCCATGGTTTAATGTTTATGCCCATTTATTTTTTTGGGCTAACAACTATTAATTAATTATTTTTAAAATTATTATAGGGCTAACTATATAAAAATATACAAAATGGGTTTTATATAAAAAGTTCGCCCCTCCAAAATCTAAAACCCTTTAAAATTCACCCCTACAATTTTCCTTGAATCCAAGAATCAATCCAATAGCCTTTTCAAAGCGATGGGTTATAGTTTGGACGACCCAGATATGCTTGTAAGAAATTTCACAAGTTTGTCCAAGTCGAGGCTGAGAAGATCTACCAATTTAAGGAATATGAGCAGGGGAGGTGTGAGAATTTTACTTCCTTGACCAGAAGAAGTTTTATGAGGGTGGTTGTAGTTATCAGCCATAAAAATATAGATTCCCTCCTTCTAGCACCATAAATGTTGACAGTGTTGGACCTCTTATCCTCCTATATTCTACAATATCAATATATGACTATGGATTTTCTACAGTATGTTGAAAATAAACGTTCCCTGACTATCATTTATTTTTATAAATCTCAATGCCTTAATTATTTTCCATTTATCCTATTTTCTCTATCTCTCATTTTACCTATCCAAATCACTCCCTTACTTTGAAAATTCCATGTTTGACCTTAGTCCCTCATTTTACCCCATTTCCTACCCAAAATCCCACTCCCATTGCTAAGGGCCCCATTTAAACCCTCCCTTTCATTCATTCCCCTTTTTTCCATTTAAACAATGTAAAAAACCCTTTTCACATTGTTTTAAACTAAAATTAATTTTATTCGGGACCCACTCTTTTAAATAAAACTATGTTTTGTTTGAAAAATTACCCGACCCCTTTATATTAAACCCTGCCTCCTTTTCTATATTGAACCCTATGCTTTAATAACCTTAACCCCTTGCTCTAAACCTAAACCCCCCTGTCCTCATATAACCCTGGACCACTTTATGTTAACTGTCCTCGCTTTAACTTCCCTCGGGCCCCACATTATAAAAAACCCCGAATATAATAAACCCTCCGCTTTATTATATACCCAGCCCCACATCATATTCAAACCCGCCATTACATTTAAAACCTCAGCCCCACCTTCTAACCTATCCGCAGTCCACTCATCACCCGACCGTCGATTGATCCACTCCACCTGATCCAACAACCCACGCACCTTATCGCACCCCCACATACAAGAGGTTTAAAAACTTTGGGGCCTTGTGATATGGGCAGTTTTACTATCGTCTCATCCTGGCATGCATCACCCCCTCCATGCTATCACATCCTCGCGATATAAACTGCCTCACCACCTATGGACCACACAAAAAAACCACTTACCACCCCCCTGCCTATCGTGAAACCATTGACCCCCATTTAAATGTGTTTAAGCCCCGATCCATCATGTAAACCCCTAAAATGTTGCTAAAAGCCCGGAAAGCCACAGTTAAGCGTAAAGACTAATAAAATCTTATACCTGGACTCTCTCCAGAACACAGGTTTTTTTAATAATTTTTTTTTATTGTGCAGGTGGCCGAGGTATACGAAACTCCTAATTCGCATTTATAAGTCTGAAATTTGTTTAAAATAAGCTCTCTGGGTGACAATCCAAAGCCTTATTTATTAGAGAACCAGGGGCGCAAGATTAAATTCGAAAATAGAATGAATCATGACCATTGATGATCATTCAATTGCACTAGAGGCAACAAGTTTTCTTCAAGTAGAAGGGTAAAGAAATAAAAGTTCTTTATAGTAGAAACACAGGCAGAGATAAAGGAAAATGAAAACACAGTCACCAAATAGTAAAATATCAAAGGATTAAAATATTAATCAGGTGTTAAAGGTAAAAGACAGGGTTAGAAGATGGAGTTAAGACAGAGGAAACAGTGACAAGGTTAAAGAAATAAAGGATAAATAAAAGGTTAAAGGTGAAAGGACATAGTTGAGACAAAAAGTAGATAAAGAAGTCAAAGGAGAAATCACAAAGATAATAGAGGTAGTGAAAGAGAAATGGATAAAAAACACTGAAGGAGACTCATCGGAGTTTGAAAGACAAATCCAAGTTAAGAGACAAATCAAAGATTAAGGAAAAATAAAAAGCAAATTAATGAAGAAGACAGATCCTAATGACAAAGAAAACCACCATTTACTTGTTCACAATCAGATTGGCCACCTACAGCCAAATTTTGGTTTAATAAGATACTATAGTTAATAAAGAAATCAGAGATATTTTTCAGCTCCTCAAAAGTTATTGCAAGAAGTTAATGTTAAAGGCATCAAAGTCAAAAATATCCTAAAGTTAGCTCAACAGTAAATTAGAAATTTATTATTACAACAAGTTAGTTAGTGATATTTTTCCTTGGGCCTTGCATGGTCTCAAAGGACAAGATTACATTTACTCTGTAATAAGTGAATTCTAAAATGCTAGAATAGGATCAACCTCCTCATCTACAGTTAAATACTGCATGTATTATTCATTTTTATTGTTGTTTGCTTGGTTGGCTGCTAGGCTAGATTTTGATCAGACTCTGAGTTGGAGAGACAATTGCACTCGAGAATTGTAACTTTTTTGGACATCAGTAATACAAGCATGTTCATAGGATTCTTTAGCTATGTTAGTGGTGATGTTATCCATCTTTGTCAATGTTTCTCCTTTGTTTTCCATATTGTTCATTAAGTTGTCTAATAAAAGAACAACAATTTTAGATTGAGATATGTTGTCTTGACACCTTAATTATGTCTGCTTCTTTTATCTTAATGTTTTCTTCTGCAAGGTGTGATTAAAGAATTTAGGGGTGTCTTGCTCTTTAGTTCCACATAGCTTGTTGCCTTTAGATTTTATTAGTAAAGTAGTAAATAAATAATTCAGGGGTGTACTGCTCTTTAGTATTACTAAAATGTTATCTTAAATGCCTTCTTTGAAGTTTATTTAAAGAATTCAAGGGTGTCCTATTCTTTAGTTTCACTGAATTTTTATCTTGAATGTTTTCTTTGTCTTAAAGTAATAGCTAGAGAATTCAGGGGTGTCCTGCTCTATAGGATTGCTAGATTTTTGTCTTAAGGTTTTCTTAGTAAAGTTTGATTAAAGAATTAAGGGGTGTCCTTCTCTTTAGTTCCTCTTAAACAGTTACCTCAAAGGCTTTCTTGTTGAAGTATAAGTTAAAGGATTTTTAATTTCCCTTTAGTTTTACTGAATTCACAACTTGTTGGCATCTCATATGCATTTTATCTAAACAGATCCAGTTGATATAGTTAGCTTTCCCTATGAAAACCCTTGCAGATTTGATGTACAATTAAAGCCTTTTATGACTCCATAACCCAATGGATTAAGCTTCTAACATTCTATCTGTCCTACTAAAACAATCAATTCAAACAATCAACCAAAACAAACGAACAACCCAAACTTCATAACTAGCCTAAAATCAGAAAACATAAGCATAAAGATAAATATTTTTATCATAAACATAGAGAGAGCCCTCTCTGACACTAGGAAGGCTAGGTCCTGGACTCTAAAGTGGTTTGATGTGGTTCTCTACAATTTTTTTTTTTTCCAATCTTGCAAATCACGGGGAGACAACATAATGGCAACCATACTGGGGACCTAAGTTATTAAAAGCTTAAATACTTCCTCAAGAACTTAGAAAAACCCATTCAAATTTAGATGACTCAAGTGTTATCCAAGACTAGTATCTGGTTGCTGATGGTGGACAACAGCTAGCCTCAAAACAATTAAAATCATCAACCTAGTGACTCCAATGATTTTTAGTAGGCCTGCTGACTCCACTGGTTTTCTATAGACTCCACTGGGAAATTATTGAGAAATCCTTGTATCTAGTTGCTGATGGTGGACAACAACCAACCTCAAGAAAATTGAAATCATCCACCTAGTGACTCCAAACTCAGATCAGTTTTATACAAAGACTCCACTAGAGGGATAACCTGAAACATGACCGATCAGCCTGGAAAGAGAGACTATCCAAGCCCACATTAGATCCAAGATTTTTTTTTTATCTGTAACTGTTTTATCCTACTTTAAGCTTGATCAAGAATACATTAATGAGGTTTACATTGATCATTATAAATTTCATGAGCCTCAAAGACCTAAGCCCCAAATTGCAGACCTTGTACATGCTTATACACCTATACACATCCCTGAGGCACTTGTGGAAAACCCAGGAAAACATGAGCCTCGTACTACCTCTCCTGCTCTTGTTGAAGTCTCACATTATTATAATTATCCTTTTCTGCTGCCTCTACATGTAAAAATTCCAGACAGATACAAGCCTCTGGTTTTGCCTCCTATCCTCCATGACCTCCCTGCAAATTGTATAAATAATTTACCCAAATTTGATGGAGAAAACTTAGAAATCACCGTTGAAAAAAACATTAAAAATATTGAGGACCTCCTTGATCTTTTTGAGGTGGGGTAAAATGAGGTGCGTACCGGAATTTTTGCCCTATCCTTGCAAGGAAAAGTCAAAAGCTGGTTTAAAGATCTTCCAACTGCAAGCATTAGAAATTTCCATCAATTTACTCAAGTTTTCCTAGATAGGTGGGTGCTAATGGGAAGTGTTTTTCTCATCATATAGGAGTACAATAATTTAAAAAGACATCCAGGGAGACAATACAACAAATTTCAGCCAGGTTGAAATAAAGTATATCATTTAATACCTGCTAAGATAAAGCCACCCCCAGGATGGGCCCTCTTACACTACCCAGATGAATTTGATCCAGAGATGGAATTCCAGTTAAGAGAAAGGGACCCTACAACCTTGGAGGTGATGAAAAAAATGGCAGTCGATGTGGACGCCAACATGATGAACATGGAGGCAAAACTAAGAGCAATAAAGAAGGACAAAGTAGATAAAGAGCAACTGATATCTTCAGAGATAAAGCTAGAGATGTTGACAAACACACTTAGGAAAATAATGCATATGATTAGCAAGAAGAAAGAAGAATCCTCTAATGAATCATTCAAGGATGAGATGGATGATATCGTCCCTATTTTAGATCCAGAAGTCCTCCCCCTAAGTCATCTTGAAATCACAGAACTAGAAATAGAGGATGAGTCAACACATTTTGAGTATCTACCCTTATGCTTTGATTCATTTCAGATTGCAAAAGGGAATCTGGGTCACATTCTAGTTGATAATCACATGAGAAAAGGACTCTCTCACCAATCAGATGAGGAAATCATAGATAATAAAATATATGTCTCATATCTAGAGAATCATCCCTGGAGCCCTTTTGAATATCAAGTAGCAAATGAAATCACAGAGGCTAAAACAAATGATGATTCATCCACTTTTTTGTGTGAAGCTCCAAAAGAAATCCAGCCTTGTAATCAATCTTCACAAGAGAAAAAGAACAACTGTGGTTCTATCCAAGGAAAATAGAGAACACTTCCTCCTTTAATTGAAGAAGAAATCCGTTGGATTATCAACATACATCCAGCCTCCACATTTTTATTTAAAGAATATATTTCTATTTTTTCCATTTCTAACTTATCTACTGAAGCATTTTCTCAGGCAGAAACCATAGAACAAATTAGTACTAATGTTGTACTACATTCTCAAGAGGACCTATTTCCAGAAAATGCTCTTAATGATGCCTTTCAGACATAATTTAGACCAATCAATCAAGGCAATTCAAGTTTATTTAAAGACAACATAGCAGTATATAATGAGGTTTCCAAGTCAGTTAATCATGAAGAAGAGGGGGAGTCTCTTTCTCAAAAGAATCCCAAGCACAACAAAGTGGAACAAAGAGTAGTCCTGGATGAATTCCATGGTTTAAATTCTTATGACCAGGTATCATTCCAAGATCCTTTTGTTGTTTTCATAGAGACATCTAAAAAAGGAGTAAACTATGTCAGGAACAGTTTGTTGTAGAGTGCAAAGAAAATTTTGAGCATTGTTGTTCAAAATAAGATAAGATGGGAGTGGCCTTACTGTTTTTTCGGCATACCTAAAAGGATGAATAAAAATAAATCATGTGGTCACTTACTTGATTGGCTGCATTGGAGAAGGGAGTTCACTTAGTGAATATATGCCTCCAAGTTAGATTAGAGTAGGTAGGTATGCAAAGGAAGATGATATAAAAAGGAAACAAAAAGAGAGAAACAAAAAAAAGAAAAGAGGGTAGATAAAAAGTAAAAAAGGTAAGCCCCATACCAAAAAATAGAATGTTTTGAAAGTGTGCAAGTCTAAATGCCACTGTTGTTAGGAAAGTCTTGTTCAATCATACAACCTAATCATGATTGTACAAATTTTGAATTTTTGTTGATAAGTTAGAAAATGAAGATTTTCCAAACTGTTCAAACTTGGCTTATCAGTAGATAGATAGAAAAGAACATTGGTCCCAAAAGAATAATTTGAACCAATAAGAAAAGTAAGGGATAGGTGAAAAATTAAAGATGCAAAATCAAAGCCCTCATTTTTAGTTTACTTTTTGCAAATAATATTGTGTGCAACTTGTTCAGAAAATGCCACAATTCATGATGATCAAACTGCCTATTCTTGATCCCTTCATGTAATTTCATGTTGATAGTTAGAAAACAAAAATATGTCCAAAACTATTTAATCTTGACAGATAAGTAATTACGTAGAGAATAAAAGAGCTCATCAGTTTAATCTGAGCCTTTGGAATTTATAAGGTTAGAAGTAGATAGTTTGGTTTCTAAAAGAAAAATGATGTCAAGAGTTTGCCAGTCTAAATGCACCCAAATGAAGAAAAAATGCTAGAGTAGTTGATGGGTAGGCAAAGTTTATTTGTAGAAAGCATGGTTTTCAATTTTTGAAGATCACAATCCTAGAAAGTTGCAGCAGATCAGCATTACAAAATGGAAAATCAACCAAGTACATCAGGATACTGATCTACGAAATCCAAAGATCTGAAATTCTTGACACCTCCTAAAGGAGTTGCCTTCCCTAGTTGGAGCCACTATTATCCTCCTGTATTCTACAATATCACTAGATGACTATGGATTTTCTACAGTCTGCTAAAAATAAGTGTTCCCTCACTATCATTTTATTTTCAGAAATATCACTTCCTTCATTATTTTCCATTTATCCTATTTTCTCTATCTCTCATTTTACCTATCTAGAGCACTCACTTACTTTGAAAATTCCATGTTTGACCTTAATCCCTAATTTTACCCCATTTCCTACCGAAAACCCCACTCCCATTACTAAAGGCCCCATTTAAACCCTCCATTTCATTCATTCCCCTTTTCTCCATTTAAACAATGCGAAAAACCCCTTTTACATTGTTTTAAACTAAAATTAATTTTATTCGGGACCCACTCTTTTAAATAAAACTTTGTTTTGTTTGAAAAACTACCCCACCCCTTTATATTAAACCCCACCTCCTTTTCTATATTGAAACCCATGCTTTAATAACCTTAATCCCTCACTTTAAACCTAAACCCCCTCCCGTCCTCATATAACCCTAGCCCACTATATGTTAAGCACCCCCACTTTAACTTACCACGGCCCCGCATTATAAAAAACCCCCCATATAATAAACCCTACACTTTATTATATACCTCGACCCCATTTCATATTCAAATCCTTCATTACATTTAAAACCTCGGCCCCACCTTCTAACCTATCTGCAGTCCACTCATCACCCGACCACCGTTCGATCCACTCCCCCTCGATCCAACAACCCACGCACCTTATCGCACCCCCACACACCCAAGGTTTAAAACCTTTGGGGCCTTGCGATATGGGCAGTTTTACCACCGTCCCATCCTGCCACGTTTCACCCCCTCCATGCTATCGCACCTTCACGATATAAACCGCCTCACTGCCTATGGACCGCGTGAAAAAACCACTTACCACCCTCCCACCTACCGCAAAACCATTGACCCTCGTTCAAACATGTTTAAGCCCCGATCTTCCATGTAAACCCCTGCAATGCTGCTAAAATTTTGGAAAACCACAGTTAAGCACAAAGACCAAAAACCTCCATTACCCAGACTCTCTTCATAGCGTAGTTTTTTTAATAAATGTTTTTTATTGTGTAGTTGGCCGAGGTATTAAAAATGCCTAATTCACGTTTCTAAGTCCTAAAATTGTTTAAAATAAGCTCTTTGGGTGATGATCCAGAGCCTTATTTATCAGAGAACCAGAGGCACAAGATTAAATTCGAAAACAACAATGGATCATGACCATTGATGATCATTCAATTTCTCCAGAGGCAGCAAGTTTTCTTCAAGTAGTAGGGTAAAGAAATAAAAGAGTTTTACAGTCACCAAACAGTAAAATATCAAAGGATTAAAATATTAATCAGGGGTTAAAGGTAAAATACAGGGTTAGAAGACGGAGTTAAGACAGAGGAAACGGTGACAAAGTTAAAGAAATAAAAGATAAATCAAAGGTTAAAGATGAAAGGAAATACTTGATACAAAAAGAAAATAAAGAAGTCAAAGGAGAAATCAAAAAGATAACGGAGGCAGTGAAAGAGAAATGGATAGAAAACAAAGAAGAAGACTAATCGGAGTTTGAAAGACAAATCCAAGTTAAGAGACAAATCAAAGATTAAGGAAAAATCAAAAGAAAATAAACGAAGAAGATAGATCCGAATGACAAATAAAATCACCATTTACTTCTTCACAATCAGATTGGCCACCTACATCCAAATTTTGGTTTAATAATATAATAAAGTTAATAAAGCAATTAGAGATATTTTTTAGCTACTCAAAAGTTATTGCAAGAAGTTAATGTTAAAGGCATCAAAGTCCAAAATATCCTAAAGTTAGATGAACAGTAAATTAGAAAGTTATTATTACAGTAAGTTAGTCAGTGATATTTTTCCTTGGGCCTTGCATGGTCTCAAAGGTCAAGATTACATTTACTTTGTAATAAGTGCAGTCTAAAACCCTATAATAGGAGCAACCTCCTCATCTACAGTTAAATATTGGATGTATTATTCATTGTTATTGTTGTTTGCTTGGTTGGCTGCTAGGCTAGATTTTGATCAGACTCTAAGTTGCAGAGATTATTGCACTGTAGAATTGTAATTGTTTTGGACATTGGTAATACAAGCACGTTCATAGGATTCTTGAGCTATGTTAATGGTGATGTTATCCCTCTTTTTCAACGTTTCTCATTTTTTTTCCATATTTTTCATTAAGTTCTATGATAAAAGAACAATATTTTTAGATTGAGATATGTTTTATTGGCACCTTAAATATATCTACTTCTTTTATCTTAATGTTTTCTTCTGCAAGGTCTGATTAAGGAATTCAAGGGTGTCCTGCTCTTTAGTTCCACCTAGCTTGTTTCCTTGAGGGTTTCTTGGTAAAGTAGTAAATAAAGAATTCAGGGGTGTCCTACTCTTTAGTATTACTGAAATGTTATATTAAAGGCCTTCTTTGAAGTTTAGTTAAAGAATTTAGGAGTGTCCTACTCTTTAGTTTCATTGAATCGTTATCTTGAATGCTTTCTTTTTCTAAAAGTAATAGCTAGAGAATTCAGGGGTATCCTGCTCTCTAGGATTGTTGGATTGTTGTCTTAAGGTTTTCTTAGTAAATTTTTATTAAAGCATTCAGGGGTGTCCTGCTCTTTAGTTCCTGTTAAACATTTACCTCAAAGTCTTTCTTGTTGAAGTATAAGTTAAAGGATTCTTAATTGCCCTTTAGTTTTACTGAATTCAAAACTTGTTGTAATCTCATATGCATTTTATCTAAAAAGATCCACCTGATATAGTTAGCTTGCCCTATGAAAACCCTTGTAGAGTTGATGTACAATTAAAGCCTTTTATGACTCCATAGCCCAATGGATTAAGCTTCTCACATTATATCTATCCTGCTAAAACAATCAATTCAAACAATCAACCAAAATAAAAAAAAACAACCCAAACTTCATAACTAGCCTAAAATCAGAAAACATTAGCATAAAGATAAATATTTTTATCATAAACATAGAGAGAGCCCTATTTGAGCCCAGGAAAGCTAGGCCCTATTATCCAAAGTAGTTTGATGTGGCTCTCTGTAGATTTGTTTTTTCCAATTTTGCAAATCATGGGGAGCGAACAGGGCCTGCCAAAATTCAAAGGTGTCTCCCCGATATGTGGTCCCAATTAGAACTCACACCGTTTGGGATATGAGCCTCATCCAAAATATCAAGTGAGTGTGTCTGGTGAGTGTTCAACTAGGTGTGTCAAGTTTCTTCTACTGTGGAGGGGAAAAGAAATTGAGCCTCTAAGAGAGTGCCAATAGTACAAACCTAGTAGAGACACACACAAACATAAAATATCTTCATAACATCCAATGGAATATTCCACAAATATGTGATAGTCATTGCAACCATTACAACACATTCTCAATATGATAATCATTAAAATAACTGAAACAGTTCAACTACTTTAGTACAGGTGGAAATAAACATGAATCATAAACATTCACAAAACAACCTTACAAATATTCATAATCCATAGAGTAAGAACATGTTGGCCATTAGGATTTATATATTAATTAAACATCTTATGACACAGGTATACAAAAAACACTACTAGCTCCAATAGTGGAGCATTTGAGCCACAACATGCTCCCCAAAAGAACTAGCTTGTTGATTTTTTGATGCCTTATGGGAGGAGCCAAGGTGAAAAGTATTTTCATTGTATAACAAGGGTGTATATACAATGATTTGGATTTATGCAGGAACACAAAAAAATACAGAAATAACAATAAACATAGAAATACAGCGGAAATAAGGCTTCATTTCATTAATATCAAATCACAGAAATATGCTTACAAATATGATGGAAATAAAATAGCTAGGGTGCTGGTAGTGAATCTCTGAGAAGAGATGTGGTGACTACAGACCTATGAACTGTATTACAATGAGGCTCGAGGGCCTATTTATAATGGAGAAACAATGGATAATTCTAAACGTCCAAAAACCTAACCCTAGGAGATGAAGCGCCAAAACTATGGGCCCCGTTTGGGTAAATTGGTGTTTCAATTTCCCAGAGACGTAACTTCATCATACTATCTCCGTTTGGGGCTTCAAAATAGCTCCAAAATTTCAAGACCCGAAAAACTGCTAAAAATAGTAAGTTGTGAAAAAAATTGAAAGAGACAATGGTGGGGCCCCAAGTGGAATAAGCGGGTGGCCACCAATATCCACCTGGATCATTCCTCCCCCCTTAGGAAGCAATGGTCCCCATTGCATTGAGTTCCTCCATGGGATGAGGAAATTTCTGTTGAGCTTGGTCCCTGGTGAACCACTTGACTTGGTGCAAGAGTTGGCCAGCTTTGACAACCCAATACAGTTGGATCTTCTGTCGGCGAGTGTTCTTGATTTGCATGTCCATGATACAGTCTGTGGTGGCCTATTCCATGCAGTCTGGGTTTAAATATTTTGGTGTGAGTTCTTCTGCAATTTTAGAGGTGTCCAATAGAGGTGGGAAGTAACGACGAAGGTAGTCTACATTGAATACTAGGTGCAGACCAAGGAATGGTGGAATACTGAGCTCGAAGGCATTGTTCCCTATAGCCTTGGTGATGGTGTACGGCCCATATTAGAGCGGGAGAATCTTGCGGTGGGGTCCAGTGAGGCACTCCTTCTGTAAATGTAGCCACAATTTTTCACCCACCTGGAAGTTGTGTGGCACCCGATGTTGATCATGTCGTTTCTTGTACTTAGAATTGGCTCTATCCAAAATGTCATGAACCTGTTGGTGGATGTGATGAATGTTATCGATGAAGTTATTTTCTCTGTCAGCTTCAGACTGGACATCAGTCGAAAAGGCCTAAGTAGCTGCAAATGGCATGGCTACATTAATGGGACATAGTGGTTGGAATCCCAAGCCCACCTAAAAGGGGCTATGGCTAGTTGAGCTGTGGAGAGCCCGGTTATAACTATGTTGTACATAGGGAAGGCTCTCATCCCATGTGCGTGGATTCTTTGAATTTTACATGCGTAGAATGTGTACAATCATCCTGTTGACGACCTCTGTCTGGCCATCAGTTTGGGGATGGAAAGCTGTGGACTTGGTGTGCTTGGTGTCCAAAATTGACCAGAGGCTGGACCAAAATGTGCCAAGGAACACTCGTTCAAAGAAGAGTTTAGTAGTGGCTTCTGCTGTGATATTCTTCTTGAAGGCCGCCATAATGGCCATCTTTGAGAATCTGTCGACGACCATGAAAACATAGTCATTTCCATGCTTAGTAGAAGGAAGGCCTGACATGTAATCCATGGAGATGGATTCCCAAGGTTGACTAGGAGTATTTAGCGGAGTATAGAGCCCTTGCTTCTTTATGGTCGGTTTGGCAATGACACAAGTAGTGCAAGATCTGATGTACTTCCCGATATCCTGTCGAAGGTTCAGCCAATAGAAATACTTCTGCAGTACTGCCACTGTTTTCTCAACCCCAAAATTCCCAGCAACTCGACTGTAGTGCACTTCCCATATCATCTTGATATGCTCGCTTGAAGGAACACAAAGGCATCCCAGGTGACATAATAGTGCATCTTGGAGGTGAAAATTTGGAACTTGCATACCCCACAAGAGTGCCTTGTATGTGTAGTTTAATTCTAGATCACTCTTGTAGAGAGGCGGCCAATCAGAAGTCTCATGCCCACAAGAGTTGAGAATGGTGGTTATGGCCACAATCGGTGGTCGGCTGAGGCAATCTGCAACATTATTAGTGCTACCCTTCTTGTACTTGATGTTCAAATGAAATTGTTGCAGATATGTGGAACACTTCTGATGGTAGTCGTTCTACAACTCCCCTTGTGTTTGTATGAACTGCAGGGGTCGGTGGTCTGTGTGGATGATTTTCTCCTTCCCCAAAATGTAATGCTTCCATTGTCTACAAGCCTGCATAATGGAATACATTTCTTTGTCATAAGTGGGAGAATTTTGAATTGTGTTGGACAATGTCTCACTGTGATATGCCACTGGATGCCCCTATTGGGTAAGAACTGCCCCAATAGCATAGTCAGAGGCATCTGTCTCGATCTAAAATGGTTGTTGCAAGTCTGGTAATGTGAGCATTGGGGCAGAATAGAGGCGATGTTTCAATTCTACGAACGCCTTATGTTGAGATTCCGACCAACAAAATTTTTCTTTCGATCCTCCCTTGGTGACTTGACTCAAGGGCCAAGTGATATGAGAGAATCGCAACACGAACTTACGGTAGAAATTAGCAAGACCTAGAAAGCTGAGAAACTCTGTTAGGGTGGTTGAGGCTGGCCAATCCTAAATGACTTGGATCTTGGTTGGATCCACATGCACCCCCCTTTCCTCAATAATGTATCCCAGATATTGAACCAGGGTCATGCCAAAAGTGCACTTCTCCAAATTGGCACACAACTTGTGTTTTCGCAGTGTTTGGAGGACTTCTCGAATGTGGTGGAGGTGCTCTTCCCAAGTCTGGCTAAAGATAAGAATGTCATCCAAGTATACCACTACAAATGAGTTTGTGAATGGACGCAAGATGTTGTCCATCAACATCATGAAGGTTATGGGAGCATTTGTCAATCCAAAAGGCATGACGAGCCATTTGAAAAGGCCCTCCTTGGCTTTGAAGGCAGTCTTCCACACATTAGAGGGTTCGATTGGTACCTAGTGATACCCAGACTTCAAGTCGATCTTGCTGAAATATTTTTCCCCTTTGATTTGGTCCAAAAGGTCATCAATCCATGGGATCGGGTACCTATTCTGGACAGTGATCTTGTTCAGTGCCCAATAATCTATACAGAGTCTCCAAGTCCCATCCTTCTTCTGTACAAACACGATCGGGCTCCCACAAGGCAATGAACATGGCCGGATGTGACCTTTCTGCAGCAGCTCCTGAATCTGCCTCTTGATTTCATCATTCTCTAGAACAGAGTGCCCATAGATTGGTCCATTGGGTAGCAGCAAACCTGGGGTCAGGTCAATGGGGTGCTTGACCTGACAGTGTAGAGGCACCCCTGTGGGTGAGGTGAAGATCTCCCCGTACTCCTCCACAACCTTTTCCATTTGTTGTTGTCATGTAGAGGAGCCATGTTTGGAGGTTGTGACCACAATATTCTTCTTTCCCTGGGGGTAGATCATCAAGAAAACAAATTTCCTAGTTTGGGAAATGAGCTTACTGCATTGTTTTGTAGTAACCAAAGAGATAGTGGGAGGCGGTGGTACCTCTGGTATCATGTACAATTTATTTCCCAAAGTAACAATAACATCACACGGCCGAGAATCATACACAGCATGTCGCTTCAACAAGTATGGTTGGCCTAATAATACATCAGAAACATCAATAGGAGCAATGTCACACAATACCTCATCTGTGAAGGGCTTGATGCTATAGGGAAGGCGGCACTGCTGGCTGACGCGGAGATCCCATCCTTGGTGAAGCCATCAAATGGTGTATGGTTGTGGGTATGCTATGGTTGGAAATCCCAACCACTTCATGGGATCTGCTGAAATGAGGTTCTTTTGGCTCCCATTGTCAACAATGAACCGTAGCGGGGAACCCTTTACCTACATCTAGGAGTGGAAGAGACGCTTTGCCTCCTCTGGATCTTCTGGTTCCTCCTTCTGGATCTTCGTAGTGGAAACAGTGGCATTGGGATTTGCATCAATAATCTGCTTCCCTTTTTCATTCACCTTGTTAGGTTTTGATTCAGAGTCGAAGCATGCATCTGATTCAGAAGCCCTCATCTCAGCCACTAGCGACTACTTGGCCCGAAACTCGCTTGTGTTGTGAGTGGAGCTATTATGGAACTCACACCACATTCTTCTGTCCTTTTTTGGCTTCGTGGTGTTGTTCTTTACTTGTGTCTTTGGTAGGTTGTCTTGGGCCGCCATGCCTTGGCTTTGTAATTTGTTTTGCGGTTTGGGGGCACCTTTCCCTTGCTTTTGATTCACAGATCCAAAGTCTTGCTTCTTCTGTTTGAATTTCTACTCAATCTTGGCAGCATACCGGTATGGCATACCAAGCGAGGAGATGTTGAGGAACTCCATTTCCTCCTAAATGTATCTGTGCAAACAACCGCAATACATCTTGATCCCTTTGTTGCCGCAGCATGGTCCATTGTATGTACTTGTCCTCATAGCTCCCCACGGGATAGTATTGTTCCTTGATGGCATCTCGAAAAGAATTCCAAGTGGGTACGACTGAGAAAAGAGAGGGTTCTTTCTTGTCCGTTTTCTCACAGTAGGTTCCCACCAGTCCTTGACATGGGGGGTAGCTTTGAGGAGTGCAAAAATAATCTTCTCCCGGTCAGAAAAATCATGAACTGAGAAATATCCTTCTAATAGATTCAACCATCTATCTACGGCATCTGCATCTATTTGACCCTAAAATATGGGAATGTCAAATTTTACTTGTACCTTAAAGGGAGTTGCACCTCCAGAGTGGCTGTTGGATGCAGATGCGACGCCGGTGGGTAGTCGTTGAAGGATCTGGGCAAAGTTATCCATCATTGTGTTCCTTTGTTTTTCGAGGGCCTCCTTGAGCAATATTTTGATAAGATCTCCTACTCCCTCATCTTTCTTTTCATCCCCCATGGGCGTCCGTCAGGGTTTGCAAGGCTGATCTTGCAAAGGTTCCACCAGATCGAGCCCTAACTCCTTAGACCCCGACCTCGTTGGGGACATGAAAATAAGGATCGAGAAAAAGCAGACCGCTCTGATACCATTGATCCAGATTTATGCAGGAATGCAATAGAATATAGAAATAACCATAAACATAGAAATACAGTGGAAATAAGGCTTCATTTCATTAATATCAAATCACAGAAATATGCTTCCAAACATGATGGAAATAAAATAGCTAGGGTGCTGGTAGCGAATCTCTAAGAAGATATGTGGCAACTATAGACCTCTAAACTATATTACAATGAGGCTCAAGGGCCTATTTATTATGGAGAAACAATGGAGAATTCTAAACATCAAAAAACCTAACCCTAGGAGATGAAGCGCCAAAACTATGGGCCTCGTTTGGGTAAATTGGTGTTTCAACTTCCCAGGGACGTAACTTCAGCATACTATCTCCGTTTGGGGCCTCAAAATGACTTCGGAAGTTCAGGACCCAGAAAAATACTAAAAATAGTAAGTTGTGAAAAAAACTGAAAGAGACAATGGTGGGGCCCCAAGTGGAATAGGTGGGTGGCCACCAATATCCACCTAGATCATACAACCAACGGGGTGATTCTTCACCTCCCTTATGATTATTTTACTATCCTCATGATTGCTTGAATTCCTTATGACTTTTCAACTTTACACGACTCTTCATATTTTGTACATGTCCTTTGAACTTCCACATCACAACACATTTTCGAATAAGAATTTACATAACCCAAAAAATGATTTTGCATTACTGATGAAATGACATGACATGACACTAATGACATGGAATTTTCAACTCTCTTATTGTGTTTGCAAGGATTGGAATTTCCTTAATGGCTTGTAACAAAGGAATTTTGATACAGACATTCTTCAATTCATCTAATATATCATAGTTAGGCAACAAAATTTGTTTTTTTTCCCCTCTGTAAATTTGTAATATTTCAGGTAAAGGAGGTTTAGATATAGATACTGAAGGTTTCTCTATGATAGGAGTTGAGTTTATTGGATTTTCTTTTGTTTGATTTTGAAAATTTTGATTCTAATAAAGACATGTCCCTTCTCCAAAGTGATTAATTTTATTTTGAAGATTTTTATTTTGATGAAGATAAATTTCCTCATCAAGGTAGTCAACTTTTTCTTGAATAACAACAGAGGGAATTTTCTTTTCTATTATCCTACCAGATATAATTTGAGCATTGTTAAGAGCAAGTGGAGTTATCATATAAGTTTTAAATTTTTTTCCATCCATGTTATAAATAGGTTGTGCATTTTTATTGTTTGGGGTTGGGAGTGGCTGAGCAGGTAGTTGGTTTGGCCTTTGTGGGAATGGCAATGAAAGTTGTGGATTATGATTTTGAAATTGAGGTTGTTGACTAGTTTGAGGAAAATCTTGTGGAGGATAACTCAGATAAGATTGTGGATGTTGGTGATATTGAGAATATCTTCCATAAGGATTTTTCATTCCTTATGCCCAAGCTTGAGGTTGAGACCAGGGTTTCTACCATAGCATTGTTGAATTCTAGTTATTCTATGTGGGCTAAGTATACATCTGAGTGTTAAAACCTTGAGTTTGTGGCCCTTTCCATAGTCTTCTAGAAACAAAACAAAGAGGATCTACTGGATGTGGGGCTATTTCCTCTGTGACAATAGCCTTAAGACCTAGTATAGAAGGACATTTCTTTGGTTTGTGACTTTATGTGCATATTACACAAGTATCTATGATTTTTGAATCAATAGGAAATTCTTTGTAATGCTCCCACTTAGCCTTAGCTAAGAGGAAACATTCAATTTTGTTTTAATTTATGTTTCATGAATAAATGAATAAAGTAGGACATGTAAAACTCCTAAAAAGTCAGAATAAATCAATGCCCATGTGAATAAAGACAAATCAGGGTTATGTAAATAATCACTTGCAGGTGTGAAAGAGGTTTGAGCTAAAGACTAGGTCAACCTTGACCAAATCAACAGTGATGTCTAGGTTCATTGCATCTCCAAAAGGTACATCATAGTTCTAGAAAGGAGCCTCTAATGTGAAAAGGACTAACTAATCAAATTGGTTTATGGTTTGCAAGAGCTTTCTCATCTTATAGAAGGAAAGGAGGGCAACAAGAGAAGGTTGTTGATAGATTATATTTCTGAGTATTTGTCTGCTTAGACAAATACCATTCTCTGTTGTTGAGTGCAGGATTGTATCTAGAATTCCTGTGCAGGAGTTTCACCTCTTCCTTTGATGATTCAAGGAGGAAATTTTGCTGAAATGAACCACTATTAGGCTTGAGGCCAAGCTCCTACTTACATTGGCAGTGCTGATCCATTGAGGGCTTTGCTGTCTCTGCAAGCTGCATCAAGTGGTGATCTAGATCTGCAGAGATCTAGTGTATTTTGAGAGCCTCTCTCCATGGAGTGGGTCATTTGACCTCCTGGAAGAGAGTATCATTTCTTGTACTTTAGATATGCAATTATTCAGTAGTTTTCTGTGTCTTTTGAGCTACAGCGCTATCCCACTGGGAAAACTGTGTTATTTATGTATGAGGGTTTGTAGGTTGTCTTGCTCATAGTTTAGATCAGAGATCTCTTGTGCTGGGCTTGTCTTCCACTTGGTGATCCATGGATTGGCTCGCTGATATATGTTCTATTCAGATCTGATCCATTGTAATGAAATGTCATATTCATAAATTTACTGCAGCAGTTTCCAGATCTGCAACTTGTTTCTCAGATCTACTCTTATTCATGCACGCTTTTGTCAAAATTCCAAGTGGATCTTGTAGAGAAAACTATAGAGTTTCAATATCTAATATAGATATGATATTTTGTCCATAGATCTTCTATAGATCTAAGTTGTAACTTACATCTGCTGAACCTCCTGAAAAAAAACGTTGTTGAAGCATTTCTGCAAATATATATGTGCTCCTGCTCTCCTTTCTGAATATTTACTGTTGTATTGGCTCATGCTTTCTACTGTATAATGAAATGGATTTATCATAATGATTATTTGCTGCTGTAATAATGAGATATCAGTTATCTTTCTGATCTCCACTGAACAATGGCTAAAACTGCACAATTCCTGAAGCAGTGCTTGCATTTGACTGCAGCCTTCCCCTTTGGGCGTTTTTTAGCTAGTCTAATTTTTGGGAGATCTGTTTAATATGCCTAAACTAATTTTTTTCTGATGAAATTACATATATAAGTCAAATAAAGCATAAATGAGGGGAACCCAGCCCTGATCTACATTATTTTTGTACAATTTTACTTATACAACGTTTTCCTTGAACACCTTGTTGAAATTCCTAAAAAGGGGTTATTCAAAGTTCTATAGATAGAGTCTACAGTTGGCCAGGTAGCCTTTGGATCTCACCATTTCTTTGAAAGGTGACATATCCAATAAATTCCTCTGTATTCCATCTCTGAAATAAAATCTTGAGAATCTTGAAAAAGGAATATTATAGTGGTATCAGAGCTCCACTCTTGGCATAGCCTATGCTATCATTGGAGCACCAGTCATGCTACATTCCGAAGATGAAGATCCTCTTACTGAGAGGGAGAGGAGATACCAGAATAGAATTCATAAAAAATATGACTATACTACTGAAGACCTTGACAGGGGTCAAGACAAGGGGAAAGCCCCTATGAATGAAAAGGATGAGAAGGACAAGGAAGCAGAGGAGTTTGCAAAAACTCTCTTGGAGGCTATGCAAGATCTGTCCAAGGAGATAAAGGAGATGAGGGTGGATATAATGAGAGAGTCCCTTGGGAGATTCCATCAAGGAGAAAGTTCTGATATGTCTCATTTTGGGACTAGTCAACCTGTGAGCTTGCCACAAGCTCCACAAGCCTCATAATGCTCTACAATGCCTACCTTCTTGGTTGTAGAGAATGAAGGGCTGCAAGATCCAACCTCCTTGGAAGGGTACTTTGTGGAATATGACTCACAAAGTCAGAGGTTCAATTATAACTTGAGCTTTCAAGACTTTTGCCATCTCAAGGACCAGAGGAGGCCATGGCAGCAGTACAGAGATGAGGGCTTCCTCCATGGGAGACACCACACTATGGGAAAGTTCTTCTTGCCTAAGTTTGATGAATCACCCTCTTGTTCTGCCAAAGCATGGGTGGAAAACTTGGACATCTATTTCCAGTTGAATAAAGTGCCCGAAGTAGAAGCCATCAAGATTTCTGCGTTGCATTTTGAGGGAGAAGCCCACAACTGGTGGTTTCATGGACTATCTACATTGGGACACATCAATGTGTCTACATATCCTAAGTTCACTAGGAGACAAGTGGAGATATTTGATCAGAAAGATCCAGAGGCCCCTTTCATAAGCTTGGCAAAGCTTAAGCAGACATGAGATGTAGAGGCCTATATCTCTAAATTCCTGAGGTTGTCTATAATGGTCCCTGATCTATCAGTAGCAAGGAGAGTCTACATGTTCATTGATGGCCAAGAGGAACCTTTTCATGGGTTGGTTAAGTCTACCAAGCCCATCACTTTACATGATGCCATTGAGAGAGCTAGGGATCTCCAAGATGCCTTGCCAAGAGCAAAGGAAAATTTCCAAAGAAGAACCCCTCACTCTTCTAAGGGGAAAGAAAGGAAAGCTACTCCATCCAAGGAGAGCTCACTGGGGAAACCTCTTGACATTGATCTCTGGAGGGAGTCAAGGAAAAAGAGATTGTTTCACTTGTCAAGAGCCATGGGTATCGGGACATAGATGTGATGCTGGAAGAGCACACTATATTGAAGTCTTCTCTGATTTTGAGGAGGAAGAGGGGAATGATGGACCTAGGAGAGGTCACAACGCTGGTGATGATGAGGATGAGGATCAATCACCATCCAAAGAGGAAGAAGGAGCCTTGCTCCAACAAGTGGGACTCTTTCTTCTTTGAGAGGAGTGCCCAAGTACTTGACCCTCAGAGTGCAAGGTTCAGTTGTGAACCAAAGAGTGTCTATTTTGATTGATAGTGGGGCAACCCACAACTTTATTGATGCTCACCTTGTGTGGAGGAGAGGGATCCCCACTGATACTTTTTATGGGTTCTCTGTTTTGGTTTCGAGAGATAGAACTATGCAGTGCATGCAGTATGTTCCGTCACTTTCTGTGACTATGGGAACCTACACCTTGGTGGACCATTTCTTTGTAATTGACATACCAGACACCAACATCATCTAGGGTGTCTATTGGTTGATTACCTTGGGAAAAGTCACCACTAATTAGAAGGCCTTGCATATGGAGTGGGTGGATTTGAAGAGTGGGAAGCAACAAATCATTCAAGGCATGCACACCTATCCTTCACCTGATGTTTCCACCTAAAAAAAAAAGATGGAATTGCGCAATGGAGGCAAGGACCTCACATTTCCTTCTCTCATGTTTATGAGAATGTTGCAAAGAACATTCCTACCTCATGGCAAGCCACTTGGAATGCCATTGGATTCTAATCATGTGGGGGAAGCCTCACAAAGTGTTGGAGCAATGGAGGAGAAAGCCACAACGATGTGGGAGGAAGCAAAGGGGAGGATCAACCTTCCAACAAATAATTTTGGCATGTGTAATGTCAAAGAAACAATCAGAAATGAGGCAAGCACCACCATATATGCATCAGCAACGTTGTCCTTGTTGAGATGTGTAGATCCATATTGGAGATCTCAACTCCTTATGGAATACTCCAAAGATCTACACACTGGGATGATATTAGATGGCATGAAGCAAGGAGGAGACTATTTGGTCCATGAAGGGGTCATCTATCATCTTGGTAAAGTATTTCTCTCAAGCGTCCAAGCTTAAGCAAGAGATACTACAAAGAGCACACAAAGAGTTCCTTTCCAACTATATGCAGTCAGCAAAGATTTACTCCCTAATCTTGAGGAGTTTTGATTGGGAGGGTATGAAGGAAGAACTACATCAGCACTATGATTGGGAGGAACTAAATCAGCACTAACAAGAGTGCAATAGTTATGAGGAGATGGGGCAGCCAAAGGATCCTATGCATGAGACATTTCAGCCATCTCTTCCTTCTCTTAAAAGAGGAGAAATGCCCATGCCTAACTCCATGTGTGTGGGAGACTTGAATGGTAAAGAATCTGATCTTATGGAGCATGTTTATTTTTCTGATTTGACACATTCTCTTACCATATGTATGCAGGCCATGGCTCCTACAAGAAGTGATATTACATGAAGATATCATGGCATTGATGAGGCCAATAAAAATTCCAAATCTAGCCACTCCCTTAAAGTGCAAAGGGGGATTATCTATCATGATGGGTGCTTCCCAAAGGCACCTAACTTAGGCCTCACTTTCAGCCATGTCAAAGTGACCCATGCAGCAAATATGTGGTGGGAGTACCACCTACCACACTCAAATCTACTCAAAACAAGGAGTGCACTGCATTGGTACCTTATGTGGGGTTGTGACCCACCTCCTCAAGTGCAAATTTCAGTTTGCATATATGTGATTTTGCTTCCATACATAGATGATATATTGGTACTGTTTATGGGTTTGTATGGAAAAAAAGTGGGCAGTGTATATGTACCACATGGGATGGAACTTTATATTGTACTTCATGATACATGTTTTAGATGTGACATTGCTTCACCCATGTTTATTTCTGTTGAGTTTTACACTCCTGAAGGGATAGACTATGCCCCTATCATGTTAGCATTGGAGGAGTAGTTTCTAATGTATTGGCTTAATGAGCACTTATTCCATGATGAAAGCTTCATCCTTGATGGTTCCATCAATGGAGAAGGAGAAGAACTACAACTCTTACCCTGTCAGTTGCTTGAGGACAAGAAAATTTTTTGGAGGGGAGGACTGTAATGTTCCCACTTAGCCTTAGCTAAGAGGAAACATTAAATTTTGTTTTAATTTATGTTTCATGAATAAATGAATAAAGGAGGACATGTAAAACTCCTAAAAATTTAGAATAAATCAATGCCCATGTGAATAAAGACAAATCAGGGCTATGTAAATAATCACTTGCAGGTTTGAAAGAGGTTTTAGCTAAAGACTAGGTCAACCTTGAACAAATCAACAGCGCTATCTAGGTTCATTGCATCTCCAAAAGGGACAACGTAGTTCTAGAAAGGAGCCTCTAATGTGAAAAGGACTAACTCATCAAAGTGGTTTAGGGTTTGCAAGAGCTTTCTCATGTTATAAAAGGAAAGGAGGGCAGCAAGAGAAGGTTGTTGATAGATTATATTTCTAAGTATTTGTCTGCTTAGAAAATACCATTCTCTGCTGTTGAGTGGAGGATTGTATTTGGAATTCTTGTGCAGGAGTTTCACCTCTTCCTTTGATGATTCAAAGAGGAAATTTTGCTGAAATGAACAACTATTAGGCTTGAGGCCAAGCTCCTACTTACATTGGCAGTGCTAATCCATTGAGGGCTTTGCTATCTCTGCAAGCTACAACAAGTGGTGATCTAGATCTGTAGAGATCTAGTGTATTTTGAGAGCCTCTCTCCATGGAATGGGTCCTTTGACCTCCTGGAAGAGTGTATCATTTCTTGTACTTCAGATCTGCAATTCTTCAGTAGTTTTCTATGTCTTTTGAGCTACAGCATTGTCCCACTGGGAAAACTACGTTATTTATATATGAGGGTTTGCAGGTTGTCTTGCTCATAGTTTAGATGAGAGATCTCTTGTGCTGGGCTTGCCTTCCACTTGGTGATCCATGGATTGGCTTGCTGATCTATGTTCTGTTTCGATCTGATCCATTGTAATAAAATTTCATATTCAGAAATTTACTGCAGCAGTTTCCAGATTTGCAACTTGTTTCTCAGATCCACTCTTATTCATGCATGCTTTTGTCAAAATTCCAAGTGGATCTTGTAGAGAAAACTATAGAGTTTCCAGATCTGATATAAATCTGATATTTTTTCCATAGATCTGCTTTAGATCTAAGTTGTAACTTACATCTGCTGAACCTCCTGAAAGATAACGCTGTTGAAGCATTTCTGCAAATATATATGTGCTCCTGCTCTCTTTTCTGAAGATTTACTGTTGTATTGGCTCATGCTTTCTACTGTATAATGAAAGGGCTTTATCATAATGATTATTTGCTGCTGTAATACTGAGATATAATTTCTCTTGCTGATCTCCACTGAAAATTAGCTAAAACTGTGCAATTCCTGAAGCAGTGCTTGCATTTGACTGCGGCCTTCCCCTTTGGGTGCTTTTTAGCTAGTCTACTTTTTGGGAGATCTGTTTGATGCTCCTAAACTGATTTTTTTCTGATGAAATTCAATATATAAGTCACATACATCATAAATGAGGGGAAACCAGCCTTGATCTGCGTTATTTTTTCACAGTTTTACTTATACAACGTTTTTTAACACCTTGTTGAAATTTCTGAAAATGGGTTATTCCAAGTTCTATAGACAAAGTCTACAGTTGGCCAAGTAGCCTCTAGATCTCACCCTTTCTTTGAAAGGTGACATATCCAGTCAATTCCTCTATAGTCCATCTCTGAAATAGAATCTTGAGAATCCTGAAAAAGGAATATTACATTCTCTTAAAGCATGCTTCTTTCTACAACTAGGATAGAAGATAGATAAGGCATCAATTTCAGCTCTTTTCTTGTTTTGTAACTTTAAGGTGTATATTTTTTCACTAAGAATCCCTAGAATATATGTTTTAAATTTATCAAGAAAATTTCCTATTTCTGCCCTACTTACTGTTCTAGCTGTAGATTTATTCACTCTAGAGAGAACATGATCTCTTGGACTTCTCCCAATTCTTGATTTTCCTCTTGAAAGATGTATGCATAATTCATATATATCAGGTAATGATAGTTGAGATATGTCTCCCTTTCCCATCATATTAATAATATATATCCATTCATCTCTAATGGTTTTCAACAAGAGAGATTTTAAAGTATCTTCATCCAAATTTTCCATCTTAGCTCTTTTTAGATTGTAACTGAAAATTTCAATTAGGTTCTCTAAGTTTTCATCCTCTCTTTGCATCAGCTTAAAAAATTCATCTTTCTGATTATGAGGTGTGCAGTAATCCTTGTATTTTTGTAAGAATTCACTTTTCATTTCCTCCCATGTCCTAATAGAATGTGTTATTAAGCCTATGAACCATTTTAATGTTGCATCTTAAGTGTTGCAGGAAACAATTTCAATTTTTGAGAATCAAGTATGTAGTCATATGATCTACATAAAACTTGAAATTCAAATAGAAATGTTTCAAGATATTCACTCATTAATCCATAAAAAATGGGAAGGATGGGGTGAGACACTACAAGAAAAAAACACATTGGTGAGGGGCGAAAATGGTCACCATAAGCTCATTGGTGAGGGTCAAAAGAGCCTTCGTCACCAAAAACTGAACGTCACCAAAGGTGGCGTCGCCAAAAGTATAGGTGTTGTGGTGACATTCAAGGTCCGTCACCAATAATGATTTATAGTGATGGATAGTGACCGTCACCATTTCATATGAGCAATGGTGACGGAAAATAGCCTCTCTCACCAAAAAACTGAACATCACCAAAGGTGGCGTCGCTAAAAGTATGTGTTGTGGTGACATTCAAGGTCCATCACGAATATTGATTATAATGATGGATAGTAACCGTCACCATTTCATATGAACAGAAACGATTTTTTGTGATGGACCTTTCATGGTCGTCACTATTGGTGCATATATATGGCGACGTTCATTGACCGTCACCATAAACGCATTGGTGACATCAAGGTCCATCACAAATAATGACTATAATGACAAACAGTGACCCTCACCATTTCATATCAACAACAATGATTTATAGTGACAGACCTTTAATGGTCATCACTATTGATGCATATATATGGTGCTGTTGATTGACCTTCACCATTTCATATTTTGGTGAGGGTTGAAAAATGTCACCATAAGTTCATTGGTGATGGTCAAAAAAGCATCCATCACCAAAAGTTGATATTCATCATTCCCTATGAATATCAGGGCACGATGGAATCAAACCACCAACCTCCTGCTTGTAAAGCAGGTGCTCTTCCATTGAGCTAGCACCCTTTAAACAATTAGACTTTAAACTACGAATTGCCTCTAAAGGTGCAAAGATACACGAAAGGAATAAGAACCAGGAAAACTGAAAGAATTCAGTTTCCTTGCTCCTATTTTTATTCTACAAAACTCTACAAAGTATGATCTTGATCTATGACATATTTGTGCCATGTGGTTCTAATTTAATAGTAAAAGTTATATTCAAATAAAATAAATGAACAACTGAGAGGCCTTATGGGCTAATTTTTAATCCTTACACCAAAATCTCTTAATATTCAAGTCTATGGAACAACTCGTTCAAAGTTCAAACTGAAGTAGATTTTAAATGGAAAGCCTAAAACCAGCTAAGTAGTTTACAAGTTAAGATTTTGGATTTAACTTCTGTTCAATTTATATGACAAGTTATGCCATAACCTTGAAACTAGTTTCTTAGCTAAAAGACTTTCTTAAGTCAACAATGACAAAGAAAGATAGTCATGGCGAGCAAAATTCTCTTGTTTTTTCTAATGAGGGTGCACGTAACTTGATAAAGGTTGTATGATAGTATCAAACCATAAAAAGTTTCACTAAAACATAGAAATGAAAAAGTCTTGTTAAGCAACAGAATTTTAGTTGAATATATGAAAAGCATCAAGCTAAATGATATAACTAAACTAAAAGTTACTGTAAAAAAATGAAATTGCCATCATATACCATATGGTTTGGTAAGTTATTCAGAAAGAGAAAGTGCAATTGCATGATCTAGCTCCTCATCTTGATTATGTAATGGACCATCCTGAACAAAAATTTCCACATACAACAATCAATGTTATTGTATTGGTAAGACTTTTGATACAATCTATCAAAGCATGTACTATGTAGGAGAATAACTGGAAAGCACAACTAAAAATTTGAATCACTGCATAACAATATAAAAGAACATGCAACAGGAAAGGAAAAACTCCACAGTTTGAGAAATATGAAAAATCCATGAACCTGTTCTTATTGTTTCAGGGAAATAACACCCTAGAGGTTGGTTGGGATACAACCTCCACAGAGCAAGGGCGTACTACTTAACAAAGACTCACACAACCATGCACGTTCAGAAAAACTAAATAGAGCAGAATGAGAGAGTTACCCGTAGGTCCTACGTTTGAAGTAGATCCACGTGGGGTCCAAACCCCCAGCAACCGTCCTTTCTTCTTAACCTGAAATACAAGAAGAAACCAGCACAAAGGACAGGTTGTACAGCATATATCTACTCTAAATGTCAGTGAGATTCATATAAAACATTAAATAAATCATAATGAATGCTTGTATAACAAATATTCTCATACATAAAAGCATACACTAACACATTTATTTCGGGAACAACATGATACTTCTGTATTATAAATAGTACGTACAAAAGTAATCAAGTGGAGAGATCACCTGATCCTTCCAAGGCCTTCGCAGACCGTCGTCCGGATCCGTCCAGCCCTTGCCTCGCTAAGACTCCTTCCAAACTGGTGCATACGAGATAGCATATAAAGGGATGTGTATCTCAAGGAAACAAGGGTTTCCTACAATGAACTGGGAAAGTGCAGGAGGCACGGGGAATCAGACTTGGATAGGGAATACCAACAGAGTATAATATCAATACTTTCTCTCTCCCTTAGGCCATACACATGAGGGATTTTTATAGTCCCTCCAAGTAGTTTCAGCAGTTGGAAACAGTTGGCCACGGGCTGGGGTGGTTGAACTACCTGAGTAACCATCAACCCAGCGCGAAATTAGGGATTTTTTATATATTTTTAATCATTTTAATGGCATACGCGGAAAAGTCTAGCTGGACTCGCGTATACATGCGGAAAAGTACGGGCATAGTCGCGTATGGGGGATTTTACACTGTTTTTAAGTGAATTTGTCCAAGTCTGTAGGAATGGGTGCCCAAAAGCCATAAAGCAATCATGAATCATGTCGAGGTGAGAAATGATGCTATAACATATGCCCCCTAATATATGAGGTCAGAAGGGGTACATGATGGCCGAAATGTATTATGCACATAGAAAGAACTTCGCAAGGACAAGAGAGGACTTCACCAGATTTCAGCCTGCCAAAAACCAATGAAAGAAACCAGAGAGTCAACTCATGCTGAGGCGAGCATACCCATGCTCAGTCAAAAATACATCATATGGAAAGTACTGAAATAGATCCAACATGTATACAAGTATAGAGCTGAACTGTAAGTACACAATGAATCATCTGAGCATGGCCCGAAAATACAAGTCTGAATCAATGTCCAAGTATCACATATAGAAAGCTGATCAAAGATGGTGCAACTGGATGTCTGATCAAATAAGTAACTGAATCTCCAAGTACCGGATCATAAGAGGTGGATCAAACGGTACAATCACGCAACTCGAGGACCAACATATAAGATGCTGCTGTGCTGAACTGCAACATATAAGGGTGGACGACATCACTGGCAGATACTGAAAGGACTGTCAAAAGTGAACCGAAACATGCTGATGCAACCCGAGGTCTTCATCGATCACTATGGCACAATTCTACACAATGGGAATAAATGAGCTGAAGTCGACCATGTGAGAAATCGTTGGATTACCGGGCATTGATGTATCCCGTTAACCAACGTGAGACAACCCACCGATAATGATAATGAGTGTAAAGGTGCCCCAGTACAATCTGACAAGTGCGAATGAATGAGTTGAAGTCGAACACTTGAAAGAATCTACTAATCAGGAGGCAATGATGAATCCCCACTGTCGATAGCGAAGAGTCTGCCACTGATGACTGCAAACCCTAAGGTACTGACAAAAAGACTCTAGACCTTATTCCCAGAGCAATGAGTCGGAGTCGATGGGAAAATATCTGTTGGAAGGAAGGCATTAAGGCATCCCACATCAGTCCAGCGCGAGTGTAACCCGCAGGCCAAGATTTGGAAGGAATCGGACGAAGTAGAGTGACAGAACCAAAACCGAAGTACGTTTCCGACATGCACAAGATGAAGCTAGCGCACGGAAGAAACTCTCTGAACCAACCAATAATGAAAGCTGACACAGAGGCGAGAAATCCACCGATAGGGTCAAATGGAAATCAAGGTACTGCACGAATCCCAAGTGTGATAATGTGTGCTGACGTCGAACACAGGGGAAACCACTCAGTCAAAGACCCATGATGATGATCAAATGCTGAGCACGAGATCACCTATCAATGATGGAAATAGGCCCAAGGCGCGGCTCTAGGTTTGCTCTTAGAGCAATGTGTCATAGTCGATAAGAGACAAACCCGCCGGCAAGAAGTCAATGGGGACCTTCTCAAACTAGCACGAGCAGAAGACCAAAACATCTGATGTGATAGAACATGATACTGACAAGACCGGGAAGGCTGACTGAATAATGAGTCAAGAGACACCGCATAATGGCCGACTCAGGCTAGAATTCCCTTGAACAAAAGCACGACTCTGTGATGACCATGGCAGTAAAAAGTGACACTGTATAAGTCTGTCCTGCAGGAGGCAAAACAAACTCTCCATATGATTGGAAGAGATAACCCACCGGGGGAGAACTGACAAGTGAAACATGGTAAAGGCTGAACCTAGGTCAAAACTAGAACCATCCCAAATGAAGGAAATATATATAAGTATATGTGCTTTGTTCAAGGGCGACAAACTGACTCTGTACTGCCATCAAAACAACGAAGATACATCCCGTTCCCGCTCTTTTTGTTATATTTGATTTTTTTGTCTTTTTCATATAATAAACCTGAAAAAGAATAAAAGAATGCTATGGTACAATGGATAGAACGAGTATCAAGAAATCAGATGCACTAGTTCCTGGGATTGGAACAATCCTATGCTCAATGCAAGGTGGCAAAAACTGGTCAGTGATACTCAGAGGAGCGTTCCATCCATGGGTACAAAGGTGTCAAGTCGTGATAGCTAAGTGCATGCAATGGTTAACTTGTACAGAAAGTCAAGGTCAAAAGTTAGCTTAAAAATCGAGTCCAAATGAAGCCGGCTAAAGGCCGGGATAAACAAGTAGCCAATATGCAATGCAGTAATACAACTTAACGACACCAGGGAGCCTCTAGGGTAAAAGCCAGAAAAAATGATAAGTGATGAAGAAGAAGAATGAAGCTTCAACACATAAGACATGGCGGGACTAAAGAGGACTCCCGAGCCTACATAAAAAGCAGCATGGGCAACAAGTGATAGCGAGGAAATAACTAGGAAGCCCATGTAAAGTAAGGCTCTACCATCAAGTCATGATTAAATAATCGGTGAGTGAAATGGGTGTAATACTCATGACCTGATGGGATCGACGCTAAGGCAAGTGATCAGTATGGAGGCTAGTATGCAAGATGCAACGGAAAGTGATTCCCTAACCTATATGCCAGTGAAGATCATATACCTGTCGTGAAGAGTTGGAAATGATGGATCAAAAACCGGGAAAAATCTCAAAATCGTCAAAATGTACCTGAAAACATACCAAACTGGGCACTTCCAAGCAATCGAGTTATACAGCATAAGATAGATCGAAAAAATAAGCATAAGGAATTTTTTGCGAAAATTTTCAATTTTTAGCCATAAATACACAAATTACCTCTCATTTGGTTCATTATTTCATAGCTGATTTGGAAAAAGAGCTCTGGAGCTAAAAACTTCTTTCGTCAAATCAGGAACAACCGATCGTCGGAATTCAGCGAAACTTCAGGTAGGCTCCTTAATCATCCTGTTTATTCATTTTGTCCGTTTGAAAATTAAAATTAAGTGATTTTTTGCTTTGAAACTCTTGCTAAAAATTGCGTATCTGCGCATACGCGGGTTTAATGAAGGAAACCCGCGTATACACGCGACTGTGTACAGGGAAAACCGCGTATGCGCAGGGCCGTAACTAAAAAAGCGTGGCTAATGAAAATTTTGATGAAATTTCTCAGGATGACCATCTCATGGAGGGAACGTGAGCATAGCGCAGTAGACCAAGAGTTCATGCAGGACCGCGCATCACAAAACATCCTCCGAAATTGCGGATTGTTGAAATTCTTTAAAATGCCCAATATGAAAAGTAATGTGCGATTGCTTGAAATGCTCGTAAATTACTGGGAACCAGATCAGGATTGCTTCATAATTGATCAGATGCCACTACGCATAGAAGTGGAGGATATATATTTCATCACTGGACTCTCCAGGAGGGGAGACCCAGTAGACCTTCACGGAAAACCCCTGGGAGGGTTAACTGTGGAAGATTATGTCCACTTATATTGCGTAGATAATTCCAAAAAGGTTGGAACGCAGATTGCAATTAGAGATATCAAGGATTTGCACATGAAGATCCTCCTTTTCACCATCGGTAGAGTGGCAGGATCTGCCTCACTACATCAGGCGTCCAGGACGCAAATGAGTATAGCTGTAGAGTGTTTGATTCACGTCTACGATTGGTGCACAACCCTGCTACAGAACATGAAACAACAGCTGACTTCTATTCGCCAGGTAAAAACTAAACACTTTGGCTATGGTACCATTTTGACAACATTCTTCTTTGAGAGGATTCCAGCTTTGAGACCCAGAGTCATCTCGACTATCAGCAGCCCGCGGGACCCAAGAATTGCCCGTTGGGCAGACATGATGAAAAGACTGGGGGGCAGCGAAGTACCCCGAACCACCTGGGACGATGAGTTCTTCCTGTGGTGGGGAGAACAGATCATCGCAGTGGACGACTATCCCTATGCCGGGATGGATTTCCGAGGAGATCCAGATCTAGTACTTCCACCTGGCACAGCATGGGGAGCAGTCGGTAAGTTTTGCAAAAAATTTTGACTTATATGATTTTTTTTTGGATTTTTTCAAATATGTATGAAAAAATGAAAACAAACATGTTTTTGATTGGATTCATAATGACTGACAATTAAAAATGATCATGTTTCAGATGTTGGACCAGTTCGTCCTGAGGGCCTTCCGCGCCATAAGCGCCGCAGAGGTGAGGCGGAGACAGTGGATTCCGACAGGACTCTCCAGGCCGTGCAGAGAAACTTGGAGGGACTGACCCGCCAAATCCCTATGGCTACCGTGGAGGACTTGCCGGAAGCCGTCCAGAGACGGGTTGTAGGAGTACCCCGGGACTGGGTTAGACTATTCCGCCGTGTGGCCACTGCAGTTATGTTCTATAGGAACACAACTTCTGGGCAGGGTCCTCAGGAGTAGACAGATTTTATATATTGGATGACTGTATATTCTTTTTTGAGACTGAACATGATGGGGCATAAGCCCAAGTTTTGTACGAGATTATGGATCCAAATTTTGTAAAGTTTTTTGACACTCTGATGATATATATACAACGATATTTGATGTGATGTGATAAATGTATCAAATGTATGATGTTTTTTATGATTAAAAATTTATTGTATTGAATGATTAATATGCCAATCTAAAGCTTGATTAGCTAATGAATCAGAAAACCAATTGTCAGCTCGAGGAATAGGAATGAATGTTAAAAATTGAAATGACCTTTGTAACAAACGTACCCTCAAGAACAATCGTAATAAAAATGGATCTCGTACCCGATAAGTGTTGTTCAACTACGACACCACCAGCTGGGAGTCCAAGAAAACTACCAACGAATCAACACCCACAGATATTGCCTCCGAGAGTAGATGAATGACTGCAGTGTATTCTGCTACATTATTGGAAGCAGGACCAATGCAGACTCCTCTTGATACCAACAGCTGACCGGAAGGATAATGAAGCACCCAAGCCGCGGAAGCTAAGTTCCGGGTGTGTCTACTAGCACCATCGGCGAAACCAAAATGACTCATGACATCCAACACAACCTGCCAAAGCAGATCAAAAACATCATCACCTCATCAAAAACCGGAAATCAATCAGATATGTACAAAGCAAAAAACTACTATATACAAAGAAAAATGCCAGGCCAAAGCCTAGGCATAATACTTCTTCAAATAGAGCCCATTTCGGGGCTCCGGCAACTCGTTCCCTTCGAAGTCAACCAAGGTATAAGCTCCTTTCTTAAGGACTTTTTTAACGATATAGGGGCCATACCACATCGACTTAAACTTTCCTGCCCCCAAGGCATCTTTTTCTTGGGCATAGACCAAAACAAGGTCACCTTCGGAAAAGACCCTAGGCTTAACCGCCTTATCGTACTGAACTTTTACTTGGTTTTTATGTGCTTCATTCATCGTGGCAGCATCCCGATGCTGCTCATCGAGATGTTCCAGATGAAGAAGCTGCTCTGCCAGACTAGAAGTGTCAGGAAGAAGCTCAACAGCTAATTTAAGGGAAGGAATCTCGCATTCAATAGGAAATACGGATTCCACCCTGTGGACTAACTGAAACGGAGTAAAGCAGTTGCAGTTTTGACTGACGTCCTGTATGCCCAAAGTGCAGGATATAGAATAATATGCCAGTTGGATCTATGTTTATCAATTGTCCGTTGAAGAATTGTCTTCAAGGATTTATTCACGGCTTCCACTTTCCCATTGGCCTGAGGATAATATGGAGATGAATGCTCCTGTCGGAAACCCAATTTGAGAGCCAACTCCGCCATCATACTATTCTGAAAGTGACTGCCATGGTCAGTGACAATCTCTCTAGGAATACTGAAACGAGCGATAACTTGGTTGAAAAGGAACAAAGCTGCAGTCTCACCATCGTTCCCAAAAGTAGGCATAGCCTCGACCCACTTCATAAAGTAGTCTACTGCTATGATAATGTACTTGTGACCTTTTTCCGAAGGCGGGTTACAAGTAGTATAATCCATACCCCACTTTGTAAAGGGTCCGACAGTAACGACTGGAAAAAGCGGAGCTGGATGAGCGCGCATTTTTCGAGTATAAACCTGACAAGGATGACACTTCTTGACCGATTCAATACAATCTTTAAAAATCGAGGGCCAAAAGTATCCAGCACGCAAAATCTTTTGGGCTGTAGCAAGCCCAGATAAATGACCCCCACAAGCTCCACTGTGAGAATCATTGAGCATAGCCTCGGCTTCTTCGAAAGTTAAGCAGCGTCTTAGGATTGAATCAACCCCTCGACGGTACAAAGCATCACCAATAATCAGATAATTCTTGGCTAAGTGACGCAGCTTACGACGCTCATCTTTCGAAAAAGAAGAGGGAAACTCCGCAGTCTGTAGATACACAATGATATCCCCATACCAAGGATCTTGTGGAGAGATTAGAAAGAAGTGTTCGTCCGGAAAGGACTCATCATAGATCATCTCCTCTCAACAAGGCAACTCGGAGATCAATTCCGCAAAGACTAATGACTTCTTGGATTTGGCAGACATGAACTCGAGATCAAATTCTTGTAATATCACAATCCATCTATTATATTTTCCCCCAATCACTCGCCTGCTGAGGACAAACTGAAATGGATTGGCAGCTGCCAAGACATAAGTTTTGCGAAGAATAATGTAATGTCGGAGTCGCTGCACAGCATGAACTGCTGCTAAGGCTAACTTTTCTATCGGAGTGTATCGAAGTTCAGGTCCTACCAGTCCTCGACTAAGGTAGTAAATAACATGCTCAGCAAGAGCATCATCCTCCTGAACCAGAACCATACCAATGGTAGATTCTGCTGTAGCCAGATACAAAAGAAAATCGTTGCTATAATCGGGTGGACTCAGTAAAGGAGCATAGGTCAATGCCTTTTTCAAGGCATCGAATGAGCGTTGAGCGTAGTCGTCCCAAAGAAAAGGAACTCCTTTCTTCAACAGTCTCATATATCCCTTTGTAATCTCAGCATAGTTGACGATAAACCTCCGAAGAAAATTAGACTTCCCTTGGAGACTTTGAAGCTGACGGATTGAAGACGGGGGAGGCAACCGAGGTATTGCCTCAACCTTGAAGGGATCTACCCTTATCCCTTCCCTAGACACAATAAATCCCAACAGCCGACCGGATGTAACCGCGAAAACACACTTGTTCGGATTCAATCGAATTTTATAAAAATGACATCTTTCAAATATTTTCCGGAGGTGACCAGGATGATCCATCCTCTTTCGAGAATGAGCAGCTAGATCATCTAAGTATGCCTTGATAATCTTCTTGATGTCGTGGAAGGCGTAAGACATGGCCCGCTGAAAGGTAGCTCCAACATTTTTAAGACCAAAAGGCATTTTCTTATATGCAAACGTACCCCAGGGACAATTAAATGCGGTCTTATGTTGATCTTCTGGACGGATAGTAATTTGATTATAACCAGAGAAACCGTCCATGAAGGAGAAAATCTCGTTACCGGCACACTCGTCAATAATCTGATCGATGAAAGGTGTGGGGTAATTATCTTTAGGACACGCCTTATTCAGGTCTCTGAAATCGATGCACACTCGTATCGTTCCTTGCTTTTTATCTACCGGAACGGGGTTTGAAACCCATTCAGTCAGAGGAACTGGGAAAATGAATCCCGCCTTAAGCAGCTTTTCAACTTCAGCTTTGATAGCTGCTGCCTTCCTAGGATTGACCGGACGAAGCTTTTGCCTGACCGACTTAGCGTTTTCATACGTCTTGATCTCATGCTGAACGATAGATGGGTCTATGCCAGGCATTTCCTCATAAGACCAAGCAAATACATCCCTATACTCTTTGAAGAGCTCGGTATAGATTTGAACCTCTTCACGGGAGCATTCAGCTCCAATGAAGACGTTCTCGACAATATTGGGATTCCTGGAGATGTTCACCGGGATAGTAGGAGAGATCACAGCCATGTTCCCTTCAACATAAACCTGTGCTGGTGCTAAAGGGCTCAAGACTGGGTGAACAGGTCCAGGAGACTGAGGACTTGGAAAACTTGTTTCGACTTTGGGAGATCCAAGTGTCTTCCAACATGCGAGAGACATCACGCATGTAGAAGCACCCTCATCGACCACCGTTCAAAAGATATTAGTCTTTCGATACGACGATTTAATGTGAAAAGCCATGTGATGAGGAAGTCTCTTCTTAAAATTATTCATATCAAAAGTAATCAGAAGAGAATTTTTCGGATCAATAGCCCCAATGGCAGTGAGCAAAGCACTGCGCTGAGCTGGACAAGACTGGAGTACCTCTAAAGCTGACATAGCACAAGGAATCTGTGCCAGATCTTCTACAATCGAGTAGTTCTGGGCAGCCCTCGCGTTTAGATTAATCGTTGATCGCTTAGAAGATGCTTTCGGCATCCGAGGCATAGACTCAACAGTTGGCTTCGTGATGTGAAGCGGCTCAGTAGCATCAGGAACTTCCTTAGCTTTCGAAGATTCCTCTCCGCCATAATCACGGGATCTCGTAGTGACATCCACGTGAGCACTCATCATAAAGATGTTCGATGGGATTTCCCCTTCCTGGGCACCTCTAGAGGAAGCCCCAAGATTTTGGTTCGCGCCAACAACTAATTGCTACCCTTGGGGAAAAGGGTTTGTTAGCACAGCCTGGGAACTAGAAGAACCCTGCTGAGATAACAAGCACTGAGCATCCTAAATTTTAGGGCAAAGGTGTGTGAGATGGTCTCCAGCACAAAGCTTGCATGGAAACTTCACTTTCTTTTTCTCCTTTTGACCCTCACCAACACGCTCGTTGGTTTTATTTGCATTGCCCTTCCCGTTCTTGCCCTTTTTATTGTTATTTCGTCCCTTCTTCTTCCCATCGGATTGTTGATTTCCTTTGGGATCGGAAGCTTGGACAACATTTATGGACAAAGACTGGGAAGGTGATGAATCAGCAGGCACAGCCTGACCAGAAGGAGCAGATTGTAAAGACAACTGCTGCAATTGAGAAAGCAGGCTGGTTGCACTACTATTGACCGATCCGACAAGCCCGTCACCATGCGGACCAGGTTTGGGTTTCGATAAATCCAATTTGGAGCGAGGAGCATTGGGCAAATACTTATAAAGTACCCCAGACTGAGAATAGATCAACTCTAACTGCTGGGCCCTAAAAATGGCCTGCTCCTCGGAAAATACCCCAGATAGGGATACATCCTTTGAAATGTCTGACTGCAGAGATTTCAAAAACCACTCGAGAAGGAATTCACCTGGAATATGAGCTTTGATAAGCCTCTTCCTTCTCCTCCATTCTTGAATGTGATCAGAAATGTGAGTTGCCTCATCCTGCTTAAAATTAGCCAGGAGTTCGGTCCCAGCCTCATATCTGACAGGCAACTGAAAATGGTTTAGAAATGTGATAGCCAGTTCCCCAAATGTGGAAAAACTGCCCCCAGTGAGCTCGATATACCATTTGGCGGCATTTCTAGTTAGGGTGCGTTGAAATAATCTCAACCTAATCGAGTCATCGATCAGGGAGTTCGAAGAGCACCATAAGTGGAAAGTGGTGATGTGGTCTGCCGGATCCTCTCCATTCTTACCTTCAAACTTTGGAATTTCTGAAGGAAGTTTGGTCGGGACCGGAGGCCATCCTGGACTATAATGAATCGGGTCATTAGTCAACTTCGACAAATCTGGCAAGTTTAACGTTGCCAGAAACGGTAAGCGAGGCGGAGCCTGAGAATTCCATCCTTGAGGGGATGGATTCCCAACATTCTGAAAAGAATAGCCTGGATTTGATGAGGCACCAGGCTGCCAGAAAGGACTCGTAGAAAACGGAGAAGAACCTCCTCCCCATGCCGAGTTACCAAAACCTAGACTAGTTCCCCCCACTGAAGTATTGACTGAAGAGGAAAGCCCCTGGTAGGGGTTCCACACATTAGACAAAGGAGAAAAACACTGATAAGCACTCGATGAAGGGAAAGAAGCATTCCCTTGATGACCTGCGAAGAACTGATTCCCTGCCCCCGCTATAGTAAAGACAGGATTCCATCCCGTAAAAGTAGTCGAACTTTGCCCCCCAGACCAAGGGTTGAAACTCTGGGTCTGGGACGTAAACGGAAATGACCCTAAAGAAGGATTGGAACTGGGAATATGTCCAGTCCCAAAGGGGAAACCCTGAAACGAAGCTGATCCACTAGCCATGTTAGACATGGGCGTAGATCCGGCTACACCGACGGAAAAGGAAAAAGAGGGATTTCCACTAATAGACATCCCTGAACAGAAGGGACCAGAATGAGAAGCATATGCTTGGGTGAACCCAGAGCCAAACATAGCAGCACTAGAAGCAATCGAAGATGAAGCAATAGTGCCCCCTGCCTCGACAGAAGCAGGGGTCTGAATGCCTGCAGCACTCACGGTAGAAGCCGCGTTCCCAGTCGTGGCCATCGAAAGATAAGAATGATATGGAAGATCTGGCGGTCTCTCAGACTCCGATCCGATGTACTGAACAACAAACGGATAATCAGGAGGAAGAGGAGATGGACCTGTAGCCGGAGGCTCAGGTATATCTTCTATCTGAAAATATTCTTCCTGAGGAAACAACACTCGCGAGGTGAGCGGAACACTCCTCTCGGAACCGACACCGGAATCAGCTACGAAACTTTCAGACCTTGGTGGAGGATCTCTCTCCACAACGTCAGACTCCACAGGGTGGTAACCACCTGCTAAATCGCTCCTACGCCTTCTCGAAGAAGGCTCTGCACTCTCGAGAGATAACCCCCGGATTCTCCTCGAACGACGAGGCGCTTGATCAGCCACTTTTATAGATTTATTAAATTAGACTCAAAAAAGTGAAAAGCTAGGCAAGCTAGGAGAAAAGAGCACTCACTAAAAATAAAAATCCCTGAGATACAGCAAGCAAACAGCCTCCAAGTATTTTCGCTCCGGGTGATGAGGACTGGACACCAAAATACAAGAAAGCGAAGTATAGGGCCTTCTGAAAGCAGTCTGGGATGATTAGGTCCCAGAACAACTAACGAAGGTATCAGAAACAGTTATGCCCACCTCCTAACGACAGCCTTTGCCGGCTCAAGCACCCAAGCTTCGCAAGGGCACCCCCCAGAAGTACTGCTGAAAGTGATGCGACGTCTGCCTCAGGTACCACGGGTATTCCCCCCCGCAGTCACCTGTGTGGAACCTAGGAGTGGCAGCTATGGACACCAATCCGTATCAGAAGCTGGGCGGAATGGTCTTGAGGTCAGATTTAGCTAATCGGAGGGGGGGTATCCCTCTTCTCAACCTTCACTTCCCCTCGCGCTTGACTCTCGGATGAGAGCTTTTTGAGTCCACATCACGGAGTTGGATTTTGCTCAATTAATCAACTTCTATGTTTGTTTGAGCGGCCTTGGAGAGTTAACTCTCCACTCACCTATTCCAAGGCCCTACAACCTAGCTAGTTGGTGATCGACACTTAGTAAAACTTGCTAGTTGATTTTAGATTAAATCGCTTATTTTAAGGGTTGTTGTATTAAGTCACAAGGATATGGAGATGAAACCAATGGTGTTTTGACGCAAAAGAAATTAATAAAAACTTAACTACATGCACATGCAGTTCTTTGTCTTTCGATGAAAAGTAATCTCTATACAGGTTCTACGAGACTAAAATTTATATTTTTCTTTTCGAATTGCAAACTCACACTCACAAAAACTAAGAAGCTAACTAAATGCTGAAATGCACCTAATGCAAATCACTACAAGCACGTAAATCCTAAGATGCAAAAAATCTCTTAAAATAGAGTGAAATTTCCCAAAAAGCTCCTTCAGTTTTAACTCATCTTTTGTTGTCCAGAAAGCTAATTCTTGAAAACAAGAACTCTTAATATAAGACACCAAAAACACTTAAAAACAAGAAGAAGAAATCAAATGACAACTCCTCCTCAAAATCAAGCCGAAAACTAGAAGCAAGAAACTTCACAAAAGCTCCAAAAGATATGGCAAAACGAAAATGAAAATGCAACAACACAAACAAAAACAAGAGACAATGTTTTTTTAGTTTTTGAAATGCAAAAAAAAAAAGCAAAACAAATGTTTTTTGGGCTTTTTAGTTTTATAAAGCAAGAGCTCGAAAAGACCAAGCACAACTATCAAAATCCAAACCAAAAAGGACCGAATTTCAAGCACAAACTTCAACAATGCTCCCAAACCTTATAAAGCTAACAGTAGCAAGATTAATAAGAGCAACGAAAGACCAAAAACTCAGCCAATCAGCCTAGACAAATAGTGCAAACTCGCTGCAACAAAAAACTCCAAAGAAGCAAGAAAAGTTCTTCGAAAATTGCAACAAAAACCTAGCCTATGGAACTCAAGAAAACCAATCAAAAACGAAGCAAAAATCGCAATGCAAAGCACAACACAAAGATAGGAGCGAGTCAGTGAGAAGAAGCTCTCTGTTCTAATAAAGCAGAACAGCCAAAAATGCTCAGAAAGCGATCTTGGAACTCAATCCAGAAGTGCAAGCACCAGAAACAAAACTTTTGCCAAAAGACTAGTTTCCACTCAAACGAAAGAGAGAAAAGACATGAAACCACTTCCTTCACACTCCAGTAAGTACAGAGACATTGTAGACGTAGGCCTCCACAGCCAGAAAGGACCAAAAACTCAAGAATCCTAAAAATTCAAAATCTGCCTAGGTATACGCGGCTTCACAGCTGTGCAACCAGCGTGCATACGCGTCTGTTCTAAGGGAAACTCGCGTATACGCGGTTTCCTTAGACAAAATAGCGTGTATACGCGACTGTGTGCAAAAGAAGGCGCGTATGCAAAGGTAAATAATGAAAAAAACAAAATAACAAGCCTGGAAAAGACACCAAGACTTCAGACTGACTGCAAGAAAATAAACTGGACTGCAAATGATAGATAAAACTGTTGGCAACCGACCAAACAGTTGAAACAACCCAACAGGAGAATCACAAGAATGTGATCCCCAGTGGAGTCGCCAGTTCTGTTTCGGGGAAATAACACCCTAGAGGTTGGTTGGGATACAACCTCCACAGAGCAGGGGCGTACTACTTAACAGAGACTCACACAACCATGCACGTTCAGAAAAACTAAATAGAGCAGAATGAGAGAGTTACCCATAGGTCCTACGTTTGAATTAGATCCACGTGGGGTCCAAACCCCCAACAACCATCCTTCCTTCTTAACCTGAAATACAAGAAGAAACCAGCACAAAGGACAGGTTGTACAGCATATATCTACTCTAAATGTCAGTGAGATTCATATAAAACATTAAATAAATCATAATGAATGCTTGTATAACAAATATTCTCATACATAAAAGCATACACTAACACATTTAATTCGGGAACAGCATGATACTTCTGTATTATAAATAGTACGTACAAAAGTAATCAAGTGGAGAGATCACCTGATCCTTCCAAGGCCTTCGCAGACCGTCGTCCGGATCCGTCCAGCCCTTGCCTCACTAAGACTCCTTCCAAACTGGTGCATACGAGATAACATATAAGGGGATGTGTATCTCAAGGAAACAAGGGTTTCCTATAATGAACTGGGAAAGTGCAGGAGGCACGGGGAATCAGACTTGGATAGGGAATACCAACAGAGTATAATATCAATAATTCTCTCTCTCCCTTAGGCCATACACATGAGGGCTTTTTATAGTCTCTCCAAGTAGTTTCAGCAGTTGGAAACAGTTGGCCACGGGTTGGGGTGGTTGAACTACCTGAGTAACCATCGACCCAACGCGAAATTAGGGATTTTTTATATATTTTTTAATCATTTTAATGGCATACACGGAAAATTCTAGCTGGACTCGCGTATACACGCGGAAAAGTACGGGCATAGTCGCGTATGGGGGATTTTACACTGTTTTTAAGTGAATTTTTCCAAGTCTGTAGGAATGGGTGCCCAAAAGCCATGAAGCAATCATGAATCATGTCAAGGTGAGAAATGATTCTATAACACTTATATATTGATATAGATAATGAAATAGAAATCAATATTTATGAAATTCAAGTATCACACAACAAATATGCACAAGTATGAAAAGGAATATGCACAAGTGCATGATCGACTATAATAACAACTCACTCCTTCCTCTATTTATATGAGAGGTAAAGGGGCTTTACAATAACAAGTGGACCTAGTCCACTACAAGAAAACTTGAAAGACACATTTAGGTCCACCCATGTGAAGCGCTCTAATCTACGTGACATGTGTCAGAATCAAAGGTCACAGTGATTAACAAGCAAGCCCTCCATGGCATGAGAACTACTCCCCAAGGTCCAACAATCCTCCAAAGGTCCTAAGCTCCAATGCATCTCCTAGGTCATGTGTCTCCTTAAGGACAATGCATATCCAAGGTAATGTGTCACTTTAAGGACTCCCACACCTACGTATCCACTCCCTCAACCCAAGAGTTCACATTTCAAGGCATTTTGTGTGCTCATGTTTATTTTGGGATGTTTTTTTCATGGTGAAATACCCAACTCTACTCCAAGCACACAAACTCCCTTCATGCATCAACAGCATGGAGTCACCAAGCTCCATACTAATCCAACACTTCGAGGAAGAATGTATTTCGAGCATCCAAACAAGGTCTAGTAGCAAACGATAAACCACCTCCAATGTCCAAGTCAATTAATGTAAAATTCATGCTATTATTATTTCAAGAATATTTATATTTTATCCAACATGATGACCCACTATGAGCACTATTTGTAGGAAATCTTTTGGTTTTTTCTGCTTCAACGTGTTGATCCACTATGTGCATTGGTCAACAACACCATTTAGTCAAGGAACTCTTCTAAAGTTCTTTCCAAGTTTCATTTCTCTTTCCTATCATCAAGTAAATTGGAGCAACTAGAAAGAATTCCATTAACTGTCATCCATCCAGTTGTTTCCTAAACAAGTGCCTATTTCTTAAAGAAAGTAGGAAACCATCATGAAACATGACTATAGCCACATAGTTTTAGTAGCTATAATCTAACAATGTTATTGAAAACACTGTTAGATTTGTTTCATAAAAGAGCATCTAGTCCAAAACAATAGAAAATGTTCGTGGAGAATGGCTTGTTTCACTATCATTGAGCTCGATTGTAAACACTGACAGGTTTTTGAGCCAATAAAGTCCCTAGAGAAAAATAGTGATGGTTTCTCTCTAAAACATATGCAGATAAAGATACAAGATTCGAGTGGCGGACTTAAGTAGTTTCATGACTACCGCTCGACTTGTAACTGTTTGGTTTTTTGGTCTGCTTTATTTTTTATATTTCAGATCTAGTTCCAGAATTTTTGGATTTCAAATTTTAGTTATAATAGCAGAATTCTGGGTTGGCTCACATCATTGGTATTAGAACTTCAATTAATAGCAGATTCATATCATATTTTTTGTTACAGTTCAGATTAGTTACTTATGTTCACCAATCTATTTATCTTTCAAGAAATCCTTGTAAGGAAGATAGAGCAAAGCACATCTCAGATATATTGTCACCAACATATACATCAATTCAGATATATTATCACCGAGAGAGAGAGAGTAGCACTGCTCTTACATCCCTAACCCAAGCTTGAAAGGAATATTCACAAGTGCATGATCGACTATAATAACAACTCACTCCTTCCTCTTTTGATATGAGAGGTAAAGGGGCTTTAGTGGACCTAGTACACTAGAAGCAAACTTACAAGACACAAGTAGGTCCACCCATGTGAAGCACTATACTTTACGTTCCATGTGTCAGCATCAAAGGTGATAGTGATTAACAAGCAAGCCCTCCATGGCATTATCACTACTCCCCACGGTCCAACAATCATCCAAAGGTCCTAAGCTCCAATGCATCTCCTAGGTCATGTGTCTCCTTAATGACAATGCATATCCAAGGTAATTTGTCACCTTAAGGACTCCCACACCTACATATCCACTCCCTCAATGAAAGAGTTCACATGTCAAGGGATTTTGTGTGCTCATGATGATTTTGGGATGTTTTTGTCATGGTGAAATACCCAACTCTATTCCAAGCACACAAACTCCCTTCATGCATCAACAACATGAAGTCACCAAGCTCCATACTAATCCAACACTTCGAGGAAGAATGTCTTTCAAACATCCAAACAAGGTCTAGTAGCAAACGGTAAACCACCTCCAATGTCCAAGTCAATTAATGTAAAATTCATGCTATTATTATTTCAAGAATATTTATATTTTATCCAACATGATGACCCACTATGTGCACTATTTGTAGGAAATATTTTGGATTTTTCTGCTTCGACGTGTTGATCCACTATGTGCATTGGTCAAAAACACCATTTAGTCAAGGAACTTTTCTAAATTTCTTTCCAAGTTTCATTTATCTTTCCTATCATCAAGCAAATTGGAGCAACTAGAAAGAATTCCATTAACTGTCGTCCATCCAGTTGTTTCCTAAACAAGTGCCTATTTCTTAAAGAAAGTAGGAAACCATCATGAAAAATGACTATAGCCACATAGTTTCAGTAGCTATAATCTAATAATGTTATTGAAAACACTATTAGATTTGTTTCATAAAAGAGCACCTAGTCCCGAACAATAGAAAATGTTCGTGGAGAATGGCTTGTTTCACTATCATTGAGCTTGATTGTAAACACTAACAGGTTTTTGAGCCAATAAAGTCCCTAGAGAAAAAAAGTGATGGTTTTTCTCTAAAACATATGTAGATAAAGATACAATATTTGAGTGGAGGACTTAAGTTTCATGACTACTGCTCGACTTGTAACAGTTTGGTTTTTTGGTCTGCTTTATTTTTATATTTCAGATCTAGTTCCAGAATTTTTGGATTTCAAATTTTAGTTATAATAGTAGAATTCTAGGTTGGCTCACATCATTGGTATTATAACTTCAATTAATAGCAGATTGATATCATATTTTTTGTTACAGTTCATATTAGTTACTTATGTTCACCAATTTGTTTATCTTTCAAGGAATCCTTGTAAGGAAGATAGAGCAAAGCACATCTCAGATATATTGTCACCAGCATATACATCAAATCAGATATATTATCATCGAGAGAGAGAGAGTAGCACTACTCTTACATCCCTAACCCAAGCTTGAAAGGAATATGCACAAGTGCATGATTGACTATAATAACAACTCACTCCTTCCTCTTTTGATATGAGAGGTAAAGGGGCTTTAGTGGACCTAGTCCACTAGAAGCAAAATTACAAGACACAAGTAGGTCCACCCATGTGAAGCACTATACTTTACGTTACATGTGTCATCATCAAAGGTGACAGTGATTAACAAGCAAGCCCTCCATGGCATGATCACTACTCCCCAAGTTCCAACAATCATCCAAAAGTCCTAAGCTCTAATGCATCTCCTAGGTCATGTGTCTCATGACAATGCATATCCAAGGTAATTTTTCACCTTAAGGACTCCCACACCTACATATCCACTCCCTCAATGCAAGAGTTCACATGTCATGGGATTTTGTGTGCTCCTGTTGATTTTGGGATGTTTTTTTCATGGTGAAATACCCAACTCTACTCCAAGCAAACAAACTCCCTTCATGCATCAACAACATTAAGTCACCAAGCTCCATACTAATCCAACACTTCGAGGAAGAATGTCTTTCAAACATCCAAACAAGTTCTAGCAGCAAACGGTAAACCACCTCCAATGTCCAAGTCAATTAATGTAAAATTCATGCTATTATTATTTCAAGAATATTTATATTTTATCCAACATGATGACCCACTATGTGCACTATTTGTGGGAAATCTTCTGGATTTTTCTGCTTCAACGTGTTGATCCACTATTTGCATTGGTCAACAACACCATTTAGTCAAGGAACTCTTCTAAAGTTCTTTCCAAGTTTCATTTCTCTTTTCTATCATCAAGCAAATTGGAGAAACTAGAAAGAATTCCATTAACTGTCATCCATCCAGTTGTTTCCTAAACAAGTGCCTATTTCTTAAAGAAAGTAGGAAACCATCATGAAACATAACTATAGTCACATAGTTTGAGTAGCTATAATCTGACAATGTTATTGAAAACACTGTTAGATTTGTTTCATAAAAGAACACCTAGTCCCAAACAATAGAAAATGTTCGTGGAGAATGGCTTGTTTCACTATCGTTGAGCTTGACTGTAAACACTGGCAATTTTTTAAGCCAATAAAGTCCCTAGAGAAAAACAGTGATGGTTTCTCTCTAAAACATATGCAGATAAAGATACAAGATTCGAGTGGAGGACTTAAGTAGTTTCATGACTGCCACTCGACTTGTAATTGTTTGGTTTTTTGGTCTGCTTTATTTTTTATATTTCAGATCTAGTTCCAGAATTTTTGGATTTCAAATTTTAGTTATAATAGTAGAATTCTAGGTTGGCTCACATCATTGGTATTATAGCTTCAATTAATAGCAGATTGATATCATATTTTTTGTTACAGTTCAGATTAATTACTTATGTTCACCAATCTGTTTATCTTTCAAGGAATCCTTGTAAGGAAGATAGAGAAAAGCACAACTCAAATATATTGTCACCAACATATACATCAACTCAGATATATTATCGTCAAGAGAGAGAGAGAGTATCACTGCTCTTACATCCCTAACCCAAGCTTGAAAGGAATATGCACAAGTGCATGATCGACTATAATAACAACTCACTCCTTCCTCTTTTGATATGAGAGGTAAAGGGGCTTTAGTGGACCTAGTCCACTAGAAGCAAACTTACAAGACACAAGTAGGTCCACCCATGTGAAGCACTATACTTTACGTTACATGTGTCAGCATCAAAGGTGACAGTGATTAACAAGCAAGCCCTCCATGGCATGATCACTACTCCCCAAGGTCCAACAATCATCCAAAGGTCCTAAGCTCCAATGCATCTCCTAGGTCATGTGTCTCCTTAATGGAAATGCATATCCAAGGTAATTTGTCACCTTAAGGACTCCCACACCTACATATCCACTCCCTCAATGCAAGAGTTCACATGTCAAGGGATTTTGTGTGCTCATGTTGATTTTGGGATGTTTTTGTCATGGTGAAATACCCAACTCTACTCCAAGCACACAAACTCCCTTCCTGCATCAACAACATGAAGTCACCAAGCTCCATAATAATCCAACAATTTGAGGAATAATGTCTTTCAAACATCCAAACAAGGTCTAGCAGCAAATGGTAAACCACCTCCAATGTCCAAGTCCATCAATGTGAAATTCACGCTATTATTATTTCAAGAATATTTATATTTTATCCAATATGATGACCCACTATGTGCACTATTTGTAGGGAATATTCTGGATTTTTCTGCTTCAGCATGTTGATCCATTATGTGTATTGGTCAACAACTCCATTTATTCAAGGAAATCTTCTAAATTTCTTTCCAAGTTTCATTTCTCTTTCCTATCATCAAGCAAATTGGAGCAACTAGAAAGAATTCCATTAACTTTCATCCATCCAGTTGTTTCCTAAACAAGTGCCTATTGCTTAAATAAAGTAGGAAATCATCATGAAACATGACTATAGCCACATAGTTTCAGTAGCTATAATTTGACAATGTTATTGAAAACAATGTTAGATTTGTTTCATAAAAGAGCACCTAGTCCTAAACAAAAGAAAATGTTCGTGGAGAATAGCTTGTTTCACTATAGTTGAACTTCACTGTAAACACTAACAGGTTTTTGAGCCAATAAAGTCCCTGGAGAAAAACAATGATGGTTTCTCTCTAAAACATATGTAGATAAAGATACAAGATTTGAGTGGAGGATTTTCAGTAGTTTCATGAATACTGCTCGACTTGTAACAGTTTGGTTTTTTGGTGTGCTTTTATATTTCAGATCTAGTTCTAGAATTTTTGGATTTCAAATTTCAGTTATAATAGTAGAATTCTAGGTTGGCTCACATCATTGGTATTAGAACCTCAATTAATAGCATATTAATATCAGATTTTTGGCTATAGTTTAGATTAGTTACTTATGTTCACCAATCTGTTTATCTTTCAAGGAATCCTTGTAAGGAAGATAGAGCAAAGCACAACTCAAATATATTGTCACCAACATACACATCAACTCACATATATTGTCATAGAGAGAGAGAGAGTAGCACTACTCTTACAACCCTAACCCAAGCTTGAAAGCAATATGCACAAGTGCATGATCGACTATAATAAAAACTCACTCCTTCCTCTTTTTATATGAGGTAAAGGGGCTTTAGTGGAAAAAAAGTGGGCTTTTATTGGATGATTCCAACATTATGTTTTCATGCAGAGACAAAAGTTATGAGGATGAATTTATTCCTATGACAAAGGCTCGACCTTATCCTGCAGCACTTGAATTAAATTTGAGGCAATAGAACCAATAATGTATGCTCCCAGATAGTTGCAAGGGAATCATTTCAGTTTTGGAGAGATATTCATGGGTTGGAAGTCTTTATGATGGCCATTTCCAAAAATGTGCACTCAGAAGCTATCTCAGATTCGAAGGATGATGGAGTTTGTGTTGGGTTGCACACCCATCAATGTGGGGTGTGACAAAGATCTCTAGACCTTGTTCATGCACAAGAAATTGAGGATGTCCTTAAATAAAGATCTGTATAATATGAACAACGGACCTGCAACATACTAACCATGAGGATGAAATCATGGAGGAGAATTTCACTATGCAGCAGTAGTTCTAGATTATGTATATAATAAATGCACTGAGGACAATTCATAAAACAAGGGGGAGGATGTAACATCCCCTATTCAACCCCTATGTTGTATTCACCATGTATATGTGAGATTATTAGGTTGGTGAGCTAGGACATAATTAATTAGGCTGGTGAGTTGGGGCTTGCTTCTAGGGCAATATTCCCATGTGTATGTGTATTTAAGTGTTGGGGCCAATGTGTGTATGTGTTTTTTATGTTATGAGACTAGATATCATGATATGGTAAATAAGTTTAATTTATGCATATTAATAAATACATAATGGCTATAAGCAGACCTAGACAAAAGAGTATGTGGTGTTGATGAATCCATGACTAGTAAAGGTGTCTTGATGAAAAAGTAATGTTATAATATTATAATATAATATTAAATAAAGGAGAGATATGTTTATAAAAGGGGCGAGTTGGATACCTAGTAAGGGGGGCAAGTGGATTATTCTATGATTCATGATTATGGAAACCAGTGGGTGAACCATGTACTTGGGTTCTATACTGACTGAGGATTATTGTTGGTGAGTCTCCTGCTCAGACTTTAGAATCGACAACAATTCTAGCAACCGGTTGGTGAACCCTGGAAGGTGGGCATTGTATATGAATTAGCCATCTCAGATAAGGGTGTGCCACTTTGGTTTTGGACTAACCGATGAACCGAATTGGTTATGGCCTAGAGGATTTCTAGAGCCCTGGAGCATCACAGTTCTTGGGTTGGCACCTTGGTTGCTATGGTAGCCTACGACCTCGATGTAATGAATGACCATGGCTAAAAACTCTACTTGCTACAACATCATTAGAAAAAATAAGCTCTAGTAATTTTCCAAAGGATAGACCCCATGTGGCATCAGACAAGAAAAGTGGGGCTTATCGAGTTGCTTTTGGAACTCCATCTTTACGTGCACATCTTAAGCACATATGCCACAACTATATTTTTCCTTCGGGTTCACCAGGTAATGCCAAAAATAAAGGTAATTATCTTACTAATATCATGAATCTTCCCTCACAGTATGTGTAGCAAAGAACATGTGCTTCTGAAGGTTCATTACAGAAACAACAATAGGAATTTTGCATGTTTTTGGTATTTGTTACGTCAAAATTTTCCAATTATTATTGTGTAAATGAAAATTTTACAAGATAGCAAGGGAAAACTATGTAAGATGAAATAGACATGAAGAAAAAAACTTCTTGAAAACTATGGAATAAGAAAAAAAAATGAAGAAAAAATCTACCTGGTCAAACAAATAATCATTGATGTACCTTTCTAGTGGCTTGTCAAAATTGCCATAATACTTAATTCGAAAGAGTTGTGAACTCCCACGGACTGTCCCCTTCAACACATATTGGCTCGATAACAAAACCAATATACTTTGATGATCAAAAGGAGAACGTGGAAAGTCTTCTTTAGAGAAAACCTGTTCTTGGTTTCTGTACCCTAAAAGTTGCTCATCCATAAAACCTTGGACTTCATTTCATTTTCTACTACTCCTTGATTCTCCCATGCCACCTTCCCAAATATCTCCTATATTGTTATTTGATAATTAAGATTAACCTTGGATGAAACAGAAACAATGAAACCATTTGCCAGATCTGAATCTTTTGATTCCTTATCTTGAAGTTCCAAATATGATGTGACTACCCCATATGAACCTGGACCCATAAGAGATATAATTTTATTTGAATATGCCTTTATTGAAGCTAGAAGTCTAGATAAATCAAATGAAGGAGTAGTTGGCAGCGAAGGTCTCTGTTCAGATGGATATGTATCCCACTATACTCCTGTAACTTGAGCACATGTATCTCCTATGGAACATTTCTTAAAAACAATTTCCGTTTGAACAAGACTGGTTCCATCAGGACTAGTTTTACTAGTAACATGTGACATAGGTGGCCCCATCCCTCCATTAGTAAGATGTGGTTTGGAATCTCATTTATTGTTCTTACAAATTTATGAAATTCACTGAAATAGATTAAAAGACACGTTAAAGTGAAAAGTTTCTCTCCAAAGGAGCATAGATTATCATAATATTGTCTACAAAAAAACACAATATATGCACTTATCCCATATATTCCAATATATTAATAGATTTAAAAACATAAAAAAAAATAGCTTTCACCCCTAGAGAGCATAGGTTATTATAATACTCTGTAAAAAGCTTCAATATAAGCATCTATCTTCTACAAATATATATAATTATGATAGGAAATGGGAATATTTGATACTTGCAAGGAATTTGGTGTCCCCAAAGTGGACTAATACCTTTGTATAAACTGCATTCATTAAGGAAACACAATCAAATTTCATGAGTACTACATGAAAGTTTATTCAAAAATGATAAAAAAAAAATGTAAGAAAGGGGGGAAAACTCACCCTAGAACTCCTCGTGATCTAACAAACTTTGGAATCCCATCAGATAATCGTCTATCAAATCTAGGTTGTGGTTGTACTCTAATGTTTACAACCTCAAAAGGAAAAAGGGAAATATCACCAATAAATTTTGCAGATGCACATTCTGCTAAGTAGATCGATTTCTTGTATTTGGCAGTATAGTCAAGCCTTGTAATGTCTAAGTAGTATTTCTTAAAGAACTCATGAAACCCAAACTTTCACGCACCTTCAACACTATATCCAAGAAGAATTGGCACCCAGCCTTTGAATAAACCCTTTGCTCCTTATTCTTTAAGAAAAAACAACAAAACCAATGGAGATGCTCTTGTACTTCATAGGGCCAATCTAAAATTAACAACAAAAAACCAAAAAGTGATGTCAAAATCTTAGTTAGGAAATGATAAAACACTGAAGTCAGTAAAAGAACTTACAAGATTTGAAATCATATCTCCAGATTCCCAGAAAAATTCTTTCGGTCAAAAATGACTTCTGTAATCATGTCAAACCGTTAAATAAATCTAAGAATAAGGTTCATCTTTTGAAGGACACAGACAATTTAGAGTCTCACTTACATCAATTTTTTATCACAAAAAATATCCAGTTGCTGGAAAAAGATATCAAAATGACATGTAGGCTATTTGATTTTCTAGTCTAGATTTTCTTGTGTTCAAGAATAATTTATTAATGAAAGGCTTGCTAAGTATCCATGCCATCCAAGTCCTCAATGACAACCAAGAAGATCCATGATCCAAATGAGGATCCTATGTTTCAGAAGCCTTGTTGAAAAATTAGAATGCATATTTTCCCAACAAGTATATCATGTGTTTGTTCACTAGTTCTTGAATTGGTCTCTCATGCAAAGCACCAAAGAAAATGAAAGAAATAAAAGAAAAAAATAACAAATATTTTAAACTACAAGTTTATAATTTTACTAATACAAACAAAACAACGTTGAACTTTAATTGCTATATAAACTATGGCATAGAAAAAAAATTATACCACTGAGCATTATAAAATAAAAAGAAAAAAACAAAAATATGTTAAAAAAAATTGCTATATAAACTATGGCATAGAAAAAAATTATACCACTAAGAATTATAAAATAAAAATAAAAATAAAAAATATGTTAAAAAAATAAGATAATTAAATCCTTCATAAAATGTGTTTGCAAATATAAAATATGTAATTATCAAATAAGCTATGAACAATTAAAATTAAAATTGATTTTTTTTCAATAGGATGAAGAGAAAACATTAATCCATTTCATTTCTTAGACTACTCCATTCATCTCTTGTAATTGTTCCATTAATTTAATTGGTTTTATCTGTTAGCAAATTACTAGAACGAAACCCAAACCTTGCATTCATATCCTCCACCAAAAGCATTAATTTGTCGCTCAAACTATTCTCCGGAAGTATTTTTGGTTTTGTATCCATGAAAGCATTAATTCCTCCATTCACCGATTCTCAAGTTTAACACGAAACAAATCATCACACAACCATAATGGGAAAAAATTACTTCAAATTATTGATGCTAGCTTTGTCATGCGAATCAAACCTGTGTCCTTGGTTTTCTAGCCTATTTTTTTCATAAACATTTCTCAGCAGAATTTATTCAATTCAATCATTTATGATACCAATACATCATGACAATAGACCTGTGAAAGTTTATAACTATGTATCTATCCCCTGGACGTAATAGATGTCCAATCACTGATAAATCATCAGCTGTAATTTCCATTTTATGAACCACTAGCACTATGTACTAAACTAAAAGCATTTTTATCTTCAAAGAGAAAAGTCCCCTTTTCTCCTACCCCTCGTATATGTAGAGAGATTAACAAGCAGTAGCATCCTATTATAAAATGTTGTATCCCACATTGCATGCTGCAGTTCGAACTTCTTACATATTTGATTTCATGTTAAGGCGAGCTGCAATCTTCTGACCCAATTATTTGTCACACTGTGTCCAGTTAGATATCCAAATACTATAAATTTCATGGGTGACCCTAGGATCTGACAAAGCTCTTGCCTATCTGGTGCAAATGAACGATATCGTTCTCCAGGTTGTTTGAAATTATTCTCCTTCTCTATCACACACTTCTCCCGCTTGCCATTATGGGTATGGGAAGGAATGGGAAATCTCTCAGCATGACGAATTGGATCGAACCTTGATGGAAAGTAGTTGACCTCTTCATCCCTGTGCGTGAAATTCATGAATCCCTCGTGATGATTATTGTGATGTGCACACTTGGGTGCATTGGCTGGCAGCATCAAATAGTTGGGTCCAAGCCGATGCCTCTGTGTATCTGTGTATGAGAATACCCTTGTTTGGAGTAGCTTATCTTCAGTGTAATAGACACCAGGAACAACAATAGCAGGAAAAAATGCAAGCTGCTCGTATTCAGCAAATAAATTGTCAATATTCTTGTTCAAAACAATGCGTCCTACAGGTTGAAGAGGAAAGAGATCCTCGAGCCAAGTTTTGGTAACATCTAAAGGATCAAATTCATATTTATCCTCATCCCGAGGATCAATTGTCTGGATAAAAATTTTCTATTCAGGATAGTTGCCTGCTGCTAGAATCATAGAGATTCTTGGTTGCATGACTGTGGTTTGTCCCACCAACTATAACAGCTTCATCATCCAATAGACACTTAACTCCACAAGTAGGCCTCCAATGAAACTTCACATAGGTTTGCCTCCTAGCCTTGTTAACAAGGGTGAAGGTTTGGACACCAGACTCATCCATATGCCCGTAGTTTAACGGGATTCCAAGATCATCAAAGAGAAACGTAAACATACGCAAACTCTTTGGGTGGTGAGAGAAGAAATCTAGAATCCTCCAGTATTCTTGAATGTGACATTTGGGATTTGGTTTCAATGCATGAACCATGTCTGGAAACTTCATACCATCTCGAACAAAGAACACAGGAAAATTATTTCCAACAAGATCGAAGTTCCCCTCTCTGGTGTAGAATTTCACAGCAAACCCGCGAGGATCTCAGAGGGTTTCAGGACTCCCACGCTCATGGATAACAGTTGAGAAACGCACGATCAGTGGGGTCTGTACACTGGGGGCTCGAAGGAAATCGACGCAAGTAAGATGAGAAATGTCATGGGTCACCTCAAAAAAACCCTTCGCACTAGCTCCCGTACCATGAACAACTCTCTCCGGCACTCGTTCCCTATCAAACTGTGCAATCTTCTCCACCAGGTGATAATTAGGACCTCTTGAGCCGATGGTCAATGAAGAATTATTATTCCACACTGGGGCACCATAGTTGGTTGTCCAGAAAGGAGAATTGTATGCGCTCGAGGGACGGTACTTGGAAGGATTCATTTCTGCTGAGAAAAATACAGAAGCTTTACGCAGAGCCCGTGCGAGGATCGATCCCTAGGGACACCCGGTTTTCTCGCTTATTAGAACCGGAAAGGGTGAGCTCCCTTTCAGGTTCGCTTATTAGAACCGGAAAGGGAGCTCAGCCTTGATTTTATGGTGGTTTTTGACATGTACGCGAGGATAGATCCACAAATGCTTGCATAGGAACTGAGAAGAAAGGAATATTTCCACAGTAGAATAACATGTTCTATATGCATGTTTGAGAGGAATCCCCCTAAACACACTATTCGAAATAAAATACAGTCGGAGAGACCAGTACTATGTCATTCAATTTCAAGGAAAACCATGTTGTTGAATTTCGAATTTAGATAAAACTATTTGAGGTTATTGAAGATTCCTCCCTCGTGGGAAACGAACCCACCACACTAGTTTTCTTGCAAATCGAAACCCCGAAGGGAGCTCAACTTCATTAGGGGATTTAACGGTCACATGATCAGAGATCTGAGTAATAGATCTCGATTTAACTCTTAATATATGTATCTTACACCTTCTCAGATACCTCATTGCCGCAGAAATTACATTTAGGGGTTTCAGAGTTTGCGCTTACGATGCTTACATTAATTTAAAGATAGATTTTGCTCTCTGGAACTTGCAATATTTGAAAGTCTTAAACTCAATACCTTGAACTCAATATACCCTACATAAATATTTCTATCACAGTCGAAATCTTGGAGTGATCAAGTTTACACTCTAGTTTCTGGCTTAAATTAATCCAAACTTAGATGAATATATTAATTGAATTATAATCTCTAACTGATTTCATTTTTCATATACGCATGACATAAGAAAGGGACACAGAGAAATAAAAAAGGAATTGACATAATGGAGAAAAATAAAAGTCATAAATACATGTTACAAAGGTAGGGAATGAATCCTCTGAGTAACTTGCTCATTGTGCATTCACTAATTGTTGCATTCGATCCATTTGTTCGATGGGGTTTGAAATAACACATTGATCCTCCCTTAGGAGCTTCTGCTCCACTAGATCCATTGCAATTCTACATGTTCCCTCATGTAATCATAGACGCCCCTCAGAGTGCGAGGTTTACCCACTTCGTGGAAATATAAGTATGTTTTTGATGTTTTTGATTCAGATGGGTTTTTGTGCCTGCACAAACCCTGAGGCAATAAATAAAGCACAACCAGACCCTACCCCAACCCAAAAAGAAGGGTATCAATCCATCCTCATTCATGGGGGAATATAAAGGCGTATCATCCAGCGAGTGGTAGCAATATTTCCTCATCATGGCTCTGGATCTACTGCTTCTCATTCAACTCGGTAAACTTCAACTACTAGTACTAATGATGGCTCTTCTCCTGCTGCCGATGCTGGCTCTCAAAAATCTCTTAGGACGGATACCTTTCCTAACTAATGTCTTAAAAATTCAATAAATAATTTGATCTTACCGCCCTTAACGATAGGAATTGATCCTGCCCTCAAAACTCCTTAGAAAAACGACCGAGGAGCCGCTTTTCAATACAATGCTACCTTACGTGTTTGTGGTAATGCCAAAAGGCAAGAGCACAACAATGATGAGGCTGCAAGGATGTATGGTACCAAGCCCTGAAATGGGGTTCGGTTTGGTTTTAAAATTCATTAAACACTGGTCAAAATCTATGGAATTTGTGCGTAAGGCGTAGATCCATTTAGAAGAGAGGTTCTGTTAATGATGAGGGCCGAATAAAAAAAACCCTCATCGCCATTTTTGCACACTTTAGTTTTTGTATCTAAAATCACCATTGCAGTGTTTTCGATCCACTAGTATTTTGGTCGTAAGCCAGATATTAAAACAAATTATCATAATAATTCATTACCATGTATATTTTAACTTCATCAAAATATTTCATTCCCGTCGTTTTTTAACTCCATCAAACTTAGCAAATAAGCCTTCATTCCCACCAAAAATGCAAGGTAGAGTGGAAATTTTTGTGTGGGAAATAAGGGTACACTAACATGGATAGGGAGCATCTACTTAAATCACTAAATATATACTTAAACCATCAAGATGACATCATTTCTTTGAGTAAAATTATGAAATACCATGGAACAATTCAATTTATAATATATTTTTTCAGAGAAGAAAAAACGCTCTTTTTGTATTAATAATATACAAAAATAGTACATAAGCTGAAAATTTTCCATCATTTAATATATATCCAACAAGTGAGGTCACTGCACACCATTTGTTCCATATATTACCTAGTCCCGACATTATGATACTATGTTCAATATAGCCAATCTTCATACAAGATAAGTCATAAAATATGCAACCTAATGCTTAAAAAAGCTCGATAGAAAGCAAGTTTAAAAATATTTACACAGCCGAATGCAAAATAAGAAAATAGGAGTGATGGCCGAATTCAAAATATATACAATGATAAAAACTCAAAGCCAAAAAAGAGCCATGTGAAAACTGAGAAAATGTGGTTATGGAATTTGTATGGATCTCTCCTCAATTATCTAACTGTCCATGGAGTGCTGCATTTGAATCCAACCAAATGATTCGGCCAGACCCAACTTTGAGAGAGAGTCTGCCCGAGTATTAACTTGCTGGAAAATGTGTTGGATGCCAGAAACATGTAGTCTCATAATCAAGTATTTGATGCGGGTGATCCAATTCATGGGGTTGGGAGGTTGAAATTGTATCGCCCCATTAACACCGTCAATAACAGATTTTTCATCCCCGTACACATGGAGAGAGGTCACCTAAAGATTATAAGCCATCCACAACACACTCCAGAGAGCCATCAATTCTAACTCTGTGTTAATGCCTGGACCACCATTCCATAAGCTATGATACTGATCTTTATGATTGAGTTTAATCCAGGAACCACATCCACAGATGCCCTCCTACTTTGCTCCATCAAAGTATCCTGCAGGTAGGGCCATTGGGAAAGGTCGAAGACGATGAGAAATATCCCAAAGAGCGAGAGATTTGGAAGGGAGACCACTGATCTAGATCATGTTAGCACTGTAAACTTGAGCGTGAACCAACGACCTCCCATTGAAAATGCAACAGTTCCTGGCAAGCCATACTTCCCAAAATAAAAATAAAGGAAACATTATGTATTTCTGAGGTGCTTCCTCCCAATATTCGAAAACCTGAGTAATATTCATGGGCAGCCATGCAAGATCAAGTAGATAACGAGATGAAAAAGACCAAATTGTATGTACCTCAAGGGAGGATAGAAAGATGTGAGCAACAAATTCGAAATCCAACAAACAAAAAGGGCATCAGCCAGGACCGAGGAAGCCATGCTTAGTCAAATTATCCCAAGTTAATATTTTGTTTCTCCACACTAGTCATCCAAATAAAATGATTTTAGATGGGATAGCCCACTTCCATAATAATAATGATGTTTAAAATGAGCCTTATGATTTTCTACTTATACACATTGATTGTTCACGAGGTGTAGGGGTATGTTTATAACATCACTTCCCTTGAAAGCTTTGTCTTGAAAGCACAGTAATTAGAATTTTCTTTAGTTAAGCACATTTTTGTGGTGGAATGAAGTTTGTTAGATATCTATTTATACTTTGTAGAGGTTTGACTTTGTTTGTCCTTTGAGTTTTTGTGAGGTTTCTTTGCATTTTTTGCATCATAGTCTAAAGTCTTTTGACCTGATTGTTTAACATGAAAGCTTTATGCTTATTAGCAATATATTTGAAATACTTGCATGATCAAGAAAATATTATGGTTCATTAAATTACTAATTAGGTACTACAGAAAGAGGATGATGCTGAGAGGGCTTGCCTGGGTGACTCTGGGAGCAACCCAGAGGTGGTCAGACAAAGCTCTTCTAAGTTACAAATCTGAAGAGAAAAAACTGGTGATGTATATGTGGTTGCTCAACCTAGGCTGTATGGAAAAACTTGGCAGAAAGTGTTTACCTTTCCGTGACTTCACGAAAGTAGGTTTTCTGGTCACAGAATAAGATCACTACATGTAGGTGATGGTTCTGTAGTAAGTTCTCAGCCTTATCTTTAGAATGGCTAACAGAGAGGATCAGGTTTGAACACAATATATAATTTGATGAATTTTGAGATTTAAAGTTAAATAAAATATTGTGGTGATGTTTGGATGGGTGCTAATTTGTAGGGTTTTCCATTTTTTTAATTTTCTTTGTTGTGCTTTCTACCATGCTACCTAGATGCTTTCTTGTTGCCCTAGCATTTTAACTTTTTCAATGTCTATCTCTCTATTGTTTCTTGCCCCATTTGGTTTCAAAGGCCTTTCATCAAGGACCATTTGGGAATCCAAGTTCCCAAAGGATTTTATGGATTGAGAACTTCCTTCATAAGTCTTTTTCTTCTCCCTCAACCCTTCAATCCCCCTCCTCTCTCCCTAGAAGATAAATTCCCTTGCTTAAAAGGAAAGCAAGTCCCACTCTTTATTTTATCTTAGGGAAAGGGTTTCGAGGGTCACTTCCCACCTATTCATTGACCTATACTCTACAAGTGACTTCCTAAACTACCGAGACTCCACCCATCGGTGAAAGTCCATGAAGAGCAAGGAGCCTTAGTTGTGGTGACAATGGGCTAAGCCTCCATCGTTTCCCTTGTCCTAACAGTTGCCCTCTTAGGAACCCCTTTTAGGTCCACTACTAGTTTGAGTGGTAACAAGTTGTTCGCAATTCCATTTGTGAACAACTCTTTGGTCTACCCACTTTTTCCATACTATAGCTCCAAGATGAGAACTCCAGGGCTATGGAGGCTGCCCTTCTTCTCACTAAATCAATCCTCTACAATGTAGTGAACTAGGGCTAGTTGGTTGGCCCACTTGGCTGTTACTTTAGTCTTCAAAGTCTACACATCCTTAGGCCCTATACACCTGCCCTTCTACCAATTTTGTTGTCCTTCACCACAAAAAGAGTCAGGGCTAGTCTTCTTTGACAGTAACCTAAAAACCCTCCAACTGTACTTGTACTACAATCAATATGCCCAACCACAGTCAATTATTTTTACTGATCTAGGGCCCATAATATTGTCTTCATCTAGGGCTCTTCAAATCTGCCACCTAACAATGGTTTGAGTCCTCTCAAGATCACTGTTCTTGTGTATCGACAATTTGATCTTTGTTGTCCAATCTATGAACAAATATGAACTAATCCTCTTCTCATACTTCTAACAATCTATAGATGACTGAAATAGGGTCACAATTCAGCCACTAACAATCCATTTACTAATTTTTTATAGGTTTCTTAAGATCTTTGTCTAAAACTCTATGGAAATTCCACCAAAATCAACTCCTCTGCATGTCAATCCATTCTTCATATGGCACATTTCTTCTACATGCTCAATCTTATGCTCAGGTTCCACCCTCCTTTGGGTTTGTTGTCTCCACACATACTGAATCTACAAACCATCTTCCAGATCTGCGATCTTTACTGCAAAAATAAACCTCTCTCTAAGGGTCACAACCCATCTTCTTCTACGCAAATTTTTCACAATCTTAAGGGCATACCTTATGAACTAAACATGCTAGGAAACTGTCCTAACTATGGAATTATACTTATGTACTTCTAATTGTTGTAGAACAAACCCTATCCAAACATAGAAAAAACATGACTCTTGCCTCCATAAGAGACTCGACCTAGCTCATATGGATCGATAGATTCTGGGCATTTCTTTAACTAAATCTTGACATGAACTTCAGATCTCAATGTCGACCCTCAAACTAGGGTTAACTCAGTCAATATTATGCCTGCGTCAACTTCTGTTATGGCTCTAAATTACAGTGTAAGCCCTCCTCCATTTATGTTGGTCTTTATCACAGACCTTGCAGCCTACTAACCACCACAAGGCAAGATGTTATCAACCCTCTCTTCTATTTCATTTAGAAAATCTAACCAACGTGATTCAATCTGATCTTTTAATGTACTAAAACAAGATACTGAATCCTTCCTACAATTTGTGGAAACAAAACGCGATCGCACAATCACATATAAGTAAGAGAAACAAGTTATCAATTGCACAACACAAGATGAATTTGGGGAAGCAACTGCTCAAAACCCTCTATCCCTATTTTGTATTAAGTCAAGGAATCATGAAACAATAAAATGCTTAATCTCTCTTGAGATTCTCTAGCACTCTGCCAATTGTCTCCTGCTGGTCTAGGCAAAATCGGTCTAATAATTAGCCAATTCTTAGACTTCCTTCAGCCTGCCTTGCTCACGCAATTCCTATGGAATTATCTCCATATTAATTAGGAAAATCAACATTCCTTGATTGTGCAATCCATGATGGCATCCCAATGACTTTATAATTGCACATGGGAAATTTTCTATAAATACAACCGATAGTTATGTTCCTCTGAAATGTGTTACAATAAGGATGAAGGGTATTTTTATTATTTAAAAATAAGATAAAACCCTAAAAAACCAAAACCCTAACCCGAGGAGATGTAACACCAAGAGTTTATGGGCCCCATTGGGGTTAGTTGGGTAGCCAACTTCCTGGGGTCGTAACTTGGTCATATGATCTTTGTTTGATGCACATGATACCTCATTAGAAATATCTCTCCTAGGACTACAACTTCTAATATGATTTCTATGAAATCACCAAACCTTTCATGCCCAAAAAATTTCGTTTCGGGCCTAAAAATGGCTCCGGAAGCTTAGGACCCGAAAAATTGACAAAAATAGTAAATTGTGCTATAATTAAGTAAACTTAAAAACTGAAAGAGACAATGGCGAGGGCCCAAGTGGAATAGGCGAGTGGCCACCAATATCCACCTCGATCATCTTAAATCGAATTTCTTGAGCTAACTCAATCATCATGACTTAGTTAACTGACACAAGTTGTTATGAGATGAAATTACAATTTATTGTCCAATTTATTTAAGGGAAAAAAATTAATTAGACGCCTCATATTCCTTACTCCTGGTACATCAAAGTTCCTCAGCAGTGTGGGTGTATTTTTTTTGTCTTTTCTAGTTGCCAATTTCATTATTTCTTGTTGCAAATTTCAACACTCCCTCTCAACAACAAAGGAATTCAATCAATCCCCATCCAGTACCTTTGGAATGTTCTGTGTGCTACACTTCTCTAGTGTTGTTTGCACCAGAAAATCCTGAAACTGAATAGCCTCCGAACAATTGAATCAGTATAATGCATCTGTCATCAGATTCTTCTGACTGCTGCTAGCTACTGCACCTATCTAGTACTGGATTCTCTGTGTTGCTGCTGACATCTGCATCTGTGCCATTTGAATTGTTGCTAACTCTGATTTGTGCTCCAGTATTTAACATCTGTCACTCTGATTTTTGTCTTGCTAACATTTGACTACATCAATCTAAATGATCCTTCCTACTACTATTGTACTATGGACTCCTCGTAGCCAGGTTTGATCCATGAGACATGCCATCTCAATGGACCTTGCCCAAATTTCTTATCTTGGGATTATGTCTACACATCACCCCACCTTACACCTTGAGGTATGGCTGCTCCCTCTTCCCATCTGGCTCAAAATTTCCCCCTCATGAAGGTCTCTGCTTGAGTGGACGCTTCCACTCGGTCTCCTCTCTAATTTTCCAATTGTGGCAGCTACTCTACAACCTTCTGAGACTGATTCTCATGACAATGCATGTTGAGAGGTAATTTATGCTCCCTCTAAACCACCAAGTCTCTAAATTCTGCCTTTCTCCTCAAAGCCTTGCATGCATCTGGTACCTCAAGTACATATAGGTTCTTGACTCATGCACAGTGTAATTTTCCCGACATTACAAAAATTTTCTAAAAAAGAGTTGATTTTAAATCAAAGATATCTCCCTCATCCGAGCTCTGATTCAACCGATTTTTTTTTTTTCCATTTGGGTATATTTTCGCAAGGAATCCAAGTATTCTATTTTTTTTTGAAAATTTTACACCAAAATCTTCAAATATTCTCTGCAAACTCACCGCCCAAATAATTCCTTCTCTGATACCATGTATAAAATCTAACCAACGAGATTCAAACTGATCTTGTAATCTACTAAAACAAGATATTAAATCCTTCATACAATTTGCGAAAACAAAACACGATCGCACAATCACATATAAGTAAGAGAAGTAAATTATTAATTTCACAACAACATGATGTATTTGGGGAAAGAAACTGCTCAAAACCCCTCTATCTCTATTGTGTATTAAGTCAAGGAATCATGAAACAATACATGAATCCTTAATCTCTCATGAGATTCTCCAGCACTCTTTAAATTGTCTCCAATTGATCTAGGCAAACCCGGTCTAGTACTTAGCGAATTATCATCCTTACTTCAGCCTGCCTTGCTCATGCAATTCCTAGGGAATTAACTCCTTATTAATTAGGAAAATTAGTCTTCCTTGATTATGCAATCCATCATGGCATCCGAATGAATTTATAATTGCACATGGGAAATTTTTTCTGAATACAACTGATAGTTTTGTTCCCTTTAACCTCTGTCTCAACTGGGTATTCCTCGAAACTGACATGCATGCAACTATTAATAGCAAATTATCAGTTATATGATTTATCACTCATTGTGAATTAAATCTAATTTAACTCATTAGACCTCTCACTAGCTCATCACTCAGTTAGAACTAGTTAAACTGAATTTAACTCATTTAATTGAGTTAATTACACTTGCACCCCACTAATGCATCAACTTCAACTGGACCCCAAAAATATTAGAATCCCTCTAGATGCCTCATCTTAGACCCTAAACTCAAATTTATTGAGCTAACTCAGTCATCATGACTTAATTAACCGACACAAGTTGTTATGAGATGAAATTACAATTTATTTAAGGGAAAAATAAGTTAGACACCCCACATTCCTCACTCCCGGTGCATCAAAATTCCTCACTAGTGTGGGTGCATTTTTTTTTGTCCTTTCTGGTTTCCAATCTCATTGTTTCTTGTTGCAAATTTCAAAATTTCAGAATTTGATGTGGCCTTCACATAAAGACACCATTGAAATCACATGCCTAGATTCTCATGAGAAACCTCTCTTAAGCTCGATCTTCCAGAAGAGAACCAACACAATGCCATCCTACTTCCTAGCGCAAACTGATCATTAAGGTACGAAACATTCTTCTAAACCCTCACATTATGATCTTTCTCTTGGAGGATGATCATGACCTCCCTTTAGCAACCCTTACTCGGCCCTCATACTCGACCTACTTTAGGACTACATCTCTCTTCACCCCCTTGATGTGCCAGATAGTGGGAATACATGTCAAACATGCTAAGATGTGCCAAGTGATAAGGCATGCTAAGATGTGCAAGGGTGTGTCAATGCCTGTCAGGGAATGTCAAGACAACACAAGGGAGAAAAATGTTAAACTACAAGGAAATGAACACATAAGAGGGTTAATAAGTCATCAATTTACCTTTTCCAAGAGGGGCATGCTAGGCACACCAAAATTGGGCGGAAATAGGTGCTAAGTGTAAAGTCTTAGTGCATTATAAGTGCCAAGTATTCCTTTAATGTTTCTTCTCATCTACTTTCCAAAAATTGATGATCACAAATAAACTTAATATTAAACCACGCCAAATCATACCAAGGCATCTCAATGTATATTTCCATACATGCTAAGAATTTCCAAGCGCCAACACGTTTCAAGCGCCAATATGTGTCAGGTACTAGTTTTATTCATGTTATGAAGTGGAAGGGAATGTTGAAGAGTGCTAAGGTGTGCTAGAGAGTGATAATGCATGTTGATGAGTGTTAAGGATTACTAGGAAAAAAAATTAAGGGAACACTAAGTAAAAATTCATGGTAGCTAATGAATATGAGGAACGTGTGCCAGAGACTAGTGTTAATGAGTGTTAGTTGTCATGCCAAGAAGGGAGTGACAAGGTATGCTAAGCATTGATAAGGCATGCTAGGGAATATAAAGGAATGTCAAGAATTCCCAAAGTGTGCTTGGGAGTTCCAGGGTGTGCTAATCATATCATGTGCCAATTAATAGTGCCAAGATATGCCAATACATGCTAGGTGCTAAGGATATTATGTCGTAGGGTGCCAGGGTATGTCAATATGTGTCAAGGCAAAAAAAGGAAGAACCAATATTAAGAGGGTTAATAAGTCAGGACTTTATATTTTTGAAAAGGAGCATGCTAGGCACACTAATAATAGGTCCTAATACATGCTAAGTGACATTGTGTGCCAAGTGCTAATGTATGTCAATGCATTCAGCCAAGGTGTTCTAGGGGATGCTAGGGACTATATGCAGCATGCCAACACATGCTAGGAGAGTTCCATGTTGTTCTAGCGCATGCCACCATGTGCTTGGGTGTCAGTGTCATCACAATATGTTATAGGTACAAAGATGTTACAAGACATGTAAGGTGCTAAGAAATGTTAGTGTGTGCCAAAGCATTAATTTAAGGTGTGCCCAGATTGTTGAGGATTGTTAGGTCTTTCTCATTAATAAAATTGTCAAAGTTTGATTATGTATTAAATAATATATTTCCTACACACAATAGTGGAACTTTATCTAAGGGGAATTTGCTAGATAAAAAACTTAATAGATATGAATCATGTGTTGACTCATAGGAAATCTTTATTCGACTAGTCATTACTTGAAGGAAATGATACACACTAATTACTTCTAAAAAAATTGACTGACCCTAACCAATATGGCCTTTGACATATTATAAAAAATACTCCACAATAATTGTATTAAATCGTTATCTTTTTTCAAAAAATATATTTACAGACACATAGCGTCATAAAAAACTCATTGGAATGATCAATGATGACGTGCATTTTTTGACCATCACCAAAAGTAACAAAAAGAGCATTGGTGAGGGTCATTAAAAGTTCGTCACTAGAAGTGTTACCAAAGAGAGAATTAGTGATGGGCCTTTAATGACCCTCACCAAAAGAGTCATTGAAAATGTCTTTGGTGACAGACCATAAAGGACCATCACTATATACACTTACAGTGATGGTTTTTTAATGATCAATGATGATGGACATTTTTTGACCGTCACCAAAAGTAACAAAAAGAGCATTGGTGAGGGTCATTAAAAGTTCGTCACTATAAGTGTCACCAAAGAGAGAGTTAGTGATGGACCTTTAACGACCCTCACCAAAAGTGTCATTGAAAATGTCTTTGGTGATGGACCATAAAGGACCATCACTATATACACTTACAGTGACGTTTTTTTAAGGACTGTCACCATATGTGACATTGGTGACAGACCTTAAAGGTCTGTCACAAGCATGACCCTCACCAATGTGCTTTTTTCTTGTAGTGAGAAATTCTTCATTGTGGCAGTTGTATCCTCATCTAATATAGGAAATATATAGGGTCTTATTTATTTTCTTCACCTCTTACCCTTCCTCGTCCTCCATCTCGTCCACCTCTTCTACCTCCTCCAATCCTAGGTATACCTCCTCCTATTCTTAATTTTTCACCATTCAAATTGTGTACTTCTCCATCTCCTCCTTCTCCAGCCATTCTAGATTTTTCAAAACTAATATAGGTTTCTAAACTTGGAGTTATTTGTTTCTCTTCTAGTTCCTCTATCAATGGTATATTGAAGAAGATTTCTTCCTCCTCTCCAATAGGTATTTCTAGCTCTTGGGCGAAGATTTGTTCTCCTGTAGAGGTTGAAAAGACTACTCCTTCTGTTGGGGATCTAGAGTATTATTCTTCTAGAACTTCTTCACTTAATGAAGTTGGAGAGTCTCTAGGTTGAATTTCTTATCTTAAGGCTTCATGAATTCTATGTCTTACTACTAAGAATGGAATACAAGTTTGAGATGATGGTGTGGCACTACGAGGTATTGATGGAGTGAGTGGTGTTTTTGGGATCAAACTTCTACCTATAGCTACAAATCTACCCCTAGAATCTCTTTCTCTATGCATGTCATTTTTTTTAGATTAAGAGATAAGGCTATGTTGTACTATACAACACCCCAAATTTATATTGATATATGGGGACCCTTTTTAAATTTTCTTTCCTTTAAAGAATGAGTGCTAACTCTAAAAAAATTATCATAAACTCTAAAATGGTGAAATACTAGTTCAATGCACTTCCTGTTTGGGAATTTCACATATCACACATCGCAAAACCTTTTGGAACAAATGCTTAAATATCATGAAGGATCTCTAAAATGTGATTGTCGATCCCTTTCATAAAGGTTAAAACATTCATGTTATGAAATCTTCGTTATAAGGATAGATCAAAAGCATAATATAATTAAAAATTTCCATAGGCACTTTACGATATGTCTCGAGCCTAAAATTATTATAAGAAAATTTCTCAGTCGACATTTAAAGTCTGAAAATTTCCAAAAGCTAAGAAAATATTAACTGACCTTTAAGTTAACGAAAAAGTGCTTATAGGCTACTACATGTCACAACTACCACATATCACAGATCACAAGACATGAAAGTTCTTATAAATATCACCCATTCACCAATGCGAAATGCAAAATGAAAAATGCAAAATGTAATATATAAAAATAGTTTTTCTCGTAGCAGTTATAGTCCGATACCGCAATTCAGATATTTACCGTTGAAACAAAATAGTAAGCAAAATCCTGAGATGTGATATTGTGATTTCACAATCGCATTATCACATGAATCCTCAACAAAAATATCTTTCATGACTTTATTTTTGCGATGTGATATTCTGATTAGATGTGAAGTATGTAGAATTAATATTCTTAATGAAATCTCAAATATAATTTTAAGGCGCTTAAATGTTTTTAGTGGCTCGAGAAAAGAAATAATCGTTTTCGCTTACAATGAGTTAAATGCCAATATCTTCGAAAATATTTCATTGCCATTAGTTTATTTGAAATTCTCATGTTCTAGCTGCTCTATATTTTTCACTTTTCCCTCACTTCTTTGAATTTCAAGAAAGCTTCCGAAGATATGTCTCTAAGGAAAATGATGTTGAAGAACAAGAAACAAAGCAATTCAGAGTTTGAGACTACATAAATTCTACCCCTTTTCTCATATACCTCATGCAAAAAAGATGCAGGAGCGATGGCATGGGAGGTTGTTTATAATCTCCTCAAAGATGAACAACCCATAATTACTGAAATCAAACTAACAACAGATTCCTCAATGTCATCGACAACTCAAATGAGTGATGCATCCTACTCTTTCCTTCATAGGATAGCAACAAGGCCTAAAATTTAAGCATACACATATATGGTTAAATGGGTGATCGACAACGTGAAAATTTCAGACAGACAGTTCAGACATTCAAAGATGGAACTCATGGGATCTTTCACAACTGAAGACCTGAGGCAAATGTACCATCTTCCAGAGCCTTAGAAAACTTATGATTCAACATTCCTATTGCAATTCTCAAAAGAGAATGATGAACCGTTCAAAATGATTCAGATTTGGAGGTTTGGGGGTGAAAAAATCAAACAAGAAAAAATTGGTATGTACCCTATTGATCCTTTATCATCCCCGCATAACTATGTGGCCGCTATGTTATGTAGGTTATATGGAAAACCCGACAGTACCAAGTTTTCAATACAATGGGTACCCATGATAGATGCATGTGTCAATTCCATTATAATGAACTGGGCCACCATCCTATCTGATAACCTAGCAATGGCTATCTTAGACTATCATCATAAAAGAAATACCTCCATGAGAATTCCCCCCCCCCCCATTCTATATGAGCGCGTACATTATGGACACTATTTGTTTTTGTACTAAATTTCCAATCATGGGTTGGAAATGGACTAGTCAAGACCCAAACCCTATTCACCTAAGTCATAAAGAGTTATGGAATTCCTACCCATGCACCAACTTATTTTTGACAAGAAATCCCCAAGGTTTTCTAAAGAAGCAAGTTTAAATTTTCTACCAATTGGGAAGTATTTTACTGAACAACTGTTTACCTATATCAGAGTTTTCAGGAGTGTTGCAAAACCTCATGTTCGTCCTCTATACATCTCTGATAAACTACTAGAAAGGGAAATTTCTTACCAAACAGTAGGATACAGCCTTACAAAGAGCCTCAAAGATTCAAAGAAATTTTTATGGCCAGTTTTCCAGTACAATGTGGTATTTTTACACTAAACGACTTTGGTCATGCAATAAAAGAAATTCAAAATATAGAAATTTTGAGGTTAGCTACCATTCCAAGAAGGAAATATGATCCAGATAAGGTAGCTTACAATTTTACTGTGTCAATGAAAGTTAAGGTATTTATTCATGAAGCTGATAAATTTGAATATCTATTGGAATCCGCTCAATATTTTGAGCAAGTTATAAATTGGGAAAAGGTAAAGTTGTATCCAATTGATTTTCACAAATTCCAAGAATTCAGAAGCAAAAGGCTTTAACAAATTCCATTGAATTTGTTAAGAACCCAACATAAGGCTACACCCAGTGTTAGTATCAATACTGATGAGCACAATTCAGAAGAAAAATCAATTCACAACACATAACAATCACAAAAGGAAACATAATCCACGACCGAGACTAGTCAGAAATCAACATAACAACAGATGGAAATTGATCCAAATCAAAGCACTACTAATAGAGAAAAGGGAAATGATATGGAATAATAATGGGATGAATTTATTCAAAGAGTCAATAATAGAAAAGAGATAACAAATGTTCAAGGAACTTTGGAATTTCATACTCCTCAGCAAAATTAGAGGAGATCAAATCCAGAAATAGGAGATAATCAAGAAACATGCTCGCATAAAGTAGAGATTATCCCTGCATTTATTACATCTGAAATCACCCTGAAAATAGAGGAAATTCCTCCTCTATATGTGTTCTATAGCCCTTAGCATAAGGTTGTAGTAAGGCAACAGATAAAAAGAAGAATATTGGCAACTTCTACTAAAGTTTTACTAGGAAATGAGTCAATGCAAGTAGTCTGGAAAGACACTACCACTGACCCAACATGAAATATTACTAAGTTGTCACAATTTGCAGGATCTTACAACACAGCCACAATTGATAAAGTAGTCAAGGTCTCAACTTTATTAAAAGAAAAGGAAGAAAAAATCTCACAACTAGAGAAACATCTAGAGATTGAAAAACTAAATAAACAAGCCAAGATGCAACTGTCACAATTGAAAAAGGATATGGAAGCAATGAAAATAAAGTATGAAGCAGATATCACTGCAAAGAATCTAAAAATTTGTGAAATGAAAAAGTTGATTACTAGGTACAAAGATATACCAAGTAAGGATGAATTTATCAAGGAAGTTTTGGAGCTGAATTCTCAACCTACCATACAACAAGGTCTATTCTGCCAAAAGATGTTTATTATTAGTCCTTATTTAGAGACTAGTGAACAGTTGAAAAATCAAGTAATTGATGAGAGGACCAAATTTGAAGAACTAAATACTAAAATATCATATCATATTACATGGTAAGAAACAGACGAAGGGACAAATGCAAATCTTCCTGAAATTGAAGAAAAACTTAAAGACATCTTATTCACAAACTGGGATGTTCAGATCAAACAGGCATAGCGAGAAGTAACAAGAGTAGTGGGAGCAACAAGAAATATTATAGACACAATAATTCATACATTTCATACTACCAACTTGATCAAAGAGGGTGACTCAGACACACTTCCAAATATGAAAGAATTAAGTGAAAATTGGAAAGAAAAGGCTCAATTTCAAACAAATTCGATCAAACATATTTCAAAGATGGATTTGGAGGCACATTTGCAGTATCTTGTTAAAGCACACAGCCAAAACATGACGTTGAATTGTCTAATAAATTCAACAAATAAAATGCTTCCACCTCTCACCAAAGCCCTATTTGCAGGACATATCAGAATGAGAGTCAGCAAACCAACACAACTGAAACCAATTACCAATATATGTGACCTTCAAGCCCAATTGGAAAATAAGAAAGCTTCCAAATGATATCAAGGCATTATATTTCAGTTATTTTTAGATTTTAGTTACTCATTATGAGGAAGGTTGTTTGAAACCTCCTAAAAAAAATTGTATAATCTATTTTAGGCATATTAGATACTATTTAAACCCTTCTCATGCATTTAGAGAAGGGTCCAGAAATCTATCAAAAAACATTTGCAAAATATTGCACTTTTGTATTTTTGTGAATGCGTTGATGAGTTAATGGAACAAAGTCTAATTTATCTTGATATTGAAGTTGTTTAACTGAAGTTGCACTCTTGTACTCATTGAATGTCTTTGACTTGAAGAGGAGCAAACACTATTGTTGATTTAGTGAGTAGAACATCACATATATGGTATTTCTACACGTTATGTTGAATTTTATTTCTTGAATTAAAATCAATATTTTTATCTGTATTATTTATGAGATCTGTTATTATAGGTGAATGTTAAATGCACTTATGTACTAATGTTTATCTATGATTCCTTATTCCATATATGATAAAAAATATGAGTGTGAATTGTTGAAAGGTATCCTTTCAGATCACATTGATGAATGAACACCCCTTGGTAAATAATAGAATAGTTATTTAGTTACTTGCATAAGTAGATTCAAATCACTCCTCCAATTACATATTATAAACAAACACACCCTCATTATATTTATTGGGAAACTGGTCCCTTTATCCCTAGTTGGAGCCACTACACCAAATATAAAAGGAGTTGCCTTAAGGTCCGAATCGGGTGGTTTTCCCCCATGTTGTTGCAATGGATTTTCAAGGCTTCAACACGGGCCCAAGCAAAAAATTTGCGAAAAGGAACATCTCGAAATACTTTTTTCGCATAATTTTCAAACTCTTTAAACATGAAAAATAAGTCGAGTTACGCCTTCATTGGACACAAAAAATTATTAAAGAATGTTGGAATCATCGCGCATGATGATACCAAACCATTCCTTCTTTTGGTTCGTTAAAAATATTCAGAAGTATTCATCTGAAGGATGAACTTATAGATCAAGGATATGTTATCCTCCTTAAGCTTGTCATAAATAAAGAGGTACTAGACATAAATGGTTGGGAAAATAGGGCATAAAACGTATTAATGGTAGCGAGTCAGTCTTGAACATGATATTATTTCACTTCATCTCCATGAATACTTTGGTTTGGGGAATCCACTTACTCTCTGTTGATCACAGCTCATTGAAAACTTCATGATGGATCTTTGAGTCAATGCTTCCAACTCCATAAAATGCCATCGATGTGTTCAAGAGAAATTCCACCCTCAATTAACATCTGCTACAATAACCTTAAGCCTTACTTCATGTATGTCTCTCCTGAACTAGCTCTGCATCATCGCGTTCTTTCTCAAATCTCGCTACTTGTTTCGTGTCATTGATGGGCGATACATTAAGGCCCTCTTGTAATGGGTTGCCTCTTCTCGACATCAAAACATTATCCAGGAAGTTGACTTAGAAACTCCCTTCATTACCTTGGAGCTTTACCTCAATGGAAATTTTCCTCTCTTTTGGCAACTGGTTCTCATCATTGGCCTTTGACTGAAATATTTTTTGTGGTGTTTTACTTTAGTTCATTTATTTTCACCACATAGATTGTATTGTAGTACCTTGAGGGTCATTATCATTATCGATGATTCCTATCACATTTGTTAATGACTTACATAATTGGTGAGTAATCATATGGTGTCTACCATGTTTGAATCCAACATATTTATTCACATGGTTCGACTCATATTATCGAGTGATGAGGTAGAAGACCCCAGATCTAGTTTCATCCATCTGGGCTAGGATTTCAAGATTCATACAAGATTACAAAGTATGAGGGATATGATCATTCAAAAAGTTATCGAAGCATGGGTCCACAATATATCATCAGTGGATATGATTTTTATTAGTGTACGTGTACATGTAAATTGGATTATATGTTAAGTATGGGTATGCCTACCTCAACAATGATATTATGATGATTATGTATTGTAACAAACAATTGATGATCTTGACCAATCTATTCTTGATATGGAATTTTCACATGGTAAACCACTTGAGTCCTTAGTCACTGATTTTAACTTTGTACTTTAAGCGGAAATCTATTACATGTCATTTTTTCGCATCCCATCAAATGGCCTTGAAACTAGATCAGTCAACATCCATTTACACTTTGCATTCATCCCCTTCAAAGCGAAAATCATCCTCTCTCAAAAAGTTCCAAGAATTTTGGGTTAAATAACTCAAAACTATAATTTTTTTCCCCATCACACTTATACTCCATGAAAATTTCATTGTTACAAGTTGTACATGAAGAAATTGCACTGACCAGCTCATGTTTCTTTCACTACAAGTGTGATGGCCCCTAGAATTTGATAAAAAAAATTAATTTCGAATATTCTCTTTCTAAAAGCTTCCCAAGTGGTTTTAACTATTTAATATTGGATTATATCTCAAACTCATACTCTTGAGGTCTTATCTCTTATCCCTAGAACCTTCCTCTAAGGCGGATCTAAGTCCTAGAATGGTAAATCTCAAACCACCTCTTTTACCCTATAAACTCACTACCTCCCATATAGTCCAAGTTGGATTTTAGAGACTCTTAGTTATTCCCTCATGTTGTTACTTTATGCCTAAGGATCCATTGTCCATCCATGCACTTGAATTTTGATTTAAGGCTTGCTTTTTGTGAAAGGAAGGACAAGGTAGTTGGGAGACATCTGCAAGGTCAAGATTTGCAAGGTTTGTATCTCTCTTACATTCATTAATATAAAAAGTGTTTTTTTTTCCTATAATTATGTCTCATTTATGCATATGTAGAACAATTCCATCTTGACTCATTGTTTATAGATGTTAGTATATTTTATTTGCATATTTTGGTTCTCTCTCTTATTTTAATTGTTTTGCAGGTTCCACTTTTAACATTTGGAGTTGGAGATAAAGCTTACAAGTAAGGAGAAGAGGATAGCTTGAGTTGGATTCCAGGTAAATATTTCTTCCATATTCTAAAATTCTCTAAGGAGATCATAGTCCTTTTGTCCCTTCTATTTTTATACCAAGCCACTATATCTAGGGAGTTTGCTTCTATTTATAGAAGGAAATTATTTATCAAACAGAGCTAAAATATAGAAATGGATAACATTCAATGGATAAATATTCTCTATAAATATGGTGGTTTATGAAATACCAAAAACCAAAAAGGGTAGAAAAATATGAAGTCTTCTATTGTATTTTCATTTAATGCTAACCACCAATTCTAGAACTTGGCTCAAATTAGTTCCCAAAACAATTCCTAATCTAGCTAGAAGTTGGTGTATTATGGGAAATGGAAGTGATTTGTGATGAAATTTTAATGATGACCACAAAATATTATCTAGAAAAAGTAGTAACTCTTCTATTGAATGGTCGTTTAAGGAAGAACACAAACTAAATGATGCTCATGGAACATGATTTTTTCTACAACTATGACTCTATCTCTCACTGGGTCTACTTGTAAGTTCTAGTTTTTGGCTTTAGTTCTAAATGTGGCTCTTTCTCACTTGATTATGCTTGATTGATAGGACTTCATAACTTGAATTCTAACTGTCAATCACTAATATTCCCCCTTATTATATATAAATAGAGAAGAAAAAAATATCTCCACTACAAGATATTCCAGTACTCGAGAATGAATTATTTGGTATAACCAATGTATCTTCTTGGATGTTGATGACCATTGTCAAAAAGCGATCCATAAAAGGTGAATATTTACTCTTGCAGAGTTCTTATGACTAGAACATCTATCTAAATGATGATTGTGCATTCCATAATGCTCATAAGGATGAAAATCAAAATACTGATCTCTAATATGACCAACTTGATGACAATGTTTTTATTTAGGAATTTGACGTGAAAGTGGAGTAGGTGAAGATGATATTTTCAAATGAAGCCAAAATTCTAGAATTGGATTAGTTTGGAGTAGGTAGGAATGTAAATTTTAACTTCCTTTTCTTATCCAAGACTGATTTTATGCTCTTTTTTATGAATTATTCCCATGGTCTAATGTTTTTTTTGGAAAGTGCAAGTGGATCTTCTTAATATTCATTTTATTGTGCTCCTAAATTGACATAAATAATCTAATCATGTGTTGGCTACCTATGGGAATATTTATCAAATTGAAACATAGAATTGTTTTAAATCAGAACTAGTTCAGAATTTTGATTCTTTTTTTATAGTTCATGTCATTGGATTTGTGATTCAAGTTGGTAAAATTCAAAATTTTCCTACAAATCTTGTAAACATGTTAGAATGTTTGTGTGATTGACAGTACATATTTTGATTGTATCACCAACAGCGGAGAGTGTTAGAGTATTTATTAACTCTAATAATCAATCCATTTTGGCCATTTTCTCAACCTAAAATTCAACAAATAAAGGGTGTCACATTTGATTGAAAATGCACTCATTTATAATCCAAATTAACAAGTAAAATTACAAAATAAAATTTGCAGGTTACAATTATATTTGGTTTTGGATTTGAATGTGTCATCAATGATTCTTTACTTAATTAGAGAAAACCACCATGGTTTCATTCATCATAAAAACAAAAATTCTACTTTTTCTCCTCAACCAAATTTTAACCTTCCATGTCGATTATTTTTGACTTGTCAATGTCATGCAATTGTCATTTTCTTTAAGACCTTTGTTGTTTTCTTCCTCATCAACAATACATCCAAAATATCCATATAAATGTAACAAAAAAAAAAATCCTTTGAGCAGCTTGAAAACAATTATATGTTCATTCTAGATTCTAATGGTCATTTCTATCAAGAGAGAAATGTAAACCACTGGCATACACATCATGGAACCTCAATTATCAAATGAAATTCCCTGCTACATGAGGAGTGAAAAGTGGCCAACATCGAGAGAGGCATTCAACCTATTTATTTAATTAACGCCTTTGCCAATGCAAAGTTAAATCTCTATCACTTAACATACTAAACATGTGACAACTACTAGATTTTCAAATTCCACAAAATTTATCATGTAAGTACATTTTTCACATGGAATAACAGGAAAAATTGAATGTCACCTTAGTGAGGAAGGCATGAGTAGCAACAATGGGCATTAATGTTGTCCTTGTAGGGACCCTTGCACAACATTAAATTAACAGGAAATTATTTTATGATTTTATATGTGTCTCGCGTAGCAGCTAACAAATAGAAAATCCTATTTTTTGCATTAAGATAAAACCAACTTCTTTTTTTTCTCTTTCATTGTTATCATCTTGTTAATTTATTAATCTCTTCATGAGAATTCTCCATCTCTATTTTTTCATTTTATAGGAGAGAAGGGAGAAAAGGGATGAATGGTCACATCATTGGGGCAATTTTATGCCCATTACAATCCCCTCACAACTAGTATTGGCATTGATTGAATGGAACCAAAAGTTTCCACTACCTATGTTGTAGATAAGTGCCCATTAAATAATACCTTTGTACATGCACTTCTGTAGCTAACTTGCATCACAAGAAAAATATTTTTTTTTTTCAAATTCATCATCGACAAGGAATATAGGAATGAGTTTTCAAAAATACCTCAACCTCGATGCATACTTAATCCATTCTATAAGTTCATGTAGTTGAAGAGACATAGAAACAAATTGGGATGTACTTATGACCAGTATATATCCATCTTAATCACATGTCTACCAAGATTTGAGAGGGATCAAATCTCATTATATGTGTTTTCAAGATAAAACCCCTCTACAGACAGAGGCGATCTCTCTAGCCCTAGAGTGGGTCTAGCAACTTGAGATACTTTCTAATGCAAAGTTGTCTTAGCTAATATTCAAAATGCGACAAGAAAAGAGATAGAGGTACCTTTTTTCCCGATGCTATGTTCGAACCCATTGATGATGACCTTGATCCACAATCCTTTTATGATTTCTCCTTTCTACTGGTGACATAGCAGATGATCAAAAGGAAATAACAAACGTAGTCTTATACATAATAATCATTAAACGTTAGCTATCTAGCAGATCAAGGAGTACCATAATATTTTCATAAAATATTAGAAAAATATAGAACGAAAACATTAGATGTTTTATTAATAAATATGAAAGGAAGAGCTTACAACCCAGGCCTTGATGTTGGAGGCCTCCCTTTGATGAAAATTAGAGTCCTTCACCGAAGCTCTAAAGCATTATTTCTCTCGAAAACTTAGCAGTTATCACAATGAAGAATGTAAAGGGAAGGAGAGTTCAGACTAGCCCGACAATGACCAACTAGTAGTGGAAGGATGGGGACCAATTTATGGCAAGGGAGAAGAGGTTGGGAGCCCATGAAAGGAGGAGGAAGGTCCACTTTCTAAGGGACACACCCCCATGGATAAGGAAAATTTTAAGGATGGAAATTTATCCTAAAGATTAGAATCTTTGGCGAATCTTAATAATCCATAATATGCAAACTAGAAAATTATTGGTGATATTTTAGTAAAAATATTCAAACTTCTAATTATTTTATATAGTCTCTATAAAATTTTGGCGATTTTCAAGGTAAAATGTTTTTTCTTATAAAATTTGGGCGAATCATTTTCAGGAAAAAAATTGAATTGGAGAAACTTCTTTTTGGAAAAAGCATGGAAAATTATCCCACCTATGAATATTAGTCCCTAAAATTTTCCTTGCCCATGGATGTGATCAAAGATCTAAAATCAGAGAGCTCGACTCTATCACCATAATTTAACAATCAACTCGCCGCCCTGGAACTTCTAGAGGTTGAAGCTTCTCCTCCATTTGAGGAAACACTGCCAGAAAGGGATCAACGCGATTTTCCAAGAAATAAGGGCACTGGAAGCACTAAGCCATAACTATCAATATAACATCAATGTGAGCAAGAAACCAGGAAACACGTTGACCCAAGAAACTAGGATTTTGACCAAGTTTCTCCAGTAATCTTCCAAGGCAGTTTTCTTTGAGTCTTCAGGCGATGTCTTAACATATTTATTCATGGTGGGAACATTGCACAAGGTCTTTCATGAGGCATTTCAGGATCAGGGATGGGAAATGAGCATGGTGAAAAATTATTTTTTATCATATGCCCTCTAATGCATGAAGGCAGAGCGAGGAGTGATGTCTGAAATGCTTTATGAACCAAGGAAAAGAACTTAGATCACCACTAGGAAACCTAAAAAACCAAACATTTTACAATATATGGCATCTCTTGTATGATTATTCCTAACTACATAACTCTTCACTAGGCATCATATAATACATGAACCCATGACTTGGTCACAGCCATCCGTCTAAAGGGATCATAGTTGTGGATCCGCGGTATGGATATAGCTATCCGTATAGATAGGATCATGTACACAGTCATGAATACTTAATAACTCCACGCAGTCTGGACCAGGGATAATTTTAAGGATGGAAAATTATCTTGAAGTTTAAAAAAATGGCGAATCTCACTAGTCCCTAATATGCAAACTATAAAAATTTTATGGATGTATTTGTAAAATTATTCAAATTTATAATGATATTATATATATTGTCTATATAATGTTGGTGATTTTTAACGTAAAATAATTTTATATTGTAAAATTTGGGCGAATTGTTTTTATAAAAAAATGGAAATTGGCGAATCTTTTTTCTGAAAAAACCATGGAAAATTAGCCCACCTACGAATATTAGCCCCTAAAATTTTCCATGGTCTGGACCAAAATTAGATGTGACCTAGGGTCTTCACCGTGATCTCAATCAGCCCAATGTATGAATCTAACAATGTGAATAAATATTTTGGTGTTGAACATGGTCAACGTTGAGACCACCTGATTACTAGTCAATGATGAAAACCGTTATTAGACACGATAGAAACCACCAATAAGGACAATGGACCTCAAGGTACAACAACACAATCTACAAGTGTGAATGAATGTGTTGAAGTCGAACACTTGCAGAATCATTCCAATGGATGCCAATGATGTGAACCTGTCTCGAGCAGGAAGAACTTTCCATTGAGGCATGCAAGCTACAAGGTATTGAAAAGAAGTTTCTAAACCACCTTCTTGGATAATGAGCTGAATTCGTCAGGAAGTGAATCATCGAAGGAGGGCCATAATTATTCCCACATCATCAAAAAAAAACAACATATATCTCAATATGATAGGAGTGATTCGGGATTTTAATAGAGGAGGTAAAATAAGTAAAGGATGTTTGAAAAAAATGACTTATCTTGAACATATTGGTGACACGAATCTAGAGTGTGGCATCATTTGACTCAAATGGGATCAGAGGTCATGATGACAAAAAAAAATGGTGATCAAATAATGGATTTCCCAAACCCGTGGAGGCGAAGTGACGAATGTAGGATGTCCCCAACCTGACATGAACTACAAATGAGTGTCATGTCCAAGAGTGACAAGCTGGCCAAAATACATATAGGATGTTTACTTTCAATTCCCCCCAACCCGTTATTTCTAAAAAGTACCTCTTTATTTTTTATAGCCAGCATGAAGAGGATAACATATGCTGAGCATGTAAGTTCATTCTTCGAAGGAATCCATCCTAGTATTTTTAACGATCCCTAGGAAGGAGGAACTCACCCTCATCATGGTGACAAGTCTTTCATCGTTTAATATTTAACAAGTCCAAAGAAAGGGTAACTCAATAACTTTTTATGTTTAAGGAGTTTGAAAAGAAACAAAAAGGAAAATCCATCATGACCTTTTTCATAAATCGTCTCTCGAATCCGAAAAGGTAGAAAACAATAACCGAGAGAAACTCTTGACCATGTTCGATCAAGGTATTCCTTTTTCATAAATAGTAAATCCTAGCTTGAAAAAAGGGGTAAAAATATACTAAGACCATGTCAATTAATTCACATTAATGAGTTTGAAATGACAATTACTTGGAAATATTTTCTTTTTTCGAGAGTCAGAAAAGAGTTGAAAGTTGACTCTAGGAGGGTTCCTTTTTCATTAATGTTTACCGAGTCTGAAAAATAGATAGAATAAAACTCGTTTGCACTGGAAATAAAAACCAACATGTACAGAAAACATCACTGATATTGAGGAAAAATAATAAAATAATGGCGAAAATATTTCAAAAATCTATAAATAGACAAAAAGTAAATTCATTTTCACCTTTCTATTTTGAGAAAATTAGAGAAGTGCATTTTACCCATCTTCCCTCTGAACTTTAGATCAGTGGTGTGGTCGATCCAGGAAACCATTCATATATCTATTAGTGCCAGGTAAGATCCCAAAGCCTCCTCTTCATTTTAATTCTATTATTTAGCATTTAGATTTAGAAATAGAGAGATGGGGGGAGGATTTCAAACCTCAAAATCACTTACATCCAGCACAGGTTCAAGCTATCGGACCCACATGTGTATCTCTTGGCCTATTAGGGAAGCACATTGCCAGTACCGAATTAATTCGGACAGTCGTACTAGCAGCGGGGAAGATTTTGAAACAAGAAATCTACCCACTTCCAATGGGTGACTTAAAAGACTACTCCGATTAAAGCTCCTAAAATGTCTTTTGAACATGTTTTTCAGGTGATTTTATCAGAGATGGTCATTGAATGGAAATAAGGATGCCACGAGGTGTAAGACCACCAAGAACTTCAAGAACACAATTGTGTAAATGCATTGCGCAATTGCGAATTACTAAAAAAAATTGAGACATCAGGGTTGAGATATCAATTGAAGCTACTCCAGTATTTGATTGGACTGTGGGATGTGGATCGACAGATATTCATCATCGAGGACCAAGAACTAGAATTAGATGTCATAGAAAACTATTTCATCACAGGCTTGTCCAAGAGAGTAGAGAGAATCCAACTCTCCGGAGCTCGTGCAAGGGGTGAGAGTTCCAGTATGCTCATCTAGAGACACTATCCTGGTGCTCGAAAGACTAAGAGTGGGAAGATAGAGATATACTATATTAGATTCCTTCCCCTACATACAATCCTTCATTTCGTGACTCGAGTGGCGAGAGCCTAGGCATTGCATGAGGCAACGAAATCCCAATTTCAGTATGTGTGGACTGCCTAGCCCCTACTACGTTCAACTATTGGGAGGGGTTATTAGCCAACATGAAGAACCAATTGACCAAATGAAAGATATGGCGGTTGAAATAATTTGGGTACCAGTCCATTTTGGTGACCTTTTTCTTGGAGAAAGTACCATTGATTCAGTATCAACAGTTGGAGATCCATGATCTAGCCTCTAGGAACTCAAGATTGATGAGGTGGTCTGAGACCATGCCCCATCAGGGTGGAGGCCAACAGATGCATTTCCCCAAAACGTTTTCAGTTGGTTGCATCGTCAACTCATCATGGTTGAGGATTTTGCATATGCAGGCATTGACTTCAAGGGAGATCCATATCTACCCATTATGCCAGGCACACAATGGATTGATGTACATAAAAAAAACTTAACATTTTTTTCTTTTTGAATGTTTTTGTTAAGTATTATGAGAAGTAGACTTATTATGTTTTTATGAAAGGCATCCCAGATTAAGCTAGCTTTGATGACATTCCTCTTCACTTTCAGAGGAATACGGTCGGGGTTCTAGAAAGATTGCTGCATCTACTCTGGCGAGTGGTTTGAGTATTCACCTGCTACCATGAGCACCATGTGGGTGGATAACAACCCTATTTTTACATGTTTGTACTGATGTAGGCTCAAAGAGCTATTCTTTTCACATAACACATATTTTTCGAGATTTTGATGTAACACACTTGACAGAACCGATATATATGCATATATATGTGTGTGTGTGTGTGTGTGTGTGTGTGTGTGTCTAAAACTACTTATGTATCATAATGACACGTTGGTTTTTTACATGTTGCGCAAATCTCTATCCAATACATGATTTGCTAATGTATTTGTTAATGTGTTTAAGCGTCTTGGAATA